>CM042426.1:42762253-42882253 GCA_023631565.1 Gymnocephalus cernua | reverse complement strand
ACTTTATGTAGGCACGTACTTTATGTAGGCATGTACTTTATGTAGGCACGTACTTTATGTAGGCATGTACTTTATGTAGGCATGTACTTTATGTAGGCACGTACTTTATGTAGGCATGTACTTTATGTAGGCACGTACTTTATGTAGGCATGTACTTTATGTAGGCATGTACTTTATGTAGGCACGTACTTTATGTAGGCATGTACTTTATGTAGGCATGTACTTTATGTAGGCACGTACTTTATGTAGGCATGTACTTTATGTAGGCACGTACTTTATGTAGGCACGTACTTTATGTAGCGTGCTGAAAGGGAACAGTGGGCACGTACTTTATGTAGGCATGTACTTTATGTAGGCACGTACTTTATCTAGGCATGTACTTTATGTAGGCACGTACTTTATGTAGGCACGTACTTTATGTAGGCATGTACTTTATGTAGGCATGTACTTTATGTAGGCACGTACTTTATGTAGGCATGTACTTTATGTAGGCATGTACTTTATGTAGGCATGTACTTTATGTAGCGTGCTGAAAGGGAACAGTGGGCACGTACTTTATGTAGGCATGTACTTTATGTAGGCACGTACTTTATGTAGGCACGTACTTTATGTAGGCATGTACTTTATGTAGGCATGTACTTTATGTAGTGTGCTGAAAGGGAACAGTGGGCATGTACTTTATGTAGGCATGTACTTTATGTAGGCACGTACTTTATGTAGCGTGCTGAAAGGGAACAGTGGGCATGTACTTTATGTAGCGTGCAGTAATGTGGTAGCCACAGATTAAATCCCTCTTCATATGTGCTTTGCAACACAAAGGATTGGTTAAAGCCAATGAGAAGATATTGATTCAGAATTGTCTCCATATTAAAGTGAGATTCTCCAAGCTTTATTTTCCCGGGAACTCGAAGGGACGAGAGGTAAATTCTACTTCCTGCCTCATCACCCCCAAAGTGGGACAATTTGGCTGCACCGGCACGCCACTAGTTATGTACCAGCGGAAAGCCGTTTAAGTGGAGTGCATGCGGCATATGAGGCGGCAGGTATGATGGTGAATCTCTTATCAGCCGATAATCACAAAGCAGAAAGTAGTGGAGAACTTCAAAGCTGTGAAAGCTGTGTGGTATTTTTGTTTGGTAACATAAACGTTATAAACAAGTCATAAACTTCTGTCATTAAGTGTAATTCCGTTATTGTCATGACAAGTCGACATTGTTTGGGTTGTCTTGATTATGACAACTTGACATTAATCAAAGTGACATTACCAGAAGATGTATTTGTCATGACAACTTGACATAAACAGAAAATCCACCTCTTTTTGTATTCAAGACATGTTGACATAATGATATAATGAGACGTGTAAGGTCAGAGACTAATTATAGCACTTTCTGGTAATGTCATCCTGGTTAAAGAGTAACTCTCACCAAAATACATCCTAGGGTCTTTATGTGAGTGTACGTGAGTCAAACTTTAGTTTAAAAGCATATTTAGGACGGAAACGCCACTTTTAAGATTGACCGTATTCTTGTTTTTGGGTAGGGTTGGGTATCGTTTGGGTTTTTTCCGATACCGGTGCTAAATCGGTACTTTGAAAACGGTGCCGGTGCCTAAACGGTGCCTGAACCGATACTTTTTAAGAAAGTTTTAAAAAAAGAAGAAGAAACAAGAAGGATAGGCCGACTAAACAATAGTCAGTGACATTTAAGATTAACACATTGTTTATTACTAAGGCCATATGGTCAAAATTAAATGATTTAATAGTAATGTAATAACTATAACTTATAATACACAATAACTTATTTCACCAGTAAATTGCTGTTGAACGACAAAAACAACAACAACCAGATGGGAAAAGGGTATTTTACAATAACTTTGAATGCACCGCGAGGCTGTAGGTTACCAGTTTCAG
Organism: Gymnocephalus cernua; assembly: GCA_023631565.1. Lineage (NCBI taxonomy): Eukaryota > Metazoa > Chordata > Actinopteri > Perciformes > Percidae > Gymnocephalus > Gymnocephalus cernua. Next base: position 42,880,344 of record CM042426.1, on the reverse strand, counting down.
TGAACGCACCGCGAGGCTGTAGGTTACCAGTTTCAGTGAACGCACCGCAAGGCTGTAGGTTACCAGTTTCAGTGAATGCACCACGAGGCTGTAGGTTACCAGTTTCAGTGAACGCACTGTCTGTGGTTTTCCAACGTCGCTGCAGAGCAGACTGTTGATATACAGTCACACTTTACACTGTTTAACGTCACCTGTCAGCATGTTAACCTGTTTAATCACGCTGCTAGCTAACGCTAGGCTAACGTTACCTGCTGTCCAGTGTAGTGGAAAGTCAGCCACCGAAATAAGGCACCGACATTTTCATTCTTATTCGGTCTCGTTACTACCGTTTACGTCGATACCGGGGCCCTATTGGCACCTAGGTTTGGTACCCAACCCTATTTTTGGGTCAAATGGCCTTTTGAATGGGAGAGCTAGGGGCACTTTTATGCTAGCCTCAAAATATCTATTTTTAACCACTAAGAAGACTCGACACAACATGAGACTTTGCCCCAAGTATCTCCAGGAGCTCTACACATTAACTCAGCACTGAGAACATTGTTTGTGGACCCATCCATCCATCCATCCATCCATCGTCGTCCTCTTATCCGGTATCGGGTCGCGGGGGGAGCAGCTCCAGCAGGGGACCCCAAACTTCCCTTTCCCGAGCCACATTAAGCTGCTCTGACTGGGGGATCCCGAGGCGTTCCCAGGCCAGGTTGGAGATGTAATCCCTCCACCTAGTCCGGGGTCTTCCCCGAGGTCTCCTCCCAGCTGGACGTGCCTGGAACACCTCCCTAGGGAGGCGCCCAGGGGGCATCCTTACCAGATGCCCGAACCCGAACCCAGAGTTTACTAAAAAGAAAGTTTTTGAACAACTCACGTAGCTCTTGTTGTTTGGCCGCTGCCATTTTATCAATCAAAACTAGTCGATTTCCGAATGCGACGTAACAGGGAGGAGAGTAAAGATGGAAAGATGGAAAGCTCCTAAAGCTCAGTTCCATATAAATGCACTGATGATTATTTGTTTTGTCGTTCGTAAAAAACAATATTGACCTTGTAGTTGAAAAATGAGACTCATATAAGAACGACATTTCCTCCTCTGGAGTCCATTCATTCGCATTCGGAGATCGACTCAATCCACAAAAGCCTATATGGTCGGATCAATGGGATGTCGGAGCAGAGGGTTTATTTTCTCAAAACAAAGGGACGTCAGACTAGTGGGCTGTAGGACCAAAGGGAATATGGGCGGTCCACCAGTTTTAGGCCCTCTTCTCTTTTCACTTAATTTGCTCCCCCTTGGTTCCATACTTAGGGAGCATGGCATGTCTTTCCACTGTTATGTAGACGATAGCCAGATCTATGGGCCTCTTAAAAAGAATATACCGTATATATATATATATATATATATATATATATATATATATATATATATATATATATATATATATATATATATATATATTACCGTCCATAAAAGGACATTGATTCAGAAGCCAGAACATTAATGTCCCAGTGGACATTGTGTTGACATCAACGCTGTAATGTAGTTCAGCTTCCTGCTGCGATGAGTCACTGCCAGTTTTAAGGAAATGTTTTGACTGCTGATGTTCAGGACATATATTTCATGATAGAGTGATGTAATTAATTTTTGAATGATGAATACGTTTGAACATCAACCTGCCTCTTTCTGCTTCCACTTCAGTTAGTCATTTCCCAGAATGCCTTCTGCCTACCTCCGGAGAGGGGATTTTATGTGTTGTTTTCAGCTGTGGGGTTTTTACAGTATGTGTGGGCTGATGGAAAAATGAAAAAAAAAAAACGTGTGTTGCAAGCTACACAATCTATGATGCTGCAGTGCATTCTGGTCCGTTTCCACAAGATTGGTTATTATGGGTCACTACTAACCAATCAGTGGTGACTTGCTCGAGAACAGAGACAAAAGTTCCTAACTCCACCTTTTAACAATATTCACCACATTTGCAGAATTCTGTTGATTTAAAAATAGTTTTTGACCTGAATATAAAGGCCTGGGCATGCGTACTTTGCGTGTACCTGGAGCAGTATTTTTCAACCTTTTTTGAGCCACGGCACATTTTGTACATTCAAAAAATCCCCCGGCACACCACCGACCAAAAATGTTACAAAATGACACATTGTAGCCTAATACAGTATATATATATATATATATATATATATATATATATATATATATATATATATATATATATATATATATAATTTATAGTATAAAATGTAGTCTGTCAGTTTGTTTATACTCACTTAGTGTCGGAGATGGGTCAGTCCTGGACCCAGGGGGGATGGACAAATGGGAAGCTGAGTCATGACTGGGTTGGTGATGGCTAGACGCATTATTTTTATTTTGGGAGGATGGAGGAATCAGGGGGGTGGGGGTTGTCGGTCCAGGAGTGGGCTTGTGAGATGGCAGGTTGGCAGCGTTTGAAAAGAAAAGAAAATGGGGAAAGTAGCTGAACTTTCTGGAGGCTCCTAAGAAGCTTTGTGCTGGGGAGAGACCAACCTGATCTCACAGAATTCCGTGAAATGAACATGGGCCCTTAACTCAAAATCTGTGGCAGTTTCACGGAATCGCAAACAATTCCGTGATGGGCCCACGGAAGAACTCCGTTAAATAAACACGGCCCCTTAAGTTAAGGAAAAGGTCGTGGGTGGGCTTACGGTTCTGTGACACGCTAGAAGAACGGTACGGTTGGGTTCAGGAAAAGAAGAAAGCGACTTTAGCAAACAGGACATGCGGGACACGATCCCCGGTCTCCGGGGTGGAAGTCTTGTGTTTGATCCGTCCACGACCTCCTTACGTGGAATTTCAGCCTGACATACTGCTCGCTACCATTGTCGCTCCTAATGCTATGTCATCTTCTCATTGACTTTACATCGGCATTGTTTTCCATGGTGGCCACACGGAATGTTTGAAAATTCCGGAATGTTTGAAAATTCCGGAATGTTTGAAAATTCCGGAATGTTTGAAAATTCCGGAATGTTTGAAAATTCCGGAATGTTTGAAAATTCCACACAGAATTTTCACTCATTCCGTGCCACCACATAATGAGCTGCCGCCAGTTCGTGATCATTTCACAGAATTCTGTGAGACCGGGCTGGGAGAGGCGTGTATGATGAGCTTATGGTGTTGGCACTTATACGTTTGTCTTTGTTGAAGGGGGCCTTGACATTTTGATTGATGGCTTGCTGTTTATAAGTCTAGACTAAAAAAAAAAGCAGTCCTTGCAGAGTTTTTTTGTGATTGTTGCAGGCAAAAATCCTTGATTATGCGGCACGTTTTCTTAAACAATGTGATGGAATATGAGGGATATTTATGCAATTTTATGCGATGAAATTGCGGGAACTTTGTTTGATGAAAAAGAGAAAAAAAGTGATTCCTTCCGCGAAATGACGTCACTTCATAACGTTCCCATGGCAACAGGGGAAAATGGCTGCTCTTGTGTGAAGTAAACGCAACATTTTTCATCTTTCTGCTGAGATATATGTGACTTTTTTGCAACGAAAATGCGGGGATTATGAAATCATGCAAGCCCCGCATATTTAGCACGGAAATCCGCAATTTATATGGCAAAAGTGCGGCGTATTTGAAAAATTCGGCCCGGGCATAAATATGCGGACTTTGGCTGATTATGCGTTGAATTATGCGATCGCATAATCACGTTTTTCTGCAGGGACTAATAAAGAAATTTGTCCTCTTGCAGGTGGTTCCTAAAATCCACTCTTATCTATTGCGTGCTTTGCGGGCGTCCTGAACGAATAGTAATCACACCAAATCATCTGAAGAAGCAATGTTGAAGCGACCAGAATCAGCGTTTATTACCCGCAGTAAGTTATTTGCACAGAAATACTGAAACAGAAACAAATATATACAAACAACTTGGTTAGCACATAGCAACATTTTGCAAACAAGTGAGGCAGCAAAGCACAGGGACGATCAATACATGAACATCTAGTTATTTTAATTCTTTTTACTTGCCACCACTTGACAACAGTAAAAAAGCATGACGTCAGTTATAATTGCTATGATGTACTGATGCTGTCCATTACATCCAGGGCTCTATGTTTAAGTGCCCCGTGTCTTTCATAATGATCTGACCGGTCATTATCGGTGCCCGTAATAAGCAAAGCTTTTAGCTCGTCTCAACGTGGCCAAAGATCATTTCAGCTCTTCAGACCGACAGGGTCTCCGCCTGAAATAAACGGGGGATAATGGATGTGAGACGAAGGCTGAGAGGGAAAATAACAGAGGAAAGGAGGACCAGAACTGAAAAGGGAGAGAACAAAGCTGTTTAGAAATCAAACTAAATATGTTCGGAACATTTTGACATAACATTCACAACCGCAAAACCAACGGAGAATGAACGCAAATGTATATTTTATAGGTTTTATATAAGAGAGATTGCTGAATTCTCTAAAGGTTTTTTTAATGAACGGGGGATTTTAATTAGGGGTGGGGGGTTTAGGGGGGCAATACTGTATAGATACTGAAGAATATATTTTATAAGAATACTGGTAAAAGGCCTTAAGCCCTGTTGACCTTGTTTTCTCTGTTTCATACGGCCTGTGAGTGATGAAACGTGTGTAGGGTGCGCTGGAACAGGACGCACCCAGGGAATAACTAACAGCGTATCAAATATATCTCCAGACAAGAGAAAACAAAGGTGTAGTCATGAGTTTGCGCGACCTTCGGTGGGAAACAGGACATCTGCTTCCTGCACTGACACAATGTATCAAGGAGAAGGATCCTGCAAAGAAGAATAAATCAGTCCTTCCAGAAAAACGCGATTATGCGATCGTATAATTCAACGCATAATCAGCCAAAGTCCGCATATTTACGCGGGGGGCCGCATTTTTTCAAATACGCTGCACTTTCGCCGCATAAATTGCCGATTTCCGCGCAAAATATGCGGGGCTTGCATGACTTCATAATCCCCGTATTTTCGTTGCAAAAAAGTCACATATATCTCAGCAGGAAGATGAAAAATGTTGCGTTTACTTCACACAAGAGCAGCCATTTTCTGTGGGAACATAGAGCTGTGGGAACATAGAGCTGTGGGAACATAGGGCTGTGGGAACATAGAGCTGTGGGAACATAGAGCTGTGGGAACAAAGGGCTGTGGGAACATTGGGCTGTGGGAACATTGGGCTGTGGGAACATAGAGCTGTGGGAACATAGGGCTGTGGGAACATAGAACTGTGGGAACATAGGGCTGTGGGAACATAGGGCTGTGGGAACATAGAGCTGTGGGAACATAGAGCTGTGGGAACATAGGGCTGTGGGAACATTGGGCTGTGGGAACATAGAGCTGTGGGAACATAAGGCTGTGGGAACATAGGACTGTGGGAACATAGAGCTGTGGGAACATAGATCTGTGGGAACATAGAGCTGTGGGAACATAGGGCTGTGGGAACATAGGGCTGTGGGAACATTGGGCTGTGGGAACATAGAGCTGTGGGAACATAAGGCTGTGGGAACATAGGGCTGTGGGAACATAGGGCTGTGGGAACATAGGGCTGTGGGAACATTGGGCTGTGGGAACATAGGACTGTGGGAACATTGGGCTGTGGGAACATAGGGCTGTGGGAACATAGGGCTGTGGGAACATTGGGCTGTAGGAACATAGAGCTGTGGGAACATAGAGCTGTAGGAACATAGAGCTGTGGGAACATAGGGCTGTGGGAACATAGGGCTGTGGGAACATTGGGCTGTGGGAACATAGAGCTGTGGGAACATAGGGCTGTGGGAACATAGGGCTGTGGGAACATAGGGCTGTAGGAACATAGAGCTGTGGGAACATAGAGCTGTAGGAACATTGGGTTGTGGGAACATAGAGCTGTGGGAACATTGGGCTGTGGGAACATAGGGCTGTGGGAACATCAACTTCTTCAGGATTCGCTCCCCTGCTTGAAAGCCCTGTTTAATGCAGCATTGAATGTGTGGAATACATAACGGATTACACTGTATTACCTTTACGTAGCTTTTTGTACGAGTGGTTCATGAGAACAGCCTGTCAGGTCCCCAGAATGAAGAGAAAGGACAATTCCAGTGAAATGTTGCATCTTCATTACTTGAATTACAAACTGATGGTTTCTCAGAGTGTAATTTCCCCCAAGTGGGCTCTTACTTTGACTAGCTAATTATGGCGTTCGAATAGCATGTAAAGGCAGGAAGATAACATTTCCTGCCTCTCTCCTTCACTGCCTCCTCTCCTCTCCTCGCCAAGCGCTGTCCTCGGTGTTACCGAGTCCTCCGTGTGACTGTCTCTCAACACCTCTTCACGCCTCTCTTCACACATCTCCCGCCTGCGCTCACCCACACATGTGTGGAGAAGACGTTTTGACATTTCCGTGGCTGCGAGGGTGGCGCTGCGTCGGTATTGTGTGAAAGAAGGCCAACAGGGTGGCGGCCGGGCAGAGCTCGCCACACACAGAGTTTCAGTGGGGTATCGCGGCCGTGACCTTTCTGCTCCTTCACAGCGGACAAAACCGGCGGGGGTAAAGCCGCTGCGATGACAAAAGGACGATGAACGGCTTTCAGAAAATCCATGTGGAAAAAAAATTTTTAAATGAAAGGACCCCTGACAAGGTCTGAATAAAAGAAAAGTGTTTCTTTACACGTCTCACAATAACCAGCCGAGGCTGCGGCATTTTTTTACAATGCACTCATCTCACACAAAGGTTATCAGGAGATGGTTAACAGGTAGTTCACATTTTATTGTCCTCTACATCTCTACTAAACAAAAATCACACATCAACCCGTTCTCATTCCCAACTTGTGAAAGGGTAACTACTGTTTTTTTTAAACCTGGACCTTAATATTCTGTCTGATAACATTATGAAAGGATCCCTACAGAGATAGACCTTTTAAACCTCTTTGAGACCTTTCTGTTTAACCAGAAACGGCTCTGAAGTCACTAGCGATAAACCCACCAGACTCCATTTAAAAAAACTATGCTTTTAGCGTGTATAGAGCCAACATATTCTCACATGTAAATGCAAACTATGTGTTTATTTCAACCAAAACTAGAGTTGTGATGGTTGGGAAAGTGGAAAGACGACCCAAAACGGCTTCTCATAGTTTTGTTGTGTTTCTGTCGACTTTGAATGAAGTGTGTTTTACGATGCTTAAATTACTGTTTATTTACATGGAGTCTGGTGGGTTTAGCAAACGCAATTTCACGGATGTTTTTATGTTTAAAAAAAGGATCTTACTCTTCAACAGAAAGGTCGACCTCCTTAGAAATCCAGATCTGATGTAATCGCCGTTAGCGGTACTGTATAAACAGAAATTATCAAGGTGAATTATTATTGGTAAAAATAAATGTATAAAAAAATATAGATTCTGGAAAAAAAATAAGTGATTTCGCAAAAAAACTGCGCAAAAAAAATCACGATATATACGATTTTTTTCTCTAGTAAAGTGGCAGTCAGGACTTTCACCCAGGAGACTGGGCTTAATGTCCACGTGTGTCACGATTGTGGGTGTCTGTTGTAGTTTCTCCTGTTTATTATGTTAATTTATTAAGTAATTACACATGAATGAACACATATTTGTGAAGGAACAAAGGGCTAAGAATCAACTTAACCCTTGTGTTGTCTTCCCATCGACCATCAACTTCTTGTCCTTTTATTTCCTCTTTTTTCTGAGCTTTTATACACAGTGAATACACCTAACTTAAATGACATGTTACCTATTTGTGAGTTAAAAAAAAAGCAGAAATGATGAATTATTTTGACTGATAGTTGAGGTCAAAGGATGTTGAGTGAATCACAAACTGGTTTATGTCAAAGTTTAGTCAAGATAGTGTTTAGAAACCATTACATACATTTTTTTCTCCAAAATTGAATAAAACACCCAACATTCAATGAAAGTAATCATTAATTTCACGAGTTCACGGGTAGTAAGTTACGGGTTGGACTGGCGTTCACGGGGAGAAGGTGGTGGAAACACAGGTTACGGGTTGCCTGGAACGCAGCATTAGTCTCTGCATTGTCTTTGTCTGTTGTCAGACCCTTGTATTGTGTGTGTGTGTGTGTGTGTGTGTGTGTGTGTGTGTGTGTGTGTGTGTCTTTGTGTGTGTGTGTGTGTGTGAGTCTGTCTCTTTGTGTGTGTGTGTGTGTGTGTGTGTGTGTGTGTGTGTGTGTGTGTGTGTGTCTCTTTGTTTGTGTGTGTGTGTGTCTGTCTCTTTGTGTGTGTGTGTGTGTGTGTGTCTTTGTGTGTGTGTGTGTGTGTGTGTGTGTGTGTGTGTGTCTTTATTTGTGTGTGTGTCTTTGTGTGTGCGTTTGCTTTTTGACGCGTTTGAGAGTGAGAATGTGTCGAACACCTTGGTCAGTCCCTCCAGAAAAACGCAACATTTTTTCATGATTGTTGTGGGCAAAAATCCTTGATCGTCGCACATTTTCTTAAAAAATGCGATGAAATATGCGGGATATTTATGCAGTTTTATGCGGTGAAATTGCGGGAACTTGAAAAAGAAAAAAAGTGATTCCCCCAACACCGTGTTCTCACTTGGTGAAATTACGTCACTTCATAACGTTCCCATGGCAACAGGGGAAAATGGCTGCTCTTGTGTGAAGTAAACGCAACATTTTTCATCTTTCTGCTGAGATATATGTGACTTTTCTGCAACAAAAATGCGGGGATTATAAAATCATGCAAGCCCCGCATATTTTGCATGAAAATCGGCAATTTATGCGGCGAAAGTGCGGCGTATTTGAAAAAATGCGGCCCCCGCATAAACATGCAGACTTTAGCTGATTATGCGTTGAATTATGCGATCGCATAATCACGTTTTTCTGGAGGGACTGAGAAGTCTGTTTCTAGACTGCTTGGTGCAGAAAGTGTTGATCTCTGCTCATTCTGAGGCTCCTTATAACTGTTCACATTCCTTCTCTGAAGCTGAGATTATTGAGGATGTGGCTGCCGGGCGAAGAGGCCGACAGGGTGCATGTTCTGCACTGGTCAGCTTTCAGCGCGACACACACGTGCCTCCGGGCCAATACCAGTCCTCCCACTGGTCCAGATGGCCAGTTTTCTGTTGCCTGAAGGGAGCGAGGGAGAAGATTATCTGTCTTTGAAATACAAAGTGTGCTTCCAGAAGGACACCTGTCACATGCTCTCTAATGCTCTGAGCGACATCTGATCAGAGTGGCGCGTGCCAGCCCAGTCTCACGGCAACTCCTGAAATGGTCACGTTATTGAATCTATTGATTCGTGTATGGACACATTAATGTCCTTGTTTTTGTGTTGGTGAGCACGGATTTTAAACAAATGTATTTCAATGGGAAGCATATTTAGTGATTACAGAACGATTACGGTAGCGAGTAGGACTGAAAAGGCGAAAATCTGCGCAGGGAGGTTGGTCGGTTGGTCTTTTACAACAAAGATGGCTGCCGCTGGAGAATTGCCAAACAGGAAGTTAAGTAACATAACTATAACTATGGTCTTTTTCTAAACTTAGTAGTAGTGGTTTTTGTGCCTAAAACGAGACTGCAGCCGTTTCACAATGTCCATACGGGTCAATCTTTTTCCAAGCAAATACAATTGAAGAGGCAGAGAACATGTAGCTGACGTAATAAATGTAATCCTGCTTGGCACGAGGGGCATTTCTGGAGCTATACATAGAAACGGCAGAGGATGAAGTCGACAAAAAGATGAAAGGGGAGACGAGTAGAATTGGTGACGGAGACAAAGAAATCTTTTGTTTTGAGAAAAATATAAAGCATGTTGAAAAAATCCCATCCTCTCTTGGCTGCAGCGGAGGCTAAATGTGTGAGCGTTCAATTATTATAATTATCTAGTAGCCAATGTTTTATTCTAACGCTGAAAAATACACAGAAAATATCATGATGAATAATGTTCTCTTGGTAGTTGAGCAGAAAGTAGTCTCTCATTTCTGGCGAGTCCACACTGGATGGAAGAAGCTCTGGTTTTTTGGCATTTCTTTTAACCAATCACAATCATCTTGGGCGGTGGCTCTGCTAAATAGCCTCTGGAAGGAACTTGTTTTGGTGGAACATGTGTACGTTCAGAAGTAGTTTTAGTCGTGCAACAGAAAACTCAGATTGGACAGATAGTCTAGCTAGCTGTCTGGATTTACCCTGCAGAGATCTGAGGAGCAGTTAACCACAGTCCTCACAAATCAGCCGGAGGTTAGAACGCCAACACAGAGACAGAGGAAGGAGACGGACATCCGGCTGAAAAGAGGGACATCCAGAGCAGTTTTCGGCAGCACCGGAGCAAACATTGTGGGAGGGTTATGTCCGTATTTGGCAGGGTGTTTATGCATCCTTCCACAAGGGAATGTTACATTTTTCACTGTAAAAATAAAATGCAACATCCCCCATACATGTTGCGTCTCTTTGTGGTAGGTTTGCGTCTCCATCCAGCTGAATTTCTGGTGGCAACGGGTGGCAATCCTGGAAGAGGAATATCGTGGATATAGACTAAACAGAAAGTGACAATGAGGCAGGTTTAAAGCCCCAGTGTGTAAGAATTTCTCCCATCTATCGGTGAAATTGTGTATGACAACCAACTGAATATCACTTTGTAGCGCCCCCCCCCCCAATCCGAGTGCATTATAACTCCTACGGTGGCCGAACCAGAAATTAGCGACAACCGTCCGTGAATGTCCCTTCCAGTGTAATAATAGTTTGACGTTATTTTGGTACCATTTCATTGCTAACATCAGCTATCAGGTTCCCAAACATATGCAAGCTGATGTTAGTAAAGTATCAGTGCTATCGTTATTCTGTATGTTGTACCAGATTAATAGTGTAAGGCGATGTTTACAGCGTAGGAGAGAAGCAACGGAGGTTTGTGCTTTTAATATATTTCTCTGAGCAGCATGAACAATGTCAGTGAAACTGAAATGATCTCTTAGTGTCTCCATCGTTTCCACACAGCTGTTCTAGTAGCTAGTCTGAGTTACAGATCCATGACGTGAGTCGTCTGCCAGGGAAATCACGGCACATATGATTACGTTTATGTTACAAGGTAGACAATCCTTTTTCATCATTGACGCGAGCAAAAGTATCCTAGACGTCGTTCTAGCGTTATGCACAACCGTGCTACAGTTAGCCAAGCAAGTAGCAACTATAAAACTTTTACACAAACAGGCAGAATTACCTGTTGAGAAGAAAGCAGCAACTTTGGTGTCCCTTTTAAAATCCTTGCTCCTCATCAGCTCTTTCCATCTTGGAAAAGCCACAACAATATTAACTTTGGTCGCGTTGCTTTGCCTGTTACGTTGTCGTTTTAATTTCCTCTGCGAATCAGTTACATGTCCTCGATAATAGACACAACAGGCTTTCAAATCTGCCCCTCCCTCCCCTGGCATACGTCACTGTCAGTGCCACTGAGTGAAAAGCGTGAAATGCGGAGCAGTATCGCCTGTATGTCCCTTACGGGCTACCGTATTTCAAGATGGCGCATGGCTATGGAGCGTCTACCCCAGTTCATGTAAGCGCCAATGTAAAATTTCAAGCCAATAGGAATACTTAGAATTGATGTTGGTGGTAAATATTCATAAAAAAGGACACGTTTGTGAAGGGCAACACAGATTTTGATAATAAACAACTACAAATGTTACACACTGGGGCTTTAAGAAAAACTGTTATAGAAATAATTATGAATTCTGCACATAATAGTTTGTAAGTGTTATTCTGTTTAGTTGTATTTTTGTATTTTTTTAAAAAACTGCATCAACATGCACATGAAGCACAATATGAGCCTAGAGTATGTCACCGTGGATTTACTGCTGTGTGCTTTCTGTAAAGACGACATTTCCCCAGGTAATGCCAAATATCTGCCATGACAAGCTGCGTTTAAATCACTACCACAGCAAAAACAGTAATGTTTGTTGTGGGTAGGCCAAGAGCAATAAGTCTTCCCTAACTTAAGATGTCATCAGAAAGTGGCCTCATCGGTGAGTAACCACTAAGGAAATCATAACTGCAAAGTCACGAAGGGGGGGAATTCTCGGGGTCAGCCCTATGTTCCCACAGCCCAATGTTCCCACAGTCCTATGTTCCCACAGCCCAATGTTCCCACAGCCCAATGTTCCCACAGCCCAATGTTCCCACAGCCCTATGTTCCCACAGCCCAATGTTCCCACAGTCCTATGTTCCCACAGCCCAATGTTCCCACAGCCCAATGTTCCCACAGCCCAATGTTCCCACAGCCCTATGTTCCCACAGCCCAATGTTCCCACAGCCCAAATCTGATACAAATTTATGAAAAAGGTAAATGTGGGAACATAGGGCTGTGGGAACATAGGGCTGTGGGAACATAGAGCTGTGGGAACATACGGCTGTGGGAACATAGAGCTGTGGGAACATTGGGCTGTGGGAACATAGGGCTGTGGGAACATTGGGTTGTGGGAACATAGAGCTGTGGGAAAATTGGGTTGTGGGAACATAGAGCTGTGGGAACATAGGGCTGTGGGAACATAGAGCTGTGGGAACATACGGCTGTGGGAACATTGGGCTGTGGGAACATTGGGCTGTGGGAACATTGGGCTGTGGGAACATTGGGCTGTGGGAACATAGAGCTGTGGGAACATTGGGCTGTGGGAACATTGGGCTGTGGGAACATAGAGCTGTGGGAACATAGAGCTGTGGGAACATTGGGCTGTGGGAACGTAGAGCTGTGGGAACATAGAGCTGTGGGAACATAGAGCTGTGGGAACATTGGGCTGTGGGAACATAGGGCTGTGGGAACATAGAGCTGTGGGAACATAGAGCTGTGGGAACATTGGGCTGTGGGAACGTAGAGCTGTGGGAACATTGGGCTGTGGGAACATAGAGCTGTGGGAACATAGAGCTGTGGGAACATTGGGCTGTGGGAACGTAGAGCTGTGGGAACATTGGGCTGTGGGAACGTAGAGCTGTGGGAACATTGGGCTGTGGGAACATAGAGCTGTGGGAACATAGAGCTGTGGGAACATTGGGCTGTGGGAACGTAGAGCTGTGGGAACATAGAGCTGTGGGAACATAGAGCTGTGGGAACGTAGAGCTGTGGGAACATAGAGCTGTGGGAACATAGAGCTGTGGGAACATTGGGCTGTGGGAACATTGGGCTGTGGGAACATTGGGCTGTGGGAACATTGGGCTGTGGGAACATTGGGCTGTGGGAACATTGGGCTGTGGGAACATAGGGCTGTGGGAACATAGAGCTGTGGGAACATAGAGCTGTGGGAACATAGGGCTGTGGGAACATTGGGCTGTGGGAACATAGGGCTGTGGGAACATTGGGCTGTGGGAACATTGGGCTGTGGGAACATAGGGCTGTGGGAACATTGGGCTGTGGGAACATTGGGCTGTGGGAACATAGGGCTGTGGGAACATAGGCACGCTCCCGAATTCTCAGCTGGACGACTCGCTTCAAAAGGGTTTCCCTCTTTAGCGTTTAGCGCGGCGCCATTGCAACCATAAACAACACTGGATTGGCCGTGTCATCCTCCCTAGCTCCACCCTCTCGTTTAATTGGTAGAAAGTAATTCACAGTTTAGTATAACCACTTGGTATGGCAACCTGCACGTAAAAGACAAAAACAAGCTTTCCAAACTTGTTAAAATAGCAGGGAAGGTGATTGGCAGGCCACACAAGCAGCTCAATGATCTATTTGACAGTGTGGTACTCAGGAAGACAGATATCTGCGGTGCCTCTCGCCCACTAAACTCTGAGTTTGAGTTGCTCCCGTCTGGCCGTTGATTCCGGGTCCCGAGGGCGAGCCGGAATATTTATAAGGTCTATAAGGTATTTATGAGGTCCTTCGCTCCCCATGCCGTAGAGCCCATGTGTCAAACTCATTGCTGGCGTGCCAAATACCGGCCCCTCGAAGATTTTGATTCAGCCCCACATATCAATTTAGGTTCACTATACATTTTGGCCCACGTAGTTTTCACAGTTTTTTCAAAGTTTTTGTCACTTTGTCCGATGCTGTTGTCATTTCTTCCCGACAATTTGTAACTTTTTCCGACATTTTGGTCACTTTTGCTGACATTTTTGTCACATTTCCATTTTCTATGAGGAACTTTTTCCTGACTTTTTTAGGGCTTTATGTCGACCAAACTGTAAGTGAGAAGACTATATGAGACATGCAGTAATACAGTCGAATTACACCGTCTTATTTTCCAGTGTGGCCCTTAGTGAAGCTGAGTTTGACACCCCTGTGCCGTAGAGGCACTGAATGCAAAATGACTGCACTATAAAAGACAAGATATATTTAAACATGTTCTCTTGCAGGCCGTGTCCTACCTCCTCTCCAGCTGCTGTTGTTTCTGCCCATTGCACAATTGCTGTTCTGTGTTTAGTGGTGTGTAGTATCAGTGTGCTGTATGGTTAATGTTTGATAACATCCAATGTTATGGTTGTGTTTTAATGTTTTGGAAAAGACAAATTTCCACCAATTCAATTCAATTTTATTTATAGTATCAAATCATAACAGGAGTTATCTTACACTTTACAGATAGAGTAGGTCTAGACCACACTCTATAATTTACAAAAAACCCAACAAATCCCCCAAGAGCAAGCACTCAGTGGCGAGGAAAAACTCCCTTTTAGGAAGAAACCTCAGACAGACCCAGGCTCTTGGTAGGAGGTGTCTGACGTGCCGTTGGGGTGCATCACGTAAGGGATAATGTAGAGCGAGGCGGTTGTTATAGCGAATACAACCCCGACAGGGTGATTCGCGGAGGGGTCTTGAATCAGCCTGAAGGGGTTGTATTCGCTATAACAACCGCCTCGCTCTACATTATCCCGCTTATTACATGGTTACTTTCCAAATAAATCAATAATTTGACACAAAATATTGATTTAAAAAGGAGTTTATTGATTTAAATACGATTGTATTTCTTCCGCTAAAGAAAATAGTCCGTTCCGTCTACGGTTGGAATCCTGCGTCCATAGCAACGTAAACTCTGTATCTGTTAAGCTAATGCAACCCTTCATCTACTACTCACCACCACCTTACGGGCTGTGGTAGTATCCGTATATGTTATGGGGTGCTGCCGTGGTGGACAAATGACCCAGCTGCTGTTTTAATCACTGCAGGAATTGACACGACATTAGCTGACGCGTTGTAGTGAGCTAGCGGGCTATCAGCTGCTCGTATTCACATTAAACTGAACGTTTCTGTTGACAGTGAAGTGAGACGAGGTAAATGGCTTCCTGTCCTCATTCATCTCGTTTCCTTTTTACACAGCCGCTGCATGTTGACACACCTAAACGTGCAATGTAAGCTAACTAATTAGCGTTGTTGTCCCTATACTATGGCTGAAGTTACTGCGTAGCGATCAAGATCAAGATTAACTTTATTGTCCCACAACGTGGGAAATTTGTCTTGGGCACTCAGCCCATGCTGCAGCCATAGTACAACCAAACAAACACAGACAGCATGTACAGACAACAAATACTATGCAATACTGATCATAGACCGTATATAAATATGTAGCGATGGCGCTCACCAGATCTGCTGTCATTGCTTGACTTGGACGACAGAAGTTGCTCGACGGCGTTTCTCCACTTTTTGCCACAGCTGATAAATTATCCGGACTTCTTTCAGCGGATTGATTGATAGCTGTCCTCCAGAGTGAACAGAACTGCGTCCATGGCAACGCTCTGCTTTTGCATGGCAACGGTGTGTTATGCTTAGCAGCGGTCTGTTATGAAGAAATTACAGACCGCATTCTACATTAGAATTCAACCAAGCCATGTAATAAAGTATAGATAATAAACGGTGGCTAGAAATAGTGGTTGTAGTAGCGCAGGGAGCAGCACGGCATAGCAGGGTATTTCAGCAGAACCACGGCAACAGCTGGAACCATGATTTTGGTGGCATCCTAATCCCGGGATTTCATCCTGGGTGAAAAGAAACATAAAGACTCCGGGGAGCAAGCTCCCAGGGCTAGGTTAGTCCACCAAGGTGGACAATGAAGTCTTATCTGTCTATTGTCTCGCTCCGTTTAAAAAACCAAGATGGCTAGAAGGGAAACGGCTACGGCCGGCAGTTAGGCAAAGTTATGCAAAAACTCGCAAAATATAATGTAATAATACAGTTTTAATACTTTCACTCAGGTAACGTGTGTTCGTTCCTCAGGAGCGTTTTAATTAAAAACCATGATTTTCTTTTCCTAAGCTCAACTAGTTTTGGTGCCTAAACTTAACTGTCATCGCCGTAGCTGGATACCGTCTAGCCACAACCGCAAAATTTGCCAAACTCGAGGCTTAAAACGGCAGTCCACAAAGGCAGTCTACGTATATCCACCACGTTCCACTTCCGGGATTGCTCCATAGCCGCCGGAAATTCTGCCGGATGTCCGTCCCCTTCCTCTGTCTCTGTGTTGGCGTTCTAACCTCCGGCTGATTTGTGAGGACTCTGGTTAACTGCTCCTCAGATCTCTGCAGGGTAAATCCAGACAGCTAGCTAGACTATGTGTCCAATCGGAGTTCTCTGTCACACGACTAAAACAACTTTTGAACGTACACATGTTCCACCAAAACAAGTTCCTTCCAGAGGCTATTTAGCAGAGGCACCGTGGCTCCGTCCGCCCAAGACGATTGTGATTGGTTTAAAGAAATGCCAATAAACCAGAGCATGTTTTTCTCCCATCCCGCAATGCTGTGTGGACTAGTCAGACCTTCCTCCGCAGCGCTGTGGAGGAAGGTCTGGCAATATCAGACAAACCAGTGAGTGAAGTAATGGTTGCTACGTCCATTATTTCTACAGTCTATGCTGCCACCTCATCTTTTGATGATTCTCTGCCTTTACTCTTTATCACACTTTCCTTCTGGTTTTCACTTCCCCTCCTCTTTACTTTCTCAAGCCCCTCTCTTGAAGAACAGCTTTGTGAGTTTATGCATAATTTACTGTCTTTTCTCTCTGTTCAGCTGCAGTTTTTCGCCTTCACCTATCTACCTCTCTGCCTTTATCTCTTGCTGTCTGGCTTTCTTCCACGCAGTCTGTAATTTAGAGTGGTTGTTTTTTTAATTCCAGCTGAATGCTACATATCCACGTTTCTCATCAGGGCATTAAAAATCTGCTGTGCCTTGGCGATGCTTTTAAGAAAAATTCTTCTCCTGTTATTGGGAAGTCGTGTCTACAAAATAAGTGGCTTCACAGCCAACCAGCACGGAACAAAGCATCATGTCAGTGTATTCACATCCGCTGCAGGCTAATGAGCAAACACACGAGCAGATTTACTTAGAAATGGTATAGCCTCTCCCTCCATCCTTTAACACGTAGCATGTATGTTTGTCTTTAAAGCTGCAGTATGCAACTTTCATCACAATAAAATACCAACAAATACACAGGATTAGTAGACCGGAAGCCTATTTTGCTGAAATAAAATGATTTTTACATGTTTCATGGTGCTGCAGGCATGGCCCAGTGATGAGCTGCGCTGCGTTCAGTGTAAAGTACACAAAAAGCTTCTTCCTTATGTTTGTGTTGTTCTGTGTTTCATGGATGCTTCGGTTATTTTTGGATGTATTGCCCAGGAAGAACAGCTGCCTTGTGACGGAGATCTGACAATAAAACAACAAAGTTTGCTTTGCTCGGGGCATCCTGCCGGTTGGTAGACCAAACAACGAGGACTGGTAGCAAACTAACATGGATGTAAACAATAGAGGCTTCAGATTTTGCGGGATCTGCAAATGTTTTATGAGACTAGAAATGCATTCAAACAATTTCTACACACATTTTGGTGAAAAACGAAAAGGCAGACAAACCTTTGTTCTTAAAGGAACACACCGACTTATTGGGACTTTGTCAGCCATCTTCTAACTGTATACATACTGGGAACTATATTCTCAGAAAGGCAAAGCACTGCAACTCTCTGCTCCTCGCCACGGGGCTTCTCAGGTGCTGCGAGCATATCACTCCGCCCAAGTAGCAGCAGTAGCAGTGCTTCGCCTTCTGAGAATATAGTTCCCAGTTTATATACAGTTAGAAGATGGCTGTGTCTCATGTGACCTTGTTATTTGTTCACGCTGTGACTATACAAATCACAACATGTAAATAGGAAAATGTTGGCGTTATTTTGTCTCTTATTGGGAGCAGTAGGCTAGTTGGAGCCAGTTACCTCCAGGATCTGTGCTAAGCTAGGCTAGTTGGAGCCAGTTACCTCCAGGATCTGTGCTAAGCTAGGCTAGATGGAGCCGGTTACCTCCAGGATCTGTGCTAAGCTAGGCTAGTTGGAGCCAGTTACCTCCAGGATCTGTGCTAAGCTAGGTTAGTTGGAGCTGGTTACCTCCAGGATCTGTGCTAAGCTAGGCTAGATGGAGCTGGTTACCTCCAGGATCTGGTCTAAGCTAGGCTAGATGGAGCTGGTTACCTCCAGGATCTGTGCTAAGCTAGGCTAGATGGAGCCGGTTACCTCCAGGATCTGTGCTAAGCTAGGCTAGATGGAGCCGATTACCTCCAGGATCTGTGCTAAGCTAGGCTAGATGGAGCCGGTTACCTCCAGGATCTGTGCTAAGCTAGGCTAGATGGAGCCGGTTACCTCCAGGATCTGTGCTAAGCTAGGCTAAATGGAGCCAGTTACCTCCATGATCTGTGCTAAGCTAGGCTAGATGGAGCCGGTTACCTCCAGGATCTGTGCTAAGCTAGGCTAGATGGAGCCGGTTACCTCCAGGATCTGGGCTAAGCTAGGCTAGATGGAGCCGGTTACCTCCAGGATCTGTGCTAAGCTAGGCTAGTTGGAGCCGGTTACCTCCAGGATCTGTGCTAGGCTAAGCTAACGGTGACAGAGTCAGACAGAGTTAGGACACGCACGGAGATGAGAAGGGTATGTATCCACTTGTCTAACTGTCGGGGTTACGGTGAATAAGCTGACGTCCCAATAAGTCGGCGTGTTCCTTCAAAAGAACTCCAAGAAGTCCCTTCTGCAGACGAGTGCTCCACTGTCCACATTTCAACCCATCCTTAAATTATATACACATGTACGTCCAACACATTCTCACTTCCATCACGTAACATACGGACGCTTGGTCAGGTGCCTTTGGCGTTGTTATTGACGCTAAACGTCTCCTTTAGCGACAGATATAAACGGTGATGAGATAAAACAGCAAGTGCATTCGATATTAAAAACATTGTTTATGTTGTACGATATGGTTATTTTCAGGAATTGACAATAACAGAAACTATAATGGAATAAAATCAGAAATACCAGCACATCATGGTTTAGTTATCAATCACATTTTATTTAAATATGTTCTTTAGAATATCATACATTCAAAAGTAATTATATTTTCCTACATTTTCTCATTTTGCTTTCAGTTATTTCATTAATCTGAACCTGTGTGTGTGTGTGTGTATGTGTGTCTTTTCCAAACGATCCTGGGCTCTCGGTCAAATTGGCACTGCCCTAGTATGTTTAAAAGACATAAATTGATCTGCCTACCTTGTTTCACTCAGTTTTATAGGGGCACATTCAGTCGTTACGATGCAAGGCTCTTAAATCTGCAGCATATAGACATAAATTATCTTGTGAATCCACAAAATCATCTGCTAACACTGATGTTGAATCCCTGCTACAGTGAAATAAATTGGCAAACATGTCTATCTATTGTGTGTGTGTGTGTGTGTGTGTGTGTGTGTGTGTGTGTGTGTGTGTGTGTGTGTGTGTGTGTGTGTGTGGCAGCTCAAGCAGCTTATATTAACACGGGTTTAAAATTCAGCCTCGGACATTGATAATGCTGGAAAAGTGTTCTTCGGGGAGCAATTGTTTGTTCTTTGTAGGGATTTCCATAATCTAAAGGCTAATTATGATGTTTCTGCGGATTCATTCTGCGTCTGACTGCTTAATACGGCTGATGGAAGGAGAGCGCTGAGCTATTGATCCGAGACGGTGAAGGTTACCGCCATCAATCAGGTGCTGCTCCCTGTTCTTGTGCCAACTGGACCATTTAACCAAATCGTATATGTCCACTTTGGCCACATCTCAAGGCTTCTTTCTTTCTTTATATTCACTCATGGATTACTCTCCCTCCACCCTTCTTGCAGACAGCACAGTCAGACAAGGTGAGGCTTATTGTTGTGACTCTGAGTTTCACCACAGATGCCTCCTGGGAACTTCCAGCCTGGCGGTGCTCCCTCCCTTCCCTCAGGGACTCAGGCTTTAGATTCGGCCCATGACAGAACTGTTAACCCACAACAGGCGGTAGTGCACTGCAGACACCTCAGGCATGTCAAGGGCTGCTTCTCAAGCCTCTTATTTGACATCTCCTCGCTTGAACCAAAAGTCGTTCTGACCAACCAGCTGACAGGGCCCGAAATTAGCACCATCTACCAGCCAAATGCTGGTAAAATACGCAAGTGGCTGGTAGATTTTCTTCACTCACCAGCCAAAAAACAACGGTAAATTATTGAGTGGCTGGTCAAACTGGAGCGTTCACTAGCCATTTGGCTGGTGGACAAAAAAGTACATTTTGGAGCCTGGTTGACTCGTATGAAGAAGAGAAGGATTCATTATGTATTATTGATGGCTAAAAACACGACATCACGCTATTTCAGTGCTATGTAATGATGCAATATAGATACATGAATGTGTGAAGGTTTCTTCTTGTCAATTCTGTCTGCTGGCCTCAAAACAAGATTTATCTCAAGACACTTTACAGATAGAGTAGGTCTAGACCACACTCTATAATTTACAAAGACCCGACAATTCCAGTAATTCCCACAGGAGCGAGCAATTTAGTGCGAGAGTGGTGAGGAAAAACTCTGTTTTATGCAGAAGACTGACACTAAGCTAACGTTATGTCCAACTACATGTGTTAATTTGCCTTAACCAAAATGTAGTTGGCCTGAAACTGACATTTTGATATTTGACTTGGTAACAAAATGCTTGCTGCACTCGTAACGTTGGGCTTAACGTTAGCTTAGTGTCGGTCTCCAGTCTCCCTGTTCTCTCACAGTGCCGTGTCATTTCTCCGACGCTCCGTTGTTCCGACCTCTCAATAACCCCAAAAAGTCCCTTTGGTCCTACAGCCCCGATATTAAGAATCCCACTATGGCCACGCCAATACCCGCCCTTCAATAGCATTCATTGGCCAGGTGTCCATGCTTACACAAGCTAACGTAACCCCATGTGTTCAGCAGACATGGGGGACTCGAGTCACATGACTTGACTCGAGTTAGACTCGAGTCGCAAATTTTAGGACTTGAGACTTGCTTGATAAACATTCATAAAAGACTCGACTTGACTTTGACTTGACATTCATGACTTGAGACTTGACTTCGACTTGAGTCAAATGACTTGAAATGACTTGACTTTCTGTTTAATAAATATATATTTTTTCCTCTCTGATATTGAGGAGGAGTTAACGTTACGATTTTAGTGCTGTTGCATGCGCGGGAGCCCGTTGATATGGTGACGCGCCACACGGCGGCAGACCTGCAGTAAACGAGACTGGCTACGGCTGTTATTTAACGTCATGGATTCCTCTGCACCGAAAATAATAAAGTTTTTTTTTTGACCAGGGCAAAGAAGAAACGGACGGCAGTTTGCAAGGTCTGCAGTACAAAAAAGTCCGATGACAACCACCACCACGACGAATTTCATCAGACACTTCAAATCGGGAGAGATTCAGGTTCCAGTCCCCATATTCAGCTGAACCACTATTGGGATGCTTGTGATGAACACAACTCCCTTCAGTTTTGGGCCATGAATAAGCACCCCCTCCCCCCTTTGTTCAAGGTGACGGTAAGAACGAATACAACTAGGCACACTGTATACATACATACAACAAACTGCTCTCTCTCTCTCTCTCTCTCTCTCTCTCTGTCTCTCTCTCTCACACACACTTGCGCAGATGAAGTATGTGAATAAAGCTAGGCACACATACACACACAACACACTGCACTCTCTCACACACACCACATGCACACATTCACTCACCAATATTAATAACTTTTCATTCACTCTCTCTCTCAAACACGCACACATTCACTCACAAATACACCGACAAATATTAACATCCATCCATCCATCCATCGTCGTCCGCTTATCCGTGGTCGGGTCGCGGGGGGAGCAGCTCCAGCAGGGGACCCCAAACTTCCCTTTCCCGAGCCACATTAACCAGCTCTGACTGGGGGATCCCGAGGCGTTCCCATGCCAGGTTGGAGATGTAATCCCTCCACCTAGTCCTGGGTCTTCCCCGAGGTCTCCTCCCAGCTGGATGTGCCTGGAACACCTCCCTAGGGAGGCGCCCAGGGGGCATCCTTACCAGATGCCCGAACCACCTCAACTGGCTCCTTTCGACGTGAAGGAGCAGCGACTCTACTCCGAGCTCCTCACGGATGACTGAGCTTCTCACCCTATCTCTAAGGGAGACGCCAGCCCCCCTCCTGAGGAAACCCATTTCGGCCGCTTGTACCCTGGATCTCGTTCTTTCGGTCATGACCCAACCTTCATGACCATAGGTGAGGGTAGGAACGAAAACTGACCGGTAGATTGAGAGCTTTGCCTTCCGGCTCAGCTCTCTTTTCGTCACAACGGTGCGATAAACTGAATGTAATACCGCCCACGCTGCGCCGATTCTCCGACCAATCTCCCGCTCCATTGTCCCCTCACTCGCGAACAAGACCCCAAAGTACTTAAACTCCTTCACTTGGGGTAAGGACTCATTCCCTACCTGGAGAAGGCACTCCATCGGTTTCCTGCTGAGAACCATGGCCTCAGATTTAGAGGTGCTGATCCTCATCCCAGCCGCTTCACACTCGGCTGCAAACCGATCCAATGAGTGCTGAAGGTCACAGGCCGATGATGCCATCAGGACCACATCATCTGCAAAGAGCAGCGATGAGATCCCGAGCCCACCGAACTGCAACCCCTCCCTACCACGACTACGCCTCGATATCCTGTCCATAAATACTACGAACAGGATTGGTGACAAAGCGCAGCCCTGGCGGAGGCCAACCCTCACCTGGAACGTGTCCGACTTACTGCCGAGAACCCGGACACAACTCTCGCTTTGGTCATACAGAGATTGGATGGCCCTGAGAAGGGACCCCCTCACCCCATACTCCCGCAGCACCTCCCACAAAGTCTCCCGGGGGACCCGGTCATATGCCTTCTCCAGATCCACAAAACACATGTAGACTGGATGGGCATACTCCCAGGCTCCCTCCAGGATCCTTGCTAGAGTAAAGAGCTGATCCGTAGTTCCACGACCCGGACGGAATCCGCATTGTTCCTCTTCAACCTGAGGTTCGACTATCGGCCGAACCCTCCTTTCCAGCACCTTGGAGTAGACTTTACCAGGGAGGCTGAGAAGTGTGATACCCCTGTAATTGGTACACACCCTCTGGTCCCCCTTTTTGAAGAGGGGAACCACCACCCCGGTCTGCCACTCCTTTGGCACTGTCCCAGACTTCCACGCAATGTTGAGTAGGCGTGTCAACCAAGACAGCCCCTCCACACCCAGAGCTTTCAACATTTCTGGACGGATCTCATCAATCCCTGGGGCTTTGCCACTGTGGAGTTGTTTGACTACCTCAGTGACCTCCACCAGGGAAATTGACGACAATCCCCCGTCATCCTCCAGCTCTGCCTCTAACAAAGAGGGCGCATCAGCTGGATTTAGGAGTTCCTCAAAGTGCTCCTTCCACCGCCCTATTACCTCCTCAGTTGAGGTCAACAACGTCCCATCCTTACTGTACACAGCTTGGATGGTTCCCCGCTTCCCCCTTCTGAGGTGGCGGACGGTTTTCCAGAAGCGCCTTGGTGCCGACCGAAAGTCCTTCTCCATGTCTTCTCCGAACTTCTCCCACACCCGCTGCTTTGCCTCTTTCACGGCAGAGGCTGCAGTCCTTCGGGCCCGTCGGTACCTTGCAACTGCCTCCGGAGTCCTCTGGGATAACATATCCCGGAAAGACTCCTTCTTCAGTCGGACGGCTTCCCTGACCACCAGTGTCCACCACGGTGTTCGAGGGTTACCGCCCCTTGAGGCACCTAAGACCCTAAGACCACAGCTCCCTGCCGCAGCTTCAGCAATGGAAACTTTGAACATTGTCCACTCAGGTTCAATGCCCCCAGCCTCCACAGGGATGCACGAAAAGCTCCGCCGGAGGTGTGAGCTGAAGGTCTGTCGGACAGGAGCTTCCTCCAGACGTTCCCAATTTACCCGCACCACCCGTTTGGGCTTACCAGGTCTGTCCAGAGTCTTCCCCCACCCCCTGACCCAACTCACCACCAGATGGTGATCAGTTGACAGCTCCGCCCCTCTCTTCACCCGAGTGTCCAAAACATACGGCCTCAAATCAGATGAAACGATTATAAAATCGATCATTGACCTTCGGCCTAGGGTGCTCTGGTACCAAGTACACTTATGAGCATCCCTATGTTCGAACATGGTGTTTGTTATAGACAATCCATGACTAGCACAGAAGTCCAATAACAGACAACCACTCTGGTTTAGATCAGGGAGGCCGTTCCTCCCAATCACGCCTCTCCATGTGTCTCCGTCATTGCCCACATGTGCGTTGAAGTTAACATATAGCCTACTATTCAATCTCTCCAAATTATGCAAAGGTGGTGGGATTCAGCTACTCTTAAAGAATATGTTTTTTTTCTTTAAGAGAAGGAAAGGTTAAATGTGTTTCTGTCCCATAAAAGTGAGGCATGTTTAAAGAATATTATTTGACTTAGTAACCATTATACTTGAATTGTTTGAATGAATTTCATGATTTGATGTCATGTTTGAGGCATATTGAACAAATATGTATGTTGATTTTTTTGTTGGCCTAATATCAGTTTTAGGCTGTGCTTTTTTTAATCTTTCTACATTTAAACTGTTCAGATATATGTGGCTTGGACGCAATGTCTTTTGAATATTGAGTAGGAAAAAATACAAATAAAACTCCAGCAGTTATAACCACTGTCTTTAGCTTGTTTAAAAATGGAAACTTTTGTATGACTTGACTTGTGACTTGCTTGACCCAAGCTATGACTTGACTTGACTTGCTTGATTGTCACACAAAATGACTTGGACTTGCTTGAGACTTGAAGGTTAAGACTTGAGACTTGCTTGTGACTTGCCCAAGTGTGACTTACTCACATCTATGGTGTTCAGGTCTTATCCCCTGACCAATCCACTATCCTAACCTTAACCACTCGAGGTCACATGCCTAACCCCAACCAATCGAGCTGCTTCGTAGGGCGGGTCTTGGCGTGGCAATAGTGGGGGACGTCGGACTAGTGGGCTGTAGGACCAAAGGGAATTATTGAGAGGTCGGAGAAATGGGGCTCCTGTGGTCGAGGCGTACGGGACGGTTCTGCCTATTTGTTTGATTGAGTGACAGGAAACTCAGGAGAGATGTGCCTCGCTAGTTCAGGTAGAGCCTCGGGCTTTAAGGTCGACAGGATTAGCATTTTAAAACCTCTGCTCCTCAGATCTGTGAGAAGAGCGGCACGGTCGAGTGGCAGCAACCTGGCAGAATCAAAATCGGATCTTCTTTCTACTCTCAGCTCCTCCTCATGTCTTTGAAATGTGTGTCATAGATAGAAAGCAGAAGTTTACCTTTCTCATTACATCACATCACCAGTCTTGTCTAAAGTACTTGCAAGCAATACTTGAGTAAAAGTATAAGTATGTTACCAGAAAATGACTTTGGTAGAAGTTAAAGTCTCCTTTTAGAATATTACTTGAGTAAAAATCGTAAAAAAAGTATCTGATATTTACAGTACTTAAGTATCAAAAGTAATTTTCTGATATTAAATGTACTTTATGGCCGAAGGTGTGTAACGTTATCTTCATCACCAGTGTCGTCTGGGTGGTCATCATCTTCTTTAGTTTTGGCCTATTGTTTTTTTTTTTTGCCGCTTGGCAACAAACAGGCATGAGGTCACCAACTAAAATGGATCATGTATTGACTTGGCAATTTAGGAGCAATGATTGGCCAAACTTTCTTCAGTGTAATACATTTCTTCTGATTTTATTTTGTAGTAACGAGTAACTAAGATGCTTTGGAGTAAAAGTAAAAGTTTCCAGAAATATAAACAACAAAGTAAACTACAGATACGTGAAAATTCTACTTAAGTACAGTAGTGAAGTATTTGTACTTTGTTACTGAACATCACACAGGGGAAACAAAGGGGCAGCAATCGTATGGTGACAGTGCTTTCCATGCTTAACAATTTGCTGGATTTGATCCACATATTTTCTAGTTTGTTCTGAAACACAAGCGTTCAGCACATTCCTGCAGAATCAATTCCAGCTTCAGTGAATTTGTAGACTTCTTAAATAGGCTGAATCTCTGATGAACT
Organism: Gymnocephalus cernua; assembly: GCA_023631565.1. NCBI lineage: Eukaryota > Metazoa > Chordata > Actinopteri > Perciformes > Percidae > Gymnocephalus > Gymnocephalus cernua. Next base: position 42,854,059 of record CM042426.1, on the reverse strand, counting down.
GATTTGATTTGATTTAATACAGGGACAATGCACAAATAAACATAAAACTTGTAATACAAGAAAATATGTCTTGGGCCAGGTTATAGCAATAATTGCTAATTTCCACCTGTAGTCCCTGGGCACGTATGACCATTTTAGAAATAACAATTTTAAAAATATATTTAACAGGACTGTAGATTACATGGTGTCCATAGTAATTAAAAACAAGCAATTCTGGTATGTAGTTCTGTTTATACAATTAATCGATTAGTTGTCAGCTATTAAATTAATCAGCAACTATTGTGATAAGCGATTAATCGGTTTGAGTTTCTAAATGTCTAAATTCTCTGATTCAAGCTTGTTAAATGTGAATATTTTCTAGTTTCTTCTCTCCTCAGTGACAGGAAACGGAATATCTTTGAGTTCTGGAAACATTTGAGGATGTAATCTTGGGGTTTCACTATTTTCTGACATTTTATACACCAAACAACCAATCCATTTATCGAGAAAATAATCAACCAGTCCCTCCAGAAAAACGCAATTATGCGATCGCAGAATTCAATGCATAATCAGCCAAAGTCTGCATATTTATGCGGGGGGCCGCATTGTTTCAAATACGCCGCACTTTCGCCGCATAAATTGCCGATTTCCGTGCAAAATATGCGGGGCTTGCATGATTTCATAATCCCGCATTTTCGTTGCAAAAAAGTCGAATATATATCTCAGCAGAAAGATGAAAAATGTTGCGTTTACTTCACACAAGAGCAGCCATTTTCCCCTGTTGCCATGGGAACGTTATGAAGTGACGTCATTTCTCCTAGTGAGAACACGGTGTTGGGGGATCACTTTGTTTTCTCTTTTTCATCAAACCGCAGTTTTTGCGAGTTCACGCAATTTCATCGCATAAAACTGCATAAATATCCCGCATATTCCATTTTTTAAGAAAACGTGCCGCAGAATCAAGATTTTTGCCCGCAACAATCACAAAAAAACTCCCTTTTCTGGAGGGACTGATCAACAGATTAATCCATAATGACAATCGTTAGTTGCAGCCCTAGTGTTGGGTCTGAGTCTAGTATATTGGCCCCAAATGGCAGAGACAGAGACAGTACGCGTTTCAAGGGTGTTTATTAGAAAAAGTCTCTAGTTCCACTGTTGTCCATAGTGGAAACTTTACTTTACAGATTAACTCGCTATAGCGCTGTGCTTCTAAACCGTTTCCGACTACTGGACCTCTTGTGATGAGCTGAAACTACCGACTTCCCCAGCTGCACATTTGTGACTCCACATGTACATGAAAATATATACATATATACTGTACAAACCCACATTCAACTCCTTCAGGCTGGCCAACACATCGGGAATATAAACTAAGCAGGGCAGACAGTTGTTGTGGTTATGCACTTGTTTAACACTTCAGTGAACATTGAACCTGAAGTAGAGTCATGACCGAGCCGCGGTGTAGCCAGCGTGCGATGTGCACATTACCTGACATGTTTTGCTCGTGTTGTCACTTGACTAACACATACAGATGAAGTCAGAACAGATGAGTCAGTACAGCTGTTCCACAGCAGCCACGTGGCAGCATGAAATGTATGGGCACATGGCTCTATAGATGGTAATGTCGGTCTGTTGTTCTACCACTTTGCTCTAGATTAGGATAGGTCAGGGCCGCGGGACGTAGGGATGCTGGAGGTGCTGCAGCAGCCCCTGTCAGCAAACTGTGACGACAACAAAATGATCGCTTATAAATATTTCTGGTTGTTGTTTCTGTTCCACGACATTTTGTATGTCATGTTTGGGGTGTGGGATGGAGAGAGGGTTACTTTTAGTAACAAGAGGGCTTTTCACCGAGGTGGAACTGCTGATCCACGTGTGTCTGTGTTTACCAGTGTCTACTGCTGGCTCTGCAAGATCTTTCTCAGCTCTTTGAGCGCTGTAGCACTATCACTCAGAGTAGACTTTCACATCCCGCACTGCTTCACGTCCACAAAGACATTTTGGATGATCTGGATTTTCAGGGTCTCACGACAGAGTTTATCAGTCGAACTCCAGAGCGCAAATCTACGTTTGGTGTACTGAAATCATCGTAAGGTAGAGGCACGGTGTCTTATATCTCTGCATCTTTTTCCTGTCGCCGTGCAGGCCCAGATGGTAGCCTATATTTAGCCTAGTATGATTGTGATTTATGTATGGCTATTAAGAAACAAATAGTCTGTAACTTTGTAGAATTTGTCACATACTTTGCTGTTCGTTGTTCTGAGTTTGCTGTGCTGTATGCAGTTTCAGCTCAGCTGTACTTCATGGAGGTACAGCTCCCGCCACCCACTTGTCTCGGATAGGTTGCAATTGAATTTTGTACAGACATCCATGGTCTGCAGAGGATGAAGCCTACTGACTTTGGCGATCCTCTGACTTTTCCTCTAGTGCCACTGTAGGTGACTATTTTTAAGTAACAATTGTTCAGTGAACAACTCTTGGATGGATTGTCATGAAATTTGGTTCAGACATTCATTGAACCCAGAAGATCCTAGACCGTTTATACTTGGTTTTAAATACGTCTTGGGCGATCGGATCACAAGTGGACAGCACTAAATACAAGTGTAAACGACCACCAAGACGCAGTGCGATCCGATCACTCAAGCCACTTTTGGAGGTGGTCTGGGATGCACTTGACCGCATATCTTTGGTGCCGTAAAAGCTAGTCTATCCAATTCTGCCAGATGCACCTCTTTTCGGCCGGATGTCCATTACCTTCCGCTTTCTTTGTTTGAATTTTAAACTTTTATGTTTATGAGGACTCTGGTTAACTGCTCCTCAGATCTCTGCAGGGTAAATCCAGACAGCTAGCTAGACTATCTGTCCAATCTGAGTTTTCTTTTGCACGACTAAAACTACTTTTACCTTCTAGCACAAGTAACATAGGCAGTAATGAAATCTGAACACAAGTGGTCAGCTGGAGTCACATTATAGACACAGGTGTGACTGCCGATGTGTCTCGGATGTCCACTTGCGTTCAGATGAAGTGATTTCAATTGGAAACAGGGCCCTTGAGTCTTCATGACTTTAATGATCCTCTGACTAAGTCAGAGATAAAGAGTTTTCCTCTGCGCTGTAGTAAGTGTCTGCGGTGAGAAAGACAATCATGGGATGGCGACATTTGTACAAAAGTCTCCAGGTATAATAGCCTGGAAAAACCCTGACGAACTTCCGGTAAATTTGAGATTTGCTCTGCAAGTCCATCTGGCCAAGAGCCCATTCATGCCAAATCGAGGCACCAATCACAACCGTTGAGGCGGCTCTACACCAATCACAACCGTTGAGGCGGCTCTACACGATGACGATAGCGCAGCGACAGCAAGCAGATTCTTGTTTACATTCAACGTGGCGGCCACCGAAGCGCAGCAACCCGTTGATGCCGCTGTCGCTGCTACATCACCCGGATCGTTGGTCTGATTGGTTGAAGGACTATCCAGTTGCGCCCAGAGGCATTTGAGCGCGTCCGTTGATGACGCCCCTTTGGAAATGGGCTGTGAATGAAGCTTCCCCCCAGACCAGTCTCAGTTACACCTGCCAAGGGTCTGGTGGAGACCAGGCTATGAAAAACCAGCAGCACCCAGTGACTTTTTACAGCTGGGAGATACAGTAGATGTGTCTGAGTAGGGTAGCACGCGGCTAATTCACTGGTATTAACTTCCTTTATCCGGCTCTTGTAAAGACGAAGCTAAAGTAAATGGTTTAATCAATATTCTGTTAAAAAGGTAAGAAGTTGCACTTTAGTTTGATACCGTTAAATTAACTAAAAAATGCTACATCATTTATAATTTCTGGCATCAACCAGGCTACAATTATAAAGCACTTTTATCCAAAAAGGAAACCAGACCTGTAACAACTTCAAATAATTAACATTGTCTTACGGGAGTTCAAAATAAAGTTTTTTTTTTAATCAAATCTGTCATTGAGAAATGAAAAACATCGATAGGACACAGGATTTTATTTATTAAGCCTTGTTTCAGCCAAAATCTCAGGAGTATTCTCACATTTGTATGAGGAAAATTTATTTTTTGTCGAGTAATTTAAGCCACAGATGGTTTTACTTATTTATTCATTTTGTTGTTGTTTAAGAAAACTGAATGAAGTTCTATAAAAACGCTTTAGGGGATTCAACACAAGCAAAAACAAGGAGCTAATTAAAAGGACTGTTTGTGGCCACAGCTATTGATCAAGAAATATCTTGCTGAGGCTGCTGAAACATTCAGTGCAAGTTAATGATTTAAACTGAGAAAATTCACACAATCGATCCACTGCATAGCAATGAAAAACGCCCTGTGAAAGATTTACATAATCATCTTGACACAAATATGGTTATAAGTGGTGGACTGTGGATCATGCTGTAATGTAGAGCACTTCCTCAGAGGGCAGGTTTATTTGTAGAGCACATGTCAAGGCCATCCACGTTGTTTTACATAACGCTTCAAAACACTAACAAGGAAGACAGTCACACATGTATTCTCGTCTGTGGTCGGTCCAGTATTAAGAGAGATCGCTGCCGTTGGCAGTGGCGAAACAAGCTACAATGTGAGTTAATAGGACAACTATGCAGCTTGTATTTACCTTCACAGAAGTGCTTGTTCTGCCGCTGACAGACTCAGATTAATATTCTAAGTGTCTGACAACATTATGGAAAGGATCCCTACAGAGATAGTTTTTTTTACGATATCCTAAGAGCCCATTTAAAGGGTAACTACCATTTCTTTTCAACCTGGACCCTATTTTCCTTGTCTAAGTGTCTGATGGGAGAAACAATCTCTGACATTGGTCCAGTATTAAGTGAGATCGCTGCAGTCGGCAGCAGAGAAACAAACTGCAATGTAAGTTAATAGTAATTGTCCAGCTTGTTTTTACCTTCACAAGTGCTCGATTTACCGCTGACAGACTCAGATTATTATTCTAAGTGTCTGACAACATTATGGAAAGTATTTCCATAGGAGGTCGGAGGTCGACCGTAAAAACGTAAAAACATCCACGAAATTGTGTTCGCAAACCCACCAGACTCCATGTAAATAAACAGTCATTTAAGCATCGTAAAACACACTTCATTCAAAGTGGACAGAAACAAAAATAAAACTATCAAAAGCCGCCTCGGTTCGTCGTTCCACTGTTCCAACAATCACCACTCTAGTTTGGTTGAAAAATCACCCATTTACGGCTGCCGGTTACAGCGGTCTCGCTCAATAATGGACCAATTTCAATGATTGTTGTTCCCATCAGTCACACAAATATGGAAAAAAAGGCTCCAGTTTGAAAAAAAACAAAACTAAGTTAGCCTTCAAACCAGATATCTTCAACAGGCGGTCCTCGGAGTCACTGCAAAAAAAGTTGCAGTTTTACTGTATATTGGGGGAGTCCGGGAGGGGGTCCGAAAACCAGTCAGTATCTGGTGTTAGGGTCTGGGTTCAGCCGTGAAGAGAACACCTCGCCAAAGTGCCAGATACCATCGAATGTGAGCATTTGCCCACTCAAGTCGGTTACGACGACGAACTGCAGTCATGTGAGAGTGAGAGAGAGAGAGAGAGAGAGAGATGAACCCTAACACCAGATACAGACTACGTTTACATGCAGCCAATATCCGGGTTATGGTCGGGTTAAGGTCGTTATTCGGGTTTCTGAAACATTCGGAATAACCCGTTTACATGCGTGAGCAGAGAGAGTTACTCCTGTATACGTGGAGTTTGTAATCAATTGGCGATATCCCGACGTAAACGGCGACGCACGGTTAGCGTCTGGACGTACGGACGACCTTAAGACGCAATATGCGTCATTTCAACACAACAACAACAGAAGACATTATATTCATGTTTTTCACCACACTAATAAAGACATTGGTTTCCTCCTCGCTCCAAAAGTGTGGTGCTGTGCTGCGTCTCGCCATGTTTACCTCTACTTCTTGTTTACTTCCTGTATACTGCACGCAGGTTTTTGTATACAAGAAGTTCCTCTACTCAAAAGACCGAGATTCCTTGTGAATAGAACATGCGCAGAACACAAATCAAAGTTCCTTCTGATGGAGATATGCCGATACGCGTTTACATGACCAAATATTCGGGTTAGAAAAGGGGAAACCCAGGGGTCATATTCAGGTTTTTAAAAACAGGAATATGAGCATATTCTGGTTTTTGCCGGTGTTTACATGGCCGTGCGCGACCGGGTTATTGCTAATATTCTGGTTTTGAACGGGTTATTGGCTGCATGTAAACATAGTCACTGACTGGTTTTCGAACCCCTTCCGGACCCCCCAGTACAGTAAAACTGCACATTTTAGAGCGGCCTTTTATTGTGGCCAGCCTAAGGCACACCTGTGCAATAATCATGCTGTCTAATCAGCATCTTGATATGCCACAACCTGTGAGGTGGATGGATTATCACAGATTTAGACAGATGTGTGAACAATATTTGAGAGAAATGGGCCTTTTGTGTACATAGAAAAAGCCTTAGATCTTTGAAAAGTAATTAAGGTAAATTCAGTTTTTACTGGTTTCTGGACAAATTAAATTATCTCCTGCAGACTTTGTTTCCACTGAGTCAAAACGTCTTCCTGTCTCCTCCTTCTAATTCCAAACCAAACACATTTCTCTCACTTTTGTGTTCTCATGTGCATTTGAACGCACCGCGGTGATTTCTCAACATTTCATCAGCCCAGGTTAGTTTCATCAGTGCAGCTCAAACCTGTACTGCAGCCTTGAAACAGACCTGTGTGTGTGTGTGTGTGTGTGTGTGTGTGTGTGTGTGTGTGTGTGTGTGTGTGTGTGTGTGTGTGTGTGTGAGTGCGCGCGCGTGTGTTTTATCTTTCCTTCTGAGACTGGACTCGTCTTACATTACATTTGCATTCCCCATTATCATAATTAATGACACAATTAATGCACATCATATCTGTCATGCGGGCCATTAGCAGCTCGGCCCCTCCGGCTTTCTGTCATGTTGCCGCGGAGCGCCGAGAGCAGGAAGTGTGGAAACGATAAAAGCAAACTGAACATGAGAACAGAGTGGGTAATAGTCGAACAATTGAGATGTCAGGATGACATGCTTATTGTGCTCTAATGCTCAGACAGATAATTCAAACTGAGATCAGAATACATTTCATTAAACCATATCTATTGTTTAGTGTTAAGGCCACAAATAACCAATTCAAAGGGAACAGATGCAGAAATGTCCACATTACAACCCGGTGTCACGGCAGTGATAAATTGAGACAAATTGTCACGTTATTTTTTGTCTATTGATTCGTGTACACCAGCAGTGTCAAACTCATTTTCATTTAGGGCCACACTGGAAAAGAGAATCACATCAAGGGCCAGACGGAGAGTTAAATTCACATGCATACATCCAAAAAAATCAAATATCTTTGACTGTATTACTGCATGTCGCCTTTTTGGTCATTTTTGTGGCTTTTTCAGGCGTTTTAATCAATGTTTTTGTTTGTTTTTTGCATCGTTTTGTTGCTTTTTTGTCGCTCTTTTCAACTTTGTCGCACTTCGTTCGACATAAACTCCTAGAAAGTCAGCAAAGAGTCCCTTAGCCATCGCAGAGTTCAGCAAATCATGCAAACAGCCTGTTTCATCTCATGAATATTAAAATACTCTCTGGTTCTGGGGGAGTTTCTGAGTCTCAGAGTCGGTAAATCTGCCAAATTCTGCTCTGAGAGTCGCGTCATTTGGAGTTTGAAAACAGTTTTCCATCTTTTTGGTTTGGTGCTCAACTAGCCAGGGCCAGAATGTACGGTGGACCTAAAATTGAGATGCGGGCCGGATCAACATTTGTGAAGGGCCGCATTTGGCCCGCGGGCCGCGAGTTTGACACATGTGGTGTACACAGACACGATTCTGTCATTTGTTTCTGAGAACGTAATGTATTCGTGCTGGTGAGAACGTAACGGGAAGCATCTATACGGAGGTTGTGTGAGGCAAACTATCGGTATCAGCATTCATAACGGCCGATAAATGAACATTTAAAAAATAAAATAAAAACGGACCTTCAACCATGTTGTGAGTGTTTCATTTCATTTTTATTCAACCTTTATTTAACCAGGAAGAGACTCATTGAGATTAGAAATCTCTTTGTTCTGCTGCCTGCCTGCCTCGGCCAGGACGCTCTTGAAAAAGAGATTTTTCTTAACATTTCAGAACTATAAATTAAGCAATGGGATCAACCTGTTTCATCAAATCTCAAATGGAAACACTGCACCTGCTCTAACTGCATTGGTTCAGAAACTCAGCTCAAGGTCTGAGCGCACTGCGAGATCTTCTACAAATGGACTTTTTGCCTTTACCGGCCTTTAGAAACTGTTATGGACAGAGATCTTTCTTTCATGTGCTCACTAAAGCCTGGAATGAGATCCCACAGCACATCAGAACTATCACACCAAGAAGACTATTCAAAATAACATTTGCTCGCCATTTAACGGACCGGTATCTCTGTGACCATTGAGACGGCTCTGTGGCCCCTCCTGTTGCCCTACATCAGGGGTGTCAAACTCAGTTTCCCAGAGGGCCACACTGGAAAATAAGGATCCCATCGAGGGCCAGACATGTAGTTTATTCACATGCTTTTATTTGTTTATTTACATCGAAAACAAGTCAAGGATCTCTGACTGTATTATTGCATGTCTCATATTAGCCTTCTCACTCACAGTTTGGTCGACATAAAGACCCAAAAAAGTCAGCAACAAAGTAACTTAGCCATCAAAGAAAAAAGAGACAAAAACATCAGATCAAACGGTGGAAAACGGGCCAAAAGCGTCTGCAAAGTGACAAAAACTTCAGAAAAAGTGACAAAACTTTGAAAAAGCTTCAAAAAACTAGGTGGGCCTAAATGTATTGTGAACTTAAATTGATACGCGGGCCGGATCAAAATCTGCGAGGGGCCGGATTTGGCCCGCGGGCCTCGAGTTTGACACGTGTGCCCTATATCTTGCCCTATATATATATATGTTACTGACCTGGCGTAGCTCAGTCAGTAGGGAGTTGGGTTTGGAACCAGAGAGTTGCTGGTTCAAGTTCCCATACAGACAAAGTAAGGTTGGCACTGCCAAGGTGCTCTTGACCAAGGCACCGAACCCCGAACTGTGTGTAATGTGTAATAATAGTGAAAAAAAACATTGTAATTTCCTTTGCAGGATTAATAAAGTATACATTTTTGGGGTGGTGATGGCGCAGTGGATGTGACACATGCCTTTGGTGTGGGAGATCAGGGTTCAATTCCCACTGCGATACATCAACCAATGTGTCCCTGAGCAAGACACTTAACCCCTCGTTGCTCCAGAGGCGTGTGACCTCTGACATATGTAGCAATTGTAAGTTGCTTTGGATAAAAGCGTCAGCTAAATGACATGTAATGTAATCTTGGTTTGTGTGTTTGTTGTTGTCTCTATTGTGTGAGCGTTGTTGTGTGTGTGTGTGTGATATTTATGTTCTGCAGAGCAGGAACCTGCTGAAGATCTGTTTCATACTGAGCCAGGCCCGATTGTCTTTAATCTTTTCCAAATAATAATAATAAAATAAATAAAAGGTTACATAAAAATAAAATGAAACACTCACAACATGGTTGAAGGTCCGTTTTTATTTTATTTTTTAAATGTTCGTTTATCGGCCGTTATAAATGCCGATACCGATGGTTTGTAAAGTGCCTAATATCTTAAACCTCAGTACTTGTTGAGCCCGAACCTCTTCTCTTTCGTTCATCTCCATTTCCTCCCTCGTCTCTCTCCACAGAAACCACGCAGACAGTTTAACGGCGTCTGAACACAAAGAAATATACGTCTGCGTTAGAGAAAATAACAACCTGCAGCCTGAACACATCCAAACTGTCGCCGCGAGGCCGCAGCGCTGCATACAAACACTGCTGTGTAATTTGCATCTAAAACATATTTTATTTTTTTTTGTATTTGTTCTGCTTATGCCATACAAAATGTCTCACATACCACTTTTTTTTTTCCAATTTAAAAACGCGTGCTGTCTCTGAAAGCATTGATTTGAGATAATAAAAACATACGCAATTCAGATAGTTATCATTTCCTTTTCAATGTCAAAAAAGTGGCATGTTCAAAACGCTCTTTTTCAACGCAGCTGGGATTTTACTCTCTGCAGACGCGAGGCGTTTGTCTGAAATTATCCCATCAGGCTCCGTTCGACTGACAGTCCGTGAAACAAAAGCAGCAGACCGCTGGTGAATCTGTGATTTGTGCTGCAGCTGAACCATCGGACGGACAGGCAGCACATTGAAACGTTAGCAGTTTGTTGCATGTGCTCACGTCGCTAAGAATATCAACAGAAAAAGCTGTGTGCGTCCATATGAAGATCACATGTCAAACCTGAGAACTAGAGCTGCAAAGATCGATTGATGAGTTGTCTAACTGTTGAATTAACCCTTGTGTTGTCTTCCGGTTGACTTGTTGTCCTTCTGGGTCTAAATTAACACTTTATTTTTATTACAGGTTTTTTTTTATATATTTTGACACATTTTCTGATGTTTTTGTCCCTTTTTTGATGTTTTCGATGCAAATTTCTTTTTTGGGATGTCAAAGTTTAGTCAGGTTTTAAACCCATTTCAATTTTTTCCAAATTATATCAAATTGAATATCCAAAATTCAGTTAAATTAGTGATCAAGTACTTGCAATTCTACTTAATGTTTTGGGTAATTTGGTTAAAAAGAAACGTGAGCGTGGCGTGAGCGTGTGAGCTGCGTGGCGTGAGCTTGGCGTGAACATGTCAGCTGCGTGGCGTGAGCTTGTCAGCTGCGTGGCATGAGCGTGGCGTGAGCGTGGCGTGAGCGTGGCGTGAGCGTGGCGTGAGCGTGGCGTGAGCGTGTCAGCTGTGTGGTGTGAGCGTGTCAGCTGCGTGGCGTGTCAGCTGCGTGGCGTGTCAGCTGCGTGGCGTGAGCTTGGCGTGAACGTGTCAGCTGCATGGCGTGAGTTTGTCAGCTGCGTGGCATGAGCGTGGCGTGAGCGTGGCGTGAGCTTGGCGTGAACGTGTCAGCTGCATGGCGTGAGTTTGTCAGCTGCGTGGCATGAGCGTGGCGTGAGCGTGAGCGTGGCGTGAGCGTGGCGTGAGCGTGAGCGTGGGGTGAGCGTGGCGTGAGCGTGGCGTGAGCGTGGCGTGAGCGTGGCGTGAGCGTGTCAGCTGTGTGGTGTGAGCGTGTCAGCTGCGTGGCGTGTCAGCTGCGTGGCGTGTCAGCTGCGTGGCGTGAGCTTGGCGTGAACGTGTCAGCTGCATGGCGTGAGTTTGTCAGCTGCGTGGCATGAGCGTGGCGTGAGCGTGGCGTGAGCTTGGCGTGAACGTGTCAGCTGCATGGCGTGAGTTTGTCAGCTGCGTGGCATGAGCGTGGCGTGAGCGTGGCGTGAGCGTGGCGTGAACATGTCAGCTGCGTGGCGTGAGCTTGTCAGCTGCGTGGCGTGAGCTTGTCAGCTGCGTGGCATGAGCGTGGCGTGAGTGTGGCGTGAGTGTGGCGTGAGCGTGTCAGCTGTGTGGTGTGAGCGTGTCAGCTGCGTGGCGTGTCAGCTGCGTGGCGTGTCAGCTGCGTGGCGTGAGCTTGGCGTGAACGTGTCAGCTGCATGGCGTGAGTTTGTCAGCTGCGTGGCATGAGCGTGGCGTGAGCGTGAGCGTGGCGTGAGCGTGGCGTGAGCGTGGGGTGAGCGTGGCGTGAGCGTGGCGTGAGCGTGGCGTGAGCGTGTCAGCTGTGTGGCGTGAGCGTGTCAGCTGCGTTGCGTGAGCGTTGCATGAGCGTGTCAGCTGCGTGGCGTGTCAGCTGCGTGGCGTGTCAGCTGCGTGGCGTGTCAGCTGCGTGGCGTGAGCGTGTCAGCTGCGTGGCGTGTCAGCTGACACACTCACGCCACGCTCACGCCACGCTCACGCCACGCTCACGCCACGCAGCCAGTGTGTGGCCGGCGTAAAAAGCGTATGGACTATTCTGGCAAAAAACCTAGTGAGAACAATTTTCAAAAGCCAAAAGTTTAGTCGTTATTGTCCTCAGTGTGATTTCAATACATTTCTGAGCGGCCTTTTCTTGTGTCTCTATAGTCATGTAACAATGTGTACATTAATGTGACATGCCTGCAGCATGCATATCCTGATAGCCCAGTTTCTCCTGAAAGCAATGATGTCTACAGCTCGACTGTGCATCACAGCGTTGAGGTTATACAAGCACTATTACACAAGGAGACCAGGCGAAAAAAAATGGCTTGGACCTCAGATGGTTAAAGGGAACAGCAAGTTTTTTCCCCGCAGGCACTTGGTCCTCAGTTCAGAATCTGCTGACGATGAAAACTCCCACCAGACTTCTGTTCCTGTAGCTGACAGGCACGCTGCCCGGCGCCCTGAAGGCGGGAAGGGAAGTTGCTGTCTGATACTTCATCCAGTGGGAAGAGAGGTGGAACGGAAATAAAACAGCAGAGAGACGCTGCTTATCACAGAAGGCTGCTGCTCTGCATGCGGTCGGCTTAAAAACCAGCAGGAGGCATGTTTTGCTGGAAATTTTGGGATGATTGAAATTAATATTTATAGTAACCATAATAATAATAATATTTCAATGCTGTTGTTGCAGGATCCCAAGTGATTATTTTAAATACAAAAAATGAAACATTTACTTTTTGCTAATCTTAGCATAGCATTTTTTGGGCATGTTCATCCTGATAAAGAAATATATGAATATATAAAGTGTGGCTTTTTCATTATTTCTAATAGTTTTTGGACAACAATGGAGCTCTAAGGCACAGAGGAAGAAGATGGATTGAATATAAAGAACTGAAGGTAGATCTCAGGCAGGTACAAGTCACAGGTGTGTGTGTCCATTGTCCGCGTCATTTTAATGCTTCGCCATTCATTTCTGTGGGAAAAGCTGTGCAATGCATTCTGGTAGCGCCACGGGGACTTTGGAGAAGCGGGGTGTCAAGTCGCCGCTCCTCATTTGCATAAAGTTGGCTGAACCGCCTCTGAAAAGATTATTTTTGGGGCATTTTAGACAGCTTAGACATGAAAGGGGAGATTGAGAGAGAGAGAGAGAGAGAGGGGGGAATGACATGCAACAAAGGGGCGCAGGTCAGAGTCAAACCCGCGGCCGCTTCGTTGAGGAGTAAATCTCTATATATGGGCGCCCGCTCTACCAGGTGAGCTAACCCGGCGCCCACTGACGAAAATCTTTTAAACTGACCTTTGTTGATCTGAAATGAAGACAGATTCAGCAGCTGCACGGCCGATTTCTTCTTAACCCTCGTGTTGTCTTCCATTCGCCCATGCATCGTCCTCCCGGTCATAACTGAAAATCATCAGTTCAATCATCAATCATTCTGACGTTTTTGTCTCTTTTGGCGCTTTATTCAGTGTTTTTTGGCGCTTTTTTGACATTTAACGCTTCTTTTCACCACCATGTATAAACATCACCAACACCAACTCATATTTTTGGAATTCATGGTCAATAAAAAACCTAATTTACAGGAAATTATACCTAATTCTTGAGTTATAAAAGCAGAAATTATGAGTTATTAGACTAATATTAAAGGAAGGACGATCACAGAAGGGTCGACGTTCAGTCGGGAGACTGTTTCTGAACAGTTTGTTTTTCTCCAAATGCTAAAAAATTTAACAAAACACCCAAAATTCAATGAAAGTAGAGATCCGATGTTTTGTTGTACTTGTGAAGCACGTTGTATGTTATTTTTTGGGTAATCCAAATGAGGTAGTTAAAAATAAACCCATATTTCTGATATAGACACGTAGACGACGGGTCAAATTTGACCCAAAGACAACACGAGGGTTAAAATGTTCTCAGAAACACGTTACGGTGAAATATCTTAAATAGTAAATACTACTTAAAATACGAGATCGTATTCCAAACGAGCCGCCATTATGGTCGGTTTTGGAGCAGCCAGCCCCACGTGACACGTCCGTCCAATCAGCTGCAGCCATCGCAATTGTAGGGGGGGGCGGAGCCTGTTTTCACAGTGTTGACTCGAGATCCTGAGCATACGAATACTCCGTCGTTGCCAAATGCTGTGAAATATTTTAATATAATAATAACCGACCTGTGTTAGAATATTAAGTTGCAAATGAATTAGATTGCATGTGATACTAACAGTGTTGTGCCTGAACGCGTTCGTTGAACGATAGTTCATGAACTCGTTCATATTTTGGGCGAACGTGAACTGAACGACTACACCTCGGATAAAAAAAATTAAATAAATAATAAATAAATAAAAAATAAAAAATCTTGAACCTGCACTTCCATATGTCTCTTTGTAGCTTTACTTATTTAAAGCTAATGTACTTGCACGTACTACTTGTTGTCTGGAGTTTGTACCTTCACAGTTGAAAGCACTTAATTGTAAGTCGCTTTGGATAAAAGCGTCAGCTAAATGACATGTAATGTAATGTAATGTAATGTAAAACGTACTGTATTACTACCTGATGAACGTGAAGTATGAATTATGAACTGAACTAGTTCATTTTAAAATTTGTGAACTGAACTAGTTCATGTAGGCGTTCTTAAGTTGTCCTTAGGCATTACAGATTTTAATTTGCACTAAACTGCTCGTTTAGCTGTTTTTATGCATATTGTATGTGTGTATTTTATCGCTTGTATCTTTTTTTGTGTTGTTTTCTCTTTTTAATGTGTTTTAATGTGGTTTCTGTAGCACTTTGAGATTCTTTTATGAAAAGTGCTTTAAAAATAAAATGTATTATTATTATTATTATTATTATTATTATTATTTCATGTGGATACTACCTTTATCTGCTCCTCTCTATCACGCCTTCCTTGCAGCACCGTGCTTTAATTATCTCAGCTGCACTTCACACAACAAACTGGCTCCATCATCCTTCAGTCAAAGCGTGTAATTTACTAAGTGCTCTCTTCAGGAGGAAACAAATCGGCGACAGACTTTTAATCTACTTCATTCGTCCTTAACGCTTTAAGAACGATATAAAGCTTGAATAGATTATGATTTCTGTGTACAGCATGAAGGCCTGTAATTAGCGTTGGGCTTCAACGGTTGCTTCCCTTTTGGATCCAGGAACAAGTTGGTAAAATACGCAAATTAGAGGAATTGAGAGTCAAATTAATCTCTGACTGAATATTTTACCTGCCGTGTCTTTGCTGTCGGTTGCAAACTTCAATCTCTTACGGACAGATTTTCAAGAGATGTGATTGGCAGATTTACACCGTTAGCCAGTTTAAATATTTCAATGGCAACTATGAAACCAAAAGATGTGACTCATGGAAACGAAGCGTTTCGGTAGCCTGACAAGCCAGACCCACATCCAGATGTTGGGTCTGACCCACATCCAGATGTTGGGTCTGACCCACATCCAGATGTTGGGTCTGACCCACATCCAGAAGTTGGGTCTGGGAACTCGCCATTGGCTGGGCTCAATCCGAGGGGCGGGATAAACGGTTGTCGTTCAAATTCCCTCTGCACGCAATAGGATAGCGCTACAACCAATCAGAGCAACGGAGAAGGGGGCGGAGCTAGTTGATAGATTAAACTTTGAACTCCGAACACATCTTCCTTTTTTAAGAATGACTTCAGTGCCGTTCTTTGTTCTTTTCTCAAACAAAAGCTGAACTCCAAGTCTTCCAGAGTCGCGGCCAAAGCCGATTCCAAAGACCCAGTCCGTCCAGAAAAACGCTGAGTTTTTTTGTGATTGTTGCGGGCAAAAATCCTTGATTATGCGGCACGTTTTCTTAAAAACTGCGATGGAATATGCGCGATATTTATTCAATTTTATGCGATGAAATTGCGGGAACTTGCAAAAACTGCGGTTTGATAAAAAAGAGAAAACAAAGTGATTCCCCCCCAACACCGTGTTCTCACTAGGCAAAATGACATCACTTCATAACGTTCCCATAGCAACAGGGGAAAATGGCTGCTCTCGTGTGAAGTAAACGCAAAATTTTTCATCTTTCTGCTGAGATGTATGTGACTTTTTTGCAACGTAAATGCGGGGATTATGAAATCATGCAAGCTCCGCATATTTTGCGCGGAAATCGGCAATTTATGTGGCGAAAGTGCGGCGTATTTGAAAAAATGCGGCCCCCGCATAAATATGCAGACTTTGGCTGATTATGCGTTGAATTCTGCAATCGCATAATCGCGTTTTTCTGGAGGGACTGAAAGACCGCTGTTCGCCAGCAGCATCTTCTTTGTTTTTTTAAGTAGCAGGGAATTCACGCGGAACCGTCGCAACTCTGTTGCATTAACATTGTGTTAAGCCCCGCCCACCGACTCTATACACGATGTGATTGGCCTGACTAGAGTTTGGTTTTTCCAGCTCGCAAGCCAACGGAGAGTTGCTAGACGACCCTGGCTGCCACTAGGGTGCGTGTAGATTTCTAGGCTAGCATTTCAGGGCAGTCAGAGCTGAAAATAAAGGCCCCCAACACATCCTGCATAATGAGCAGATGTAGATATAGAGTTGGTCCAGTTACATTCTTCTTCCACGTGCTTGTTGTTGCAGTTGCCTTGATCACGCAGTAGAGCTCAACAGTGTGGTTCTGGAAGCTAAAAATCACGTTCATTATCTCCATAAGGATTTTTATTATCAACCATAATGTCTAAACCATCCGAGGACGACTGACCCCGAGCTGTGAGATTGTGAAACCAAAGTTTCTGCTCCTGTAGAAGCTACAAGTCCGTATGAAATCAACCGTATTTTAAGAAAATCATGATTTATTTGCGATCTTATGGAGCAACACCATAAGTGTAGTAATGTGTAGTGCTATTTGTTTTGGTAACAGACCGCATCTATGGCGTGCACGCACGCACGCGGTGAGGTTGAGGCTCGTAAGGTTATGTGACCACTGTAAATGGAGTGTATTTATACGACTACTCAAAGCGCTTTTACATAGTACAGGAACCATTCACACAATGTGGCCACAAGGTGCCACCTGCTCATCAGATAAACATTCACACACACTTACGATCCGACACTTCGACACAGGACTGCAGGGCCAGGGATCGAACCACCAACCTTTGGATCGGCAGGAAACCGCTGTACTGAGCCACAGCCGCCCCCTGTAGCCTAGATAAGAAATAAAATGGATAGAAAGGCCATTCCTATTCAAGTCAACGTAGCAGTATGTTAAAGATTTGAGAAACAAATCGGATTCCCCTGCAGTCTGAACATCGCCTAAATATCTCTGAGATGTGTGTTTAAGGGTCAGCTGACAGTGTTTTGAAGAATTTCTCCATAGATATAAAACAATATATTATATAATATATTATTTGCCTCACAGTCGTCCGATAAGGCCTGTTTTATTGGCTGTCACTTGCTCCGGACAACTCCCAAATGTATGACTCGCTCAAAACCATTACTGCCATAAATACTTGCTCCGACAGCAGTGTGATTCTGCTACATCAGACTGTCTGAGCCTTCATCTCTCTTCACGTCCTCCTCCTCCTCGCCGTCCGATGACAGAAGCCGCTCTGTTTGCTCAGCAGCCGTCTCATCGCCGGCTCCGATCTGAGGCTGAGGGCTGCCAGAGGAGGAGATAAATGGAACAACGTTCTCCTTCACTGAGATAAAAACGCCCGTCGTGCCCCTCGGCTCTTCTCGGAGGCCGTATCCAAATGGATCTGTCGCAGTTTTGTGGAGATTAGATTAAATTTGGTGGTAATGTGATGCCATTCTGTGAAGAGAGATAAAGTACCATCTGCTCTTCTCTCCCATTTTGTGTTTTCTCTCCTCTCTCGGCAGGCTCTCATCACCTTCACGCCCCCACAGACGCTTTCTCCTCTTCTCTCTTACTCCCATTCTCAGTCCCTCTCTGCATTTTCTCACCTATAGTTCTGTATATTTCTCTCTTGATATAACTCATAATTAAATGGGTCCTTCTCTTTCGACCCTGCACTTCAGCGCTGCATAACGTCCCTCGAGTATGCATAACTTTCTGTATCTTTTCTTTTTGAGTTATTCCTCTTCATCTTTGAGCAGTGGGCTGCAGTGAATATAACTTCCACCCTCCTGGCTCGGAGCTGCCGGTGTTTTGCAGAATCCTGGTGGGCGGTGTAGGCACCGGTCTCATGCTGCACTCTCACTGTTTGTTTGTCTGTGATGGATTCAGTTAACGTTTCCAACCGTGGAGGAAAAACTGCTCACAGAGAGAGTCAACAGGTTAAATTGTCCCGAGCCATCCTCGGTTCTTAATTATTTTATTCCTGCAGCAACAAAACACAGAGGTAGTAGTGCAGGGACTATTCTCAGCAGTGGATTAACCACATTTGGTGCTGCTCTAGTTATTTCATTCCATATTCTGTAGTACAAAAATGTATGCACACTAATTCAGTGACAGTTCTACATTGAAATACACCCAGGGCGAGACCCCCTTACATACTATATATAGTGTATATTTATATTGCAGAACTGTGTTCCTTGTCTTTTGGCAAAAGTGTGTTTTTAATTGCAATAGTTCAATAACTGGATTCTCTTAAGTGTGTTTTTGAAATGAAGGATTTGTGCAATTGAGAAATATAGTTTTCTCTTTCACTTATGTTGTTATAATAATACATATATAAATGTGCCAAGAATATATATACAATCAGATATATAAAATAATGTAACAAGAGCAACAATAACATAAAATATTAAGAATAATATACAAATAACATATAGAATAAATATTCTAAATTCCCCCCTCCAAAAACACCATATTTTTGTTGTACTGCACATTGCTGCAGCTCCTCTTTTCACCCTGTGTGTTTAGCTCTCTGTTTTAGCTACAGAGTGACATCTCACTTCTGGTCCATCTTTGTTGCGAGTCGCACATGCTCAGTAGCTAGGTAAGGACTACTAGCCAGTCAGAAGCAGAGTATGAGGGCGTGTCCTGACAGTACCTAGGTAAGGACTACTAGCCAGTCAGAAGCAGAGTATGAGGGCGTGTCCTGACAGTACCTAGGTAAGGACTACTAGCCAGTCAGAAGCAGAGTATGAGGGTGTGTCCTGACAGTACCTAGGTAAGGACTACTAGCCAGTCAGGAGCAGAGTATGAGGGCGTGTCCTGACAGTACCTAGGTAAGGACTACTAGCCAGTCAGGAGCAGAGTATGAGGGCGTGTCCTGACAGTACCTAGGTAAGGACTACTAGCCAGTCAGAAGCAGAGTATGAGGGCGTGTCCTGACAGTACCTAGGTAAGGACTACTAGCCAGTCAGAAGCAGAGTATGAGGGCGTGTCCTGACAGTACCTAGGTAAGGACTACTAGCCAGTCAGGAGCAGAGTATGAGGGCGTGTCCTGACAGTACCTAGGTAAGGACTACTAGCCAGTCAGGAGCAGAGTATGAGGGCGTGTCCTGACAGTATCTAGGTAAGGACTACTAGCCAGTCAGGAGCAGAGTATGAGGGCGTGTCCTGACAGTATCTAGGTAAGGACTACTAGCCAGTCAGGAGCAGAGTATGAGGGCGTGTCCTGACAGTACCTAGGTAAGGACTACTAGCCAGTCAGGAGCAGAGTATGAGGGCGTGTCCTGACAGTACCTAGGTAAGGACTACTAGCCAGTCAGGAGCAGAGTATGAGGGCGTGTCCTGACAGTATCTAGGTAAGGACTACTAGCCAGTCAGGAGCAGAGTATGAGGGCGTGTCCTGACAGTACCTAGGTAAGGACTACTAGCCAGTCAGGAGCAGAGTATGAGGGCGTGTCCTGACAGTACCTAGGTAAGGACTACTAGCCAGTCAGGAGCAGAGTATGAGGGCGTGTCCTGACAGTATCTAGGTAAGGACTACTAGCCAGTCAGAAGCAGAGTATGAGGGCGTGTCCTGACAGTATCTAGGTAAGGACTACTAGCCAGTCAGGAGCAGAGTATGAGGGCGTGTCCTGACAGTACCTAGGTAAGGACTACTAGCCAGTCAGGAGCAGAGTATGAGGGCGTGTCCTGACAGTACCTAGGTAAGGACTACTAGCCAGTCAGGAGCAGAGTATGAGGGCGTGTCCTGACAGTATCTAGGTAAGGACTACTAGCCAGTCAGGAGCAGAGTATGAGGGCGTGTCCTGACAGTATCTAGGTAAGGACTACTAGCCAGTCAGGAGCAGAGTATGAGGGCGTGTCCTGACAGTATCTAGGTAAGGACTACTAGCCAGTCAGAAGCAGAGTATGAGGGCGTGTCCTGACAGTACCTAGATAAGGACTACTAGCCAGTCAGAAGCAGAGTATGAGGGCGTGTCCTGACAGTACCTAGGTAAGGACTACTAGCCAGTCAGAAGCAGAGTATGAGGGCGTGTCCTGACAGTACCTAGGTAAGGACTACTAGCCAGTCAGAACGTTATGAAGTGACGTCATTTCTCCTACTGAGAACACGGTGTTGGGGGGGAATCACTTTGTTTTCTCTTTTTCATCAAACCGCAATTTTTGCAAGTTCCCGCAATTTCATCGCATAAAATTGCATAAATATTCCGCATATTCCATCACATTTTTTAAGAAAACGTGCCGCATAATCAAGGATTTTTGCCGCAACAATCACAAAAAAACTCCACGTTTTTCTGGATGAAGGCCACACATCCCAACACCTGGCCAGGTCATCCCTCCATCCGTGTGGAGGCATTTTTAACTCACTTGCTGCCCCTGGGAGACTGTCCTTGTCCCAACTTGCTCCTCACTGATTATGCACATACAGTCTCTTTGCTGTGGGTCGGTACAGTTAGCTGCGGTCACTTTACCCCCTGCAGGCGTCCCGTGTCCTCTTCTGTCCACCTGGACGTCACGGCGGAGTTACAGTAGCATCCAAGCAAGCCAAGAAGGAAGATATTCCTACACAGCCACAGTGAAAATCACACAGAATGACTGCTCTTCAGTGGAGATATATGGTATATCTTTCACCGACTACGTTTACATACACATAATATTCCCGTTTTTTGCTCTTATTCAGAAGAAGACAATATTCCGACTGAGCTGTTTCCACGGCTAATGAAGGTGAATATTCCACTAATATTCCCGTTTACATGTAGCCGTGCAAAACAGGATATTTTCAAAGTGTTCCAGCGGTGGAGGACTTGTTGGACCGTGTGAACACAGCGTCTCTCTTTCATTCCTTCAACCAGTGTCGTGCCAAGGTACTTACCCCCCCGCCAGGATTCGTATCCCCTGAGCACGCAAAAGTTACATAGCGGATACACAAAATAGCAGGCTGTTTTCACCTGATATTTTGTGTATCCCCATGTAACTTTTGTTATGAAATAGCAGACATCTCCATATTATCTCAGGTTGTTTATTGTGACCTAGTAGACACATAAAATAGCACACACGAGGACAGGACAGACCCTTTGCATGTTAGGCAGGAAGTGATTTGCTTGAAAACAGCCTGACATTGTGTCTGTCCCCTCTGTAACTTATATGGCAGACAGGTGAACAAAGCGGCTAATTGAAAAGCCATATTAAACTAAATCAAATGAAAACAGAAATCACGTTAGAGGGGAGGGAGGGACGGGTTAGCAAAGACGAGGCGTCCTCGTCAGACCACCCGCAGAGAAACAATTCACACGTCACCTTAATGTAACAGACAAATAAACGTATAATAAATGAGACCCTTGTTAGCTACTATGGAAAACGCTGTCGAGTATTTCACGTCGCTATTTGTTCAATTAATTCGAATTGCAACAGTGAAACTCCGCTCTGAGTGCATGCACGCACGCTCCCTCCCGCGGTCAGGGGATACGAATCCTGGCGGGGGTAAGTACATTGGCACGACACCGGCTTCTTGAAAAAAAGGTCGGCGTTGCGATGTTTGCACATATCCCAAAACCTGTTATATCCAAGTCTTTAATAATGGCTAAAAAAGGTAGCTGTGTTTGTGTGTTGGCCGCCAATCTCTACCGCCGCCGTTTAAACTGTTAGCTAGTTGGTCTGTGGACAACGACCGTAGCAACGTGCAGAGCTGACCGTAAGCCGTAAACAGGCAAGAGGCTGTAAACTGTCAGGAAATGCGGTAAAACCCCCGATTGAGATGCAGGTTAATATGCTGTATAAATGTCCAAAGAATGGTTCTAAAACCTGAATAACACCGGCATATCACACGTCTTAATCTGAAAATGCTATACTCGGAAAGAAAGCCTAATTTGGGATATCCAAACGGACTCTGCTGTTTACATGACCTGTATCAAATTCTGAATATTGTCATATTCAGAAAATACTAGGGTTATCTGCAGGTTAGAAGATTGGGAGCGTGCCTATGTTCCCACATTTCTAAAGGTCCCATGGCATGAAAATGTCTCTTTATGAGGTGTTTTAACATTAATATGAGTTCCCCCAGCCTGCCTGTGGCCCCCCAGTGGCTAGAAATGGTGATAGGTGTAAACCGAGCCCTGGGTATCCTGCTCTGCCTTTGAGAAAATGAAAGCTCAGATGAGCCAATCAGGAATCTTCCCTTTATGACGTCATGAGGGGAAAGGTCACCTCCCCTTTCTCTGCTTTGCCCGCACAGAGAATTTGGCCAACCAATGAGAGAAAAAGAGACATCATGGCTTTCAAACAAAGACATTATATAAACTGGACCAACAGATCCCGTTGCTCTGGACGGAGACCAGTGAAGTCTATTAGAAGAACTTTCCCGGTGATGGCTGAGCGTTACTACGCAGCCTCAAACTGAGCTTGATGACGTAGATGTGACGTGAGCAACGTGTCTGAACGTTGTAAGTCTTCTGGTAGCTGTGCCAAGAGAAATCTCAATCATTCCCAATCTATCAGAGACGGAGAGCGTAGGTATATGTAAGGAGATAACATAGGCACAGGCTAATTATTGCTAACTAAAATGCTAGTTAACATTAGTAATTAAACTAAACAGCTGATGTAAGTCCAAACTGCCTGCGAGCTTCTCCTGTACTGTACGGTAATTCCTCTACTATGAGACAGTAAGTCTCGTGGTTATGACCCAACCGTTAGCCTATTTTTATAAAAACGTCTGCTACGGAGCCATAACGTGAGGTACAAGGTAACGGAGCCTTTTATACATCGTCGTGTTTCTTTAGAAATAAACAACGGACAAATAAAGTCTTCAAACGCTTCAGATGTAAAGTTATTGTCTGTCAAAGTGACGCCAAAATGAATGGAAGTCAATGGGATGCTAACGGCGGGTGATGGATTATTAGCATCAAAATGGCGCCACAGGAGGCTTCACTCTGAGGAGGCTCGCCCCCTTGCTTGCAAACGAGCGAAGCATAGCAGTTGGTCAAGGCCACACCCCCCCCTCCAACTTGCCCCCCCCCCCCCCCCCCTCTCCTCCTCAATTGAGAATGAGGAGATGTCGTCACGACACAGCGCCCCGCCCCCAGAGATCCCCCTTCCACCATTTTGGGATGCTCATGTTCATTGTTTGTGTTGGTAGCAGAGGAGGTTGTTTCAATTCTGTTTTTCACTATTGTAGACTCAAGATAATTCACTATTTAGAAGACACTGCTGTGTAAAAAACTGCTTTAGTTCCTCATACGATTTTGGTGGAAAGTGTATGACAATGAGATGTCGGATTTCTTGGGTGGCTGCAATTAGAAGAAAAGAAATTACTTTCAACCATCTCCCAGTCGATGAGAGTGTGTTCTCTGCATTTTCATTCCGGTAAGTTCTCTTAAAATCTCTTTAAATGTGTTTATGTTGTCGGCTCTTAAAGGCACGAAGTGCACCTAACGTTGTTGCATAGCGTGCTAGCTAACTACAGTGCTAAGCATACGTGAATACACCTGTGCTAAAGTTGACTAAAAAGAGGAATAAAAAATCATCTTTTGGAAATTGATGTTAAAACCTTAGTTAACAAAATAAGGAGAAATCACCATACCTAGAGATTGGCATGGGATACTTTCCATAAGATGCTAATCAAACCAGGCTAACTGAAATTAAACCATTTTAATTCCAAAGGCCACGGGAACTTTATCAGGATGCATAGTATCCTGGATCCATGAAATAATTGACCTTTACAAATAAAACTCTGGTTGGATTTTTCCTCATTTTTTCCAAAGGATCCAAAAGATGATTTTTTTTATGTCTCTTTTTAGTCAACTTTAGCACGGGTGTATTCACTTATGCTTAGCACTGTTGTCCCCTCGTGTTCTTAGCCTTTGTTCTGCGAGATCTGTTAATGTAATGTGTCTGGCAGCTTAAAGCATTGATTAAATTGATGAGTTTTCATAATCAAATTATTCTGTTCTAGGTAAACTACCATACGAGATGTTTGAGAACCACCCTGACTGGACACCATCTTAGCAGTTAGGCCACAGTGATGTTAAGAAAACAGATGAAGCGAGATTTCAACGGCAAGTAAAGCGCAGGACCCAGCGCCAGGAGCAGCTGTTGCTGCCACAGCACCAAGAGCAGCCGCCATCCCCAGCGCAGCACCAGGAGCAAGCACCGCCGCTGGCACAGCACCAGGACCAGCCGCACCAGCAGCCGCCGTCCCCCGCACAGCACCAGGAGCCGTCGTCCCCCGCACAGCACCAGGAGCCGTCGTCCCCCGCACAGCACCAGGAGCC
Source organism: Gymnocephalus cernua (assembly GCA_023631565.1). NCBI lineage: Eukaryota > Metazoa > Chordata > Actinopteri > Perciformes > Percidae > Gymnocephalus > Gymnocephalus cernua. The sequence continues at coordinate 42,829,591 of CM042426.1, read as the reverse complement.
GTCGTCCCCCGCACAGCACCAGGAGCCGTCGTCCCCGGGACAGCACCAGGAGCCGTCGTCCCCGGGACAGCACCAGCAGCCGCCGTCCCCCGCACAGCACCAGGAGCCGTCGTCCCCGGGACAGCACCAGCAGCCGTCGTCCCCCGCACAGCACCAGCAGCCGCCGTCCCCCGCACAGCACCAGGAGCCGTCGTCCCCGGCACAGCACCAGGAGCCGTCGTCCCCGGCACAGCACCAGGAGCGGTCGTCCCCGGGACAGCACCAGGAGCCGTCGTCCCCGGGACAGCACCAGGAGCCGTCGTCCCCGGCACAGCACCAGGAGCCTTCGTCCCCGGCACAGCACCAGGAGCCGTCGTCCCCGGCACAGCACCAGGAGCCGTCGTCCCCGGGACAGCACCAGGAGCCGTCGTCCCCGGCACAGCACCAGGAGCCGTCGTCCCCGGCACAGCACCAGGAGCGGTCGTCCCCGGGACAGCACCAGGAGCCGTCGTCCCCGGGACAGCACCAGGAGCCGTCGTCCCCGGCACAGCACCAGGAGCCTTCGTCCCCGGCACAGCACCAGGAGCCGTCGTCCCCGGCACAGCACCAGGAGCCTTCGTCCCCGGCACAGCACCAGGAGCCGTCGTCCCCGGGACAGCACCAGGAGCCGTCGTCCCCGGGACAGCACCAGGAGCCGTCGTCCCCGGCACAGCACCAGGAGCCGTCGTCCCCCGCACAGCACCAGGAGCCGTCGTCCCCCGCACAGCACCAGGAGCCGTCGTCCCCGGCACAGCACCAGGAGCCGTCGTCCCCGGCACAGCACCAGGAGCCGTCGTCCCCGGGACAGCACCAGGAGCCGTCGTCCCCGGGACAGCACCAGGAGCCGTCGTCCCCGGCACAGCACCAGGAGCCTTCGTCCCCGGCACAGCACCAGGAGCCTTCGTCCCCGGCACAGCACCAGGAGCGGTCGTCCCCGGGACAGCACCAGGAGCGGTCGTCCCCGGGACAGCACCAGGAGCCGTCGTCCCCGGGACAGCACCAGGAGCCGTCGTCCCCGGCACAGCACCAGGAGCCTTCGTCCCCGGCACAGCACCAGGAGCCGTCGTCCCCGGGACAGCACCAGGAGCCGTCGTCCCCGGGACAGCACCAGGAGCCGTCGTCCCCGGCACAGCACCAGGAGCCGTCGTCCCCGGCACAGCACCAGGAGCCGTCGTCCCCGGCACAGCTCCAGGAGCCGTCGTCCCCAGCACAGCACCAGGAGCCGTCGTCCCCGGCACAGCACCAGGAGCCGTCGTCCCCGGCACAGCTCCAGGAGCCGTCGTCCCCGGCACAGCACCAGGAGCCGTCGTCCCCGGCACAGCACCAGGAGCCGTCGTCCCCGGCACAGCACCAGGAGCCGTCGTCCCCAGCACAGCACCAGGAGCCGTCGTCCCCGGCACAGCACCAGGAGCCGTCGTCCCCGGCACAGCTCCAGGAGCCGTCGTCCCCGGCACAGCACCAGGAGCCGTCGTCCCCGGCACAGCACCAGGAGCGGTCGTCCCCGGGACAGCACCAGGAGCCGTCGTCCCCGGGACAGCACCAGGAGCCGTCGTCCCCGGCACAGCACCAGGAGCCTTCGTCCCCGGCACAGCACCAGGAGCCGTCGTCCCCGGCACAGCACCAGGAGCCTTCGTCCCCGGCACAGCACCAGGAGCCGTCGTCCCCGGGACAGCACCAGGAGCCGTCGTCCCCGGGACAGCACCAGGAGCCGTCGTCCCCGGCACAGCACCAGGAGCCGTCGTCCCCCGCACAGCACCAGGAGCCGTCGTCCCCCGCACAGCACCAGGAGCCGTCGTCCCCGGCACAGCACCAGGAGCCGTCGTCCCCGGCACAGCACCAGGAGCCGTCGTCCCCGGGACAGCACCAGGAGCCGTCGTCCCCGGGACAGCACCAGGAGCCGTCGTCCCCGGCACAGCACCAGGAGCCTTCGTCCCCGGCACAGCACCAGGAGCCGTAGTCCCCGGCACAGCACCAGGAGCGGTCGTCCCCGGGACAGCACCAGGAGCGGTCGTCCCCGGGACAGCACCAGGAGCCGTCGTCCCCGGGACAGCACCAGGAGCCGTCGTCCCCGGCACAGCACCAGGAGCCTTCGTCCCCGGCACAGCACCAGGAGCCGTCGTCCCCGGGACAGCACCAGGAGCCGTCGTCCCCGGGACAGCACCAGGAGCCGTCGTCCCCGGCACAGCACCAGGAGCCGTCGTCCCCGGCACAGCACCAGGAGCCGTCGTCCCCGGCACAGCTCCAGGAGCCGTCGTCCCCAGCACAGCACCAGGAGCCGTCGTCCCCGGCACAGCACCAGGAGCCGTCGTCCCCGGCACAGCTCCAGGAGCCGTCGTCCCCGGCACAGCACCAGGAGCCGTCGTCCCCGGCACAGCACCAGGAGCCGTCGTCCCCGGCACAGCACCAGGAGCCGTCGTCCCCAGCACAGCACCAGGAGCCGTCGTCCCCAGCACAGCACCAGGAGCCGGCACAGGAATGTGCACTCTGCACATCTAGACGAGATGTTATCAACAGTCTTTTGGGGGAAAACAGAAGGCTGAAGGAATAGCTTGAAGCGTACCGGATGAATGAGAACTTTCTGAGTGGTGATGAGAACAGAGTGAAGTATTACACGGGACGTCCGAATTACGTAATGTTTCAGACACTTCTACTCAGTCTCACGCCATGTCTGCCTCAAGGTAGGCTGAAGAAGCTCTCACCCTTCCAGCTTGTCCTGTTGACTCTCATGCGCCTCCGACTAGACCTGCCAATACAGCACCTCGGCCGTCTGTTTCGGGTGCACAGGACAACAGCAAGTGATGCCTTCCACCATACTCTCAGTGTGATGTACTCACGGCTGTCCCCACTGGTGTACTGGCCAAGCAGAGAAAGTTTATTGACCAGTATGCCACACCAGTTTGTGGAATCGTTTGGAAAAAATGTGGCCGCCGTTGTGGACTGTTTTGAGGTTTTTATCAAAAAGCCCTCAAATGTACTTCCAAGGGCACAGACTTTTTCTCAGTATAAACATGCATACACCATGAAATACCTAATTGTGATTACACCCCAGGGTGTAATTTCTTTCATATCCGAAGGTGGGGCGGGCACGCTAGTGACAAACGGATAACAGAGCAGCAGTTTCCTAAACAAACTGTTGCCAGGTGACGTTGTGCTGGCAGATAGGGGATTGATATCAGGGAACGTGTGGGTATGATGTGTGCTGAGGTAAAGGCACCTACTTTCACACAGGGTCGTGCACAGCTGGAGGCGAAGGACGTGGAGGAGACGACGGCCATCGCACATCTCAGGATTCACGTGGAGAGGGTGATCGGTGTTGTGCAGAAGAAATTTAAATGTTTACACTCAACTGTACCTGTGAACATGCTTCTCAAATGTGGTGAAAACATAATGGCGTTGGACAAGATTGTCACCGTTTGCTGTGCCTTCACAAATATGTGCAAGAGTGTTTAAACTACTGTGAAATGCTGCTAAATTACTGTGAAAGTTGAAATAAATTCTTGAAACAACTTCACATGACTAAACTGTGTTTATTGAAAACTCACAATGAACAGTAATATACAATCAAAACATTTTAGTGCAAATTATGACACGTTGCTCTTCATCTAACGGGGGTGACAGTATAAAATACTGCAATTTATAAGTGTATGGAGCATAATGTCATCAGAGAGGGACACCAGGCTGCTCATAGAAAGGGGAAATGTAAAGGTAGGACAGTGTTGGTGGACAGTGCATTAATGTAACGTGTACACTAACCCTTGTGTTGTCCTCCCAGGTCAAAATGAACACTCATTTAGACACTGTTTTCACATTTTTGTTGCTTTTCCCCATGTTATGCTTGTTTTTTTCCATTAACACCAGTATATTCACCACTAGTTTTACACTTAATATTGGAATTCATGGTCAATAAACCTCATTTCTATGACATTTTCTAATTTTTGTGTAAGAAAAGGCACCTTTTTCTATGAAAATAAAGATCTGATCCTTATCCTGATTGCCTTTTGTGTTATTTTGTGGCAATTTGGTTAAAAGAAATACAAATTTATGATAGAGAAACTTTGAAAACGGGTCAAATTTGACCCTAGGACAACATGAGGGCTAATAGAATAGAATAAATCTTTATTGTCCACCAGGGTGGAAATGTGTCTTTGGCTCACCAACATACAGACACTTGTCTCAGACATAAGTATAAAAAGAAAGATAAAATGACACATATCAGGATTTAAAAAGAATAAATGTACTTAAATACATTAAGATAGCTGCTCAATTTGATGTTGTCACTTAGTTTGGTTGAGGATACTGATGGCATTTGGAATAAAAGATTGTTTTATCAGCACAAGAAGGGCAAAACCAAGGAGTGTCAGCAAGCCACAAGCCCCACACAGTGGGAATGATGCCACTGAACTGTACAGTTCTGGTTGTTGCCACCATTTGACCTTTCTCTGGTCCAGCACAGAGACATCAAACTGACTCGTTTCTCTTGGACGCGTTCTCTTTTTTGGCAGGCTGCTTTCTTGGCCTCTTTCCACGCACTGCCAGTGGCTGTTGTTGCCGTAGCACACCGCGGGCTAAACGATGCTTGGGAGGTAGGTGGTATTGTGTAATGTTGCACCGCGAGTTCAGGGAGAGCCACCTTCAGGAAGAACTCCTGTGCCAAAATAAAGTGAAAAAAAATTAGAGAAACAGTAAAAAAAACATATATGACAAAGGTCAGATTTTATTTCAAGTTATATACACTTCAAATTTCCATTTGTCTGCAGCCATGCCTGGCAAGCTACCATGACGTATGTCCTCATTCTCAATAGCTACAGACACAGAAATGGCACGTCCTAAGGAAAGCTCATTGTGGGACTGGATCTAGTGGCTGGAATTCTGCACCAAGGCTGGATTTCAGGAAAGAGACTTCAGATACAGTATTAGGGGACCACTAAGGTCTATATAAAAGAGACTTCAGATACAGTATTAGGGGACCACTAAGGTCTATATAAAAGAGACTTCAGATACAGTATTAGGGGACCACTAAGGTCTATATAAAACAGAGACTTCAGATACAGTATTAGGGGACCACTAAGGTCTATATAAAAGAGACTTCAGATACAGTATTAGGGGACCACTAAGGTCTATATAAAAGAGACTTCAGATACAGTATTAGGGGACCACTAAGGTCTATATAAAAGAGACTTCAGATACAGTATTAGGGGACCACTGAGGTCTATATAAAAGAGACTTCAGATACAGTATTAGGGGACCACTAAGGTCTATATAAAAGAGACTTCAGATACAGTATTAGGGGACCACTGAGGTCTATATAAAACAGAGACTTCAGATACAGTATTAGGGGACCACTAAGGTCTATATAAAAGAGACTTCAGATACAGTATTAGGGGACCACTAAGGTCTATATAAAAGCATCCAAAAAGCAGCATGTCATGGGATTTTAAGATTTACATACAACATAGGGCTGTGGGAACATCGGGCTGTGGGAACATTGGGCTGTGGGAACATAGAGCTGTGGGAACATAGGGCTGTGGGAACATAGAGCTGTGGGAACATTGGGCTGTGGGAACATTGGACTGTGGGAACATTGGGCTGTGGGAACATTGGGCTGTGGGAACATAGAGCTGTGGGAACATAGGGCTGTGGGAACATAGAGCTGTGGGAACATTGGGCTGTGGGAACATTGGACTTTGGGAACATAGGGCTGTGGGAACATAGAGCTGTGGGAACATTGGGCTGTGGGAACATTGGACTGTGGGAACATTGGGCTGTGGGAACATCGGGCTGTGGGAACATTGGGCTGTGGGAACATAGAGCTGTGGGAACATTGGGCTGTGGGAACATCGGGCTGTGGGAACATTGGGCTGTGGGAACATAGAGCTGTGGGAACATAGGGCTGTGGGAACATAGAGCTGTGGGAACATTGGGCTGTGGGAACATTGGACTGTGGGAACATTGGGCTGTGGGAACATTGGGCTGTGGGAACATAGAGCTGTGGGAACATAGGGCTGACACTAGAAGATTGAGCCGAGATCTGTGCAGACTGAAGGAGTGAGGGAGAGTGAGGAGCCACAGTAAACTGAGCAACATCGCTGACCAAAGCAGAAAACATCCAGCCAGGACACGTAAACGTTAAACATTTATGTCGTCTGAATATCTGAGCCTCTAACAGCTCTGGAGCTGAATCTCTGGTTCTTTATTTACACATTTATGGGGCAATGAAACTGCATATTCACTTCACATTTGAATTATTCAAATTGCACGAATCTGGTTCATTCCTTCCATGCATTAGGCTGCATCATTTATAGCATCTCACAGGCTGAAGTTTGTTCCAAGAAGTTACTCTGACAAGGTCGCAGATTAAAGTCAGAACATCGTGTTCCTATAAACCTGAGCTCGCCTCAAAGTTAATCATCTCTTAAATTAGTCTTTCATTTCAAACACGGCACCACATGTTGAATGCTCTGAATTTTTAGGAGGTGATTATTTTCCAATATGCCTAATATCGGCAGAGAAAATGTCCGTCTTAGAGTAAAGTTGTTAGTAGTTCAAAGTTGAGGACTGTCTTCAGAGGAACTGAGGGGTCAAACTGGGACAAACAGACCCAGACCGAAAGTATGTGGACACCAGCCATAAACATTATTAAACCTCATGTTGTCCTCGGGTTACATTTGACCCACCAGACAAAAGCGTTGAACAATGTTGAAAACAAAGCAACAAAAACAACGATAAAAACTTGTAAGACACTGGATGAAAAATGTCAATAACGTCGTAAAAAAGCGACAAAAACATCCGAAAAGCAACAGAAAAGGCTGTTTTTTGTTGAAATAACACACAAAAACGTCAAGAAAAAATAAAAGACATTTGAAAAAAGCAACAAAAACTTTGAGAAGGGACAGCAAAAGTGTTTTCTTTTCATGGTCGACGGGAAGGGTTAAATACAAAGGGTTAAAACTATCTGACAAATATAAGGGTGCGTTCCAGGCAACCCGTAACTCGTGTTTTCATCACTTTCTACCCGTGAAAGTGCCCTGGAACGCCAGTCCAACCCGTAACTTACTACCCGTGAACTCGTACCAGATCGTTGTACTCCCAGTTACAGTTGTTGACGTCACACACACATAAACAACAATGGCGGCCCCTGTTGATGCTGTACAAACGCCGGTGATTAACGGTGAGAAATAGAAATAAATAGACATAAATAGGCAACGTAAAGTCATTCTGGACATTGTGATCAAAACAATACACATACGATTGTGTACTACTACAGGTTATGTTCATTAAATGATGCCCAAAATATGTCGCCGACTAGAAATCGCTAGTATCAGCTAATGCTAGCTAACGTCAACGTTAGGTAGCCACTAGCTAACGTCAACGTTAGGTAGCCGCTAGTTAACTTCAGTGTTAGGTAGTCGCTAGAAATCGCTAGTATCAGCAAACGCTAGCTAACATCAACGGTAGGTAGCCGCTAACTAACGTCAACGTTAGGTAGTCGCTAGAAATCGCTAGTATCAGCTAATGCTAGCTAACGTCAGCGTTAGGTAGCCGCTAGCTAACGTCAACGTTAGGTAGCCGCTAGCTAACGTCAGTGTTAGGTAGTCGCTAGAAATCGCTAGTATCAGCAAACGCTAGCTAACGTCAACGGTAGGTAGCCGCTAGCTAACGTCAGTGTTAGGTAGTCGCTAGAAATCGCTAGTATCAGCTAATGCTAGCTAACGTCAGCGTTAGGTAGCCGCTAGCTAACGTCAACGTTAGGTAGCCGCTACCTAACGTCAGTGTTAGGTAGTCGCTAGAAATCGCTAGTATCAGCTAACGCTAGCTAACGTCAACGTTAGGTAGCCGCTAGCTAACGTCAGTGTTAGGTAGTCGCTAGAAATCGCTAGTATCAGCTAACGCTAGCTAATGTCAACGGTAGGTAGCCGCTAGCTAACGTCAACGTTAGGTAGCCGCTAGCTAACGTTAGTGTTAGGTAGTCGCTAGAAATCGCTAGTATCAGCTAACGCTAGCTAACGTCAACGGTAGGTAGCCGCTAGCTAACGTCAGTTTTAGGTAGTCGCTAGAAATCGCTAGTATCAGCTAGCGCTAGCTAACGTCAACGGTAGGTAGCCGCTAGGTAACGCTAGCTAGAAGGGTTTGTTGTGACTTTGCCTGGAACGCTACCAAGTCGTGAGTCGTGACTTTAAGTCGTAACATACGGGCTAAAATTTGTCTGGAACTTGTTCTGATGGAACATGTGTACTACTACAGGTTATGTTTATTAAATGATGCCCAAAATATGTCGCCGACTAGAAATCGCTAGTATCAAGTAGCTGCTAGCTAACGCTAACGCTAGCTAGAAGGGTTTATGGTGACTTTGCCTGGAACACTACCGAGTCGTAACTCGTCACTTGAAGTCGTAACTTGCAGGCTGTGTCTGCTGTGTCTGGAACGCAGCATAAGAACAGAGTTTGAGGTTCTGGTTCACAGTAGTCTGGATCCACAAAAGCCTAATATATGGTCGGAACAATGGGATGTCAGAGCAGAGGGTTTATTTTGTCAAAACAAAGGAATTTTTCGGATTATTGAGAGGTCGGACCAATGGAGTGTCGGAGAAATTACATGGCACCTCGTGAATATCATAATTTACTGTAGGTAGAGTGAATGAATGAGCCAGTTTGGGGGCCTTGTTCCCATCTTCAGACGTCAATTTGCTTGATTTTAACTTGGTGAATAAACAAAACTCAAACGTTCTCATCATTATTCACAATGTGTGAATCTGAATGCTGTCCTGAACCTTTATGTAAAAGACAACACAGAAATAGTTCCTGACACACAGATTATGTCCTTATCGCTGACGTTTATCCTGATAAATGACCAGCGTAGTGTCACATTTGGAGATGTTTTCGTAATTTTAAAGGTCCACTGTGGAGGAATCTCTCCCATCTAGCGGTGAAATTGTATTTTGCATTCAAACTAATAGCACTCTCTAGCGCCTCGCTTTTTCAAATGCGTGATGCAACTACGGTAGCCGTTATGTACCAAGAAGCTATGACAACATGATTCCTTCTCCTGTGGCTCGTCATCAGTCTGATCCTCCATTATGAACTAAAGGGCATCTCACTGATCTCCTCCATCTCAGCTGGTTTCAGTCATGTGATGCTGACAGGTAGACTAGTGCTGTATGTCTCTCAGTCATTATAGACAGGTAGACTAGTGCTGTATGTCTCTCAGTCATTATAGACAGGTAGACTAGTGCTGTATGTCTCTCTCAGTCATTATAGACAGGTAGACTAGTGCTGTATGTCTCTCAGTCATTATAGACAGGTAGACTAGTGCTGTATGTCTCTCAGTCATTATAGACAGGTAGACTAGTGCTGTATGTCTCTCAGTCATTATAGACAGGTGGACTAGTGCTATATGTCTCTCAGTCATTATAGACAGGTAGACTAGTGCTGTATGTCTCTCTCAGTCATTATAGACAGGTAGACTAGTGCTGTATGTCTCTCTCAGTCATTATAGACAGGTAGACTAGTGCTGTATGTCTCTCAGCCATTATAAACAGGTAGACTAGTGCTGTATGTCTCTCTCAGTCATTATAGACAGGTAGACTAGTGCTGTATGTCTCTCTCAGTCATTATAGACAGGTAGACTAGTGCTGTATGTCTCTCTCAGTCATTATAGACAGGTAGACTAGTGCTGTATGTCTCTCTCAGTCATTATAGACAGGTAGACTAGTGCTGTATGTCTCTCAGTCAATATAGACAGGTAGACTAGTGCTGTATGTCTCTCAGTCAATATAGACAGGTAGACTAGTGCTGTATGTCTCTCAGTCAATATAGACAGGTAGACTAGTGCTGTATGTCTCTCAGTCAATATAGACAGGTAGACTAGTGCTGTATGTCTCTCAGTCATTATAGACAGGTAGACTAGTGCTGTATGTCTCTCTCAGTCATTATAGACAGGTAGACTAGTGCTGTATGTCTCTCTCAGTCATTATAGACAGGTAGACTAGTGCTGTATGTCTCTCTCAGTCATTATAGACAGGTAGACTAGTGCTGTATGTCTCTCAGTCAATATACTTTTTCAAAATGGCGGAACGACATGGAAGCCTCCTTGGACTTGCCCGTCCAATGTAAATACAGATAAGAAATTCTCCGCTTTTTGGGGCCTGTGCCAAACGTTCCCATAGCACAGGGGTCTTCAAGGTGTTTTAAGCCAAGGACCCCCTTAGCTGAAAGAGAGACTGAGTAGGACCCCCTACTACATATATTGTATAACATGAAGTTGCATAATAAACTGTATATAGTATATAATGCAGGCCAGCTGACAGTCTTGCCTGGGCCCGGGACAAGATAATCTTAGATGGGCCCCCCCGTGCCCAGATCTCTCCTTTTCCCTTGCTCTTCCTCTCCTCTGCTGTTCCTCTCCTCTACTCTTCCTCTCCTCTGCTCTTCCTCTCCCTCTCCTCTGCTCTTCCTCTCATGTTCCTCTCCTCTCATGTTCCTCTCCTCTGCTCTCCCTCTCATGTTCCTCTCCTCTGCCCTTCCTCTCATGTTCCTCTCCTCTGCCCTTCCTCTCATGTTCTTCTCCTCTGCTCTCCCTCTCATGTTCCTCTCCTCTGCTCTCCCTCTCATGTTCCTCTCCTCTCATGTTCCTCTCCTCTGCTCTTCCTCTCCTGTTCCTCTCCTCTTCCTCTCCTGTTCCTCTCCTCTGCTCTCCCTCTCATGTTCCTCTCCTCTCATGTTCCTCTCCTCTGCTCTTCCTCTCCTGTTCCTCTCCTCTCCCTCTCATGTTCCTCTCCTCTGCTCTCCCTCTCATGTTCCTCTCCTCTGCCCTTCCTCTCATGTTCCTCTCCTCTGCCCTTCCTCTCATGTTCTTCTCCTCTGCTCTCCCTCTCATGTTCCTCTCCTCTGCTCTCCCTCTCATGTTCCTCTCCTCTCATGTTCCTCTCCTCTGCTCTTCCTCTCCTGTTCCTCTCCTCTTCCTCTCCTGTTCCTCTCCTCTGCCCTTCCTCTCATGTTCCTCTCCTCTGCTCTTCCTCTCCTGTTCCTCTCCTCTGCTCTTCCTCTTCTGTTCCTCTCCTCTGCTCTCCCTCTCCTGTTCCTCTCCTCTGCTCTTCCTCTCCTGTTCCTCTCCTCTGCCCTTCCTCTCATGTTCCTCTCCTCTGCTCTCCCTCTCCTGTTCCTCTCCTCTGCTCTCCCTCTCCTGTTCCTCTCCTCTGCTCTTCCTCTCCTGTTCCTCTCCTCTGCCCTTCCTCTCATGTTCCTCTCCTCTCCTCTCCCTCTCCTGTTCCTCTCCTCTGCCCTTCCTCTCATGTTCCTCTCCTCTCCTCTCCCTCTCCTGTTCCTCTCCTCTGCCCTTCCTCTCATGTTCCTCTCCTCTCCTCTCCCTCTCCTGTTCCTCTCCTCTGCTCTTCCTCTCCTGTTCCTCTCCTCTGCCCTTCCTCTCCTGTTCCTCTCCTCTGCCCTTCCTCTCATGTTCCTCTCCTCTGCTCTCCCTCTCTTCTTCCTCTCCTCTGCTCTTCCTCTCCTCTCCTCACACCTTTCTCTGCAAAAGACAAGTGACAGGCATTGACAATAACGGGTAACATTAACAAACTACCATAGGCGTCGTTTTAGGGGGGGGCGGTGGGGACGTGTCCCCACCAGATTTTGTCATGAGTCATTTTGTACCCACCACTTTTTTTTAAACCTCAAGCTCAATTTAGTTAAAAAATAAAGTTCATAACACATAAGATCACTTACTGTACATGAGGAGCAATATGAGAGAGAAATGTGATCATTGATCTCTGTTTAGGAACATTAAACCACGTTAAGCTTTTTCACGTTATATTAAGCCCATGAGAACCGTGGGGAGTCAACCCACAGCCGCTGCTGCTGAAGATGTGAAGCAGAAACAAGCTTAATGTCAGATAACGTCCATAATAATTGGACTTTTGGTTTGATTTTTTCAGAGTTTTCGGTGGTTATGAGGAGCAATATGAGAGAGAAATTATTATTGTTTAGGTACATTAAACCACGTCATGTCATATTGTCAACATGGTACGAAGGAGAACATATGTCGTGTCTAATGCTTTTTGAAAACTTAAGGCTTTCTTCTTCATAAAACGAGTCGGACATCATCACATTTTTGAATACATTTTTATTTATTTACATTAGTAAGCTACAGGGGCCTGTACTGACCCCATGGTTTTCTGTACCACGACGGTGGATTAGTTGTTACCGGGTTCAATCGCCGTGGTAACTTAATTATGCTGAACACCTAACCTGGTCGGGAGCAGGTTTCGGAGATTAGAGATCAACTGGTGTAAAAGCACCGCCTACTGATCAATCAATAGGCTACTCCATTGATAACGGCATCACCATTCTTAGAAGATCCATTGACTGGATGGGTGGAGTTCAGTGAGAAAAAAAGAAGAGAGAGAGAGAGAGAGAGAGAGAGAGAGAGAGAGAGAGAGAGAGAGAGAGAGGGAGAGACAGAGAGAGAGAGAGAGAGAGAGACGGAGACAGAGAGAGAGAGAGAGAGGGAGAGAGGCGCTCTTAAAAGTTAAAACATAGAGACTGACAACCCCGTTAACATCCCCTGATGGGTATTTATGAAAGGTCGGGTCTATAGATTTTCAGTGGAGGGAATAACGTAGGCCTATTGTAAACTTCTTGAGCCGTGTGTTGCCAATGCGCGCATCGGTTTGAATTATGTTTTCACATTTTTTATTTGCTGCCACGATCGCTTCCCACTGCCAGGGTTGCAACTGAATAGACTAACCAGTGGTGTAGTCTACGTGATACGCAGGTATACGCCGTATACCCACTAGGAAAAGTCAAGTATTTCCGTATAGCCACTTACAAAAGCGCGATGATACGTAACAACATTGTTTGTGACAGAACTTTCTCACTTTCATTCATAAATTCACCCCGTCTGTGTTGGGAAGCTCTGACATTTGGACCTTCGGCGTTTCCGTGGCCCTGGATCTGACGTGAGGTCACTAACGTTACTAAGCAACAACAAGTTGCATTCTTTGCGCGGTCTTTCCTTTCTCGTTAGTTACCTAGAGTTTGAACTAAGTTTTATAAGTAACGATATATGAAACGTTACTAAACAGACCTACATAACACTACTTCAGAGTTTTCAAAAGTCTGTCCCTGAAGCTGCTGCCACGTCGGGTGATACTGCAGCTGCCACAGATCATGATGACCCGATCGTTAACGTTACCGTTACAAAAAACCAGCCCGAAAATCCTACCGCAACGTTACTGTTGCCTGGTAAGTGAGAGTAGCTTATATGATACCGTGTGTGTGTGTGTGTGTGTGTGTGTGTGTGTGTGTGTGTGTCTGCCTGTGGATCTGTGTGTCTATGTGTGCGTGTGCGTGCGCGCCTGTGTGTGTACCTGTGTGTCTGAGTACAGCAGTAAACAGAATACAATGTTTATATGTCCTTGTTTCAGATGATGAGAGAGACAGTGAGAACTCCTTCATTAGGTCAATGACTATGCAACATTAGAGTACATTCTTAAATCTTAAATATGCATTGCTTTACACAATTAAATGACTATATGGTAATGTTAGTTAGCAATGGTCAGATAATTAACTAAAATAGAAAGAGTGGAGCTTTTTTCTCCTTCGTCTGCTTTTTATGCATTTGTTAGCCATGGTGCTGAAGATTGTAAACCGTTTATTATATACTTTTGAGTAAATGTAGGCCCTTATCAGCAGATTTTACTGCTAATCGATACAAAAGTTGTATGATGATGCTAATTATTAGTCATGGTTTTGTGTGGCAGTGGGGGGGGGTGTCGGTTAAATGGCTTATTTGTGTGATGTGATGTCCTGTTGCGCTCAGGTTCGGTTGCGTTTCTCAAAAAGTGTTGTTTTTCCAGGACTTTAAATAAACGGCATCAATACTTAAACGTCTGTTGCCCGTGTACATTTCATATTCAGAAACGTCACAGTACCGACTGTCTGGGGTGTCGCTCTGGGACAGGCGAGTATGAGGCTGGGAGGGGAAAATCACAGTATACTCACTACAAAAAAATAGACTACACCACTGAGACTAACGACAGTTTATGGAAAGAACAAGTGTAATTATGGTCACATCTTGTGTCTGACTGGTTGATAAGCCAGTCCCTCCAGACAAACGTGATTATGCGATTGCAGAATTCAATGCATAATCAGCCATAATCAGGGAATCTCTTTTTCATCAAACCGCAGTTTTTGCAAGTTACTGCAATTTCATCGCATAAAATTGCACAAATATCCCACATATTCCATCGCATTTTTTAAGAAAACGTGCCGCATAATCCAGTCCCTCCAGAAAAACGCGGAGTTTTTTTGTGATTGTTGCGGGCAAAAATCCTTGATTATGCGGCACGTTTTCTTAAAAAATGCGATGGAATATGCGGGATATTTATGCCATTTTATGCGATGAAAATGCGGGAACTTGCAAAAACTGCGGTTTGATGAAAAAGAGAAAAGAAGTGATTCAACTAACACAGTGTTCTCAGCATAGACAGTATATAAAAGTAGGTGAAATTACGTCACTTCATAACGTTCCCATGGCAACAGGGGAAAATGGCTGCTCTTGTGTGAAGTAAACGCAACATTTTTCAACTTTCTGCTGAGATATATGTGACTTTTTTGCAACGAAAATGCGGGATTATGAAATCATGCAAGCCCCGCATATTTTGCGCGGAAATCGGCAATTTATGCGGCGAAAGTGCGGCGTATTTGAAAAAATGCGGTCCCCGCATTAATATGCGGACTTTGGCTGATTATGCGTTGAATTCTGCGATCGCATAATCGTGTTTTTCTGGAGGGACTGATAATCAAGGATTTCTGCCCGCAACAATCACAAAACTCAGCATTTTTCTGGAGGGACTGATAAGCGTTGTGACTTACACATTTACAGCGTCGGCTTTTTTGCCAGTTTTTCTTCCTGTTCTAGGAAGCGACTGGATTGCCTTTTGCTTGTAAACCGTGTCTGTGTTCTTCATATTTATGTAGAATTGCTCTTATGTAAAATATGTGGCTCTGGTAGATTGACTGCAAACACCGCCTCTCTTATGTGAACGTGCGCGTCTCTAGATTGGGAAACCCTGGGTTGATTCAACTAGTTGATAAACGTTGTGACACAGTTTAACCGTGGTTGTTAGGGTTAGTGCAGCCGGGGAACTGAAAGGAATCCAGGGCATGTTAAACTTGATTTGTAGTAGCTACAGGCCTCTGGACAACGTCTTTCAAAACATGACCTGCGCGAAAGAGAAAAAAATATGAATATGTCGTTGTCCCCACCACTTCTGGAAATACACTTCCGAATGCATCTCTGTCCCCACCACATTTCAAACCAAACTGACGCCCATGCAAACTACACAAGCTGTTGCCAAATACACTCTTCATATGTATTGGAATTCTGACTAGCAGGAAATAAATGAATATTTACCATTGTATTTTAGGGTACTGCTGGTGTGACATGTTTAGATTTGAACTCCAAATGCCATGCGCCGAACTTTCCTTGTGGCAAAATCATCTATGATGTCTTTAAAGTCCAGTTTCTTGGCAAGTTGACGCTCTATGGAGAGCATTGCCAAACCATTGAGCCTCTCCTGTGACATGTTAGAGCGCAAGTAGTTTTTTATTAAAAAAAATCTCTCATAAAGCTTTCTGTATTTTATATTCGATATTTTCATCCCATCTGTGGAATTTAATGCACTAGTTGACTTTTTCTCTACTTCAAAGGAGAACAGCAAGCATGGTAGGCAAAATAAGGCCTTTTTTGAGCTGCTATATATTATCCAGTCCCTATCGATTTTTTCCCTTCCATTGTGGGATGTGGAATATGTCAAATAGTTTGGGAATTCCCTGCCCTCTGCATCTGCTGGCAATTCCTTTGCCCTCTCTGAGAAAGGCGTTCGTTTTGCCATCACACGTACGAGGTTCACTCTATCAGAGTCGGTCATTCTAGTTGGCCATAATGCAGGATCGCTGAAATTAGGTGTGTGATCAGTCTCTGATCCATCCTGCTCAGACTCTCTGACAGGGCAGCGGGCCCCTACCGCATCACTGTGACTCTCTCTCTCTCTCTCTCTCTCTCTCTCTCCGGTAACCTGACTCTGTCCCTCCGTTGCGGGGCTGTGGGCCCCTCCCGCATCACTCTCTCTGTCACCTGACTGCAGCTGGATCTCTCTCCTCTCCGTCTCATCCTCTCTGTCGGAGCTACCAAACTCAACTGTTTCTGTCCAAGATAACGTGTTGTGTCAGGCTTTCTACAAGCTAACGGACGTTGACATCAGAGCTGGGCTGTTAGGTTACGTTACAAGGCTCGTAAACGTTGGCTGCGCTGTTTCTTACCTTGCTCTACATTGACTTCACTAGTTCCAGCTTCACCGTCACCACCTTTTTTTAAATATTTGTTTAGAAAATCTCTAAGGCCTCTATTTTCTTCTTCTCTTCTTCTCTTTTCTTTCCTTTTCTGAGCACCGGACTTGTGCTGACCGGACATTTTGAGCGTACCGAACTTCAAATCTACTGCATAGACAGTATCAGTGGCCAAACCATTTTTGTGTTGGGGGTGGGGGGGTTCTTGACCACTATTTTAACTACAATTAGGAAGAAAACAAATAAAAAGCTTTATACAAGTCAAATATTACATATTTTTTTCCACAAATATGCCTATTTTAAAACACTTTTTTAAAATTATTCCATAATTTAATGAGGGCCCAGTTCTGGGCCCCCCCCTATCCTGGGCCCGGGACAACAGACCCGTTTGTCCCCCCCTATCGGCGGGCGTGATATGTAAGGGATAATGTAGAGCGAGGCGGTTGTTATAGCGAATACAACCCCGACAGGGTGATCAGGACCCCGACGCGAAGCGGAGGGGTCTTGAATAAGCCATGTAATAAAATGTATATAAAAGACTACAAGTACGTGTAGGGCGGCCTGAAGCCTTTATACATCTTTATTTTTGTATAGAATACTAAGGTATTAACCCTCATATTGTCCTCGGGTCAAATTTGACCATTCAAAACGTATATATATATATATATATATATATATATATATATATATATATATATATATATATATATATATATATATATATATATGGGTTTTCTTAAACCACATTGCCCAAAAATAACATGGATGGTTCCATACAACATTCTTAAATAAATGAATTTTGGGTGTTTTATTTAGTTTAATAGAATCCATTTTCTTCCCAGACCACAGATGATTATTTGCTGCCATTAAAAATAATGAAATGGTTTCAAAACAGTATCCTGACTAAATATGTTGAAGTATGTGAGAATCCATCATCAAACGTTGCTCTGATTTTAATTAGTCAAAATAATTTATAACTTAGTGCTTTTTTAAGTCAAAAATAAGGTAATAATTTTCACATAAATGAGGTTCACTGACCATGAATTCCAAGTGTAAAACTAGTGGGAATAAGTTGGAATGAAGGTGAAGGCTAGAAGGTGTAACACAGAACTGGGTGATAAGTTATGATTTAAGCTTTACAGGGTGCATGATCGACGGGAAGACAACATGAGGGTTAGGGTCCTAAGGGGGTCTGTCGTTCCTACGGAAGACAGAGATGCTCACAAGTCTCTGAGCTCGAGTCCAAGTCAAGACTCAAGTCTCTTAATAAGTAAATAAATAATACGTGTTGCATCACGTACGCGCGCGCACACACACACACACACACACATACATACACACACATACATACACACACACACACACACACATACATACACACACACACACACACACATGCATACACACACACACACACACACACACACACACACACATACATACACACACACACACACACACACACATACATACATACACACACACACACACACACACACACATACATACACACACACACACACACACACACACACACATACATACACACACACACACACACACACACATACATACATACACACACACACACACACACACACACATACATACACACACACACACACACACACACACATACATACATACACACACACACACACACACATACATACACACACACACAAACGCACACACACACATACATACACACACACACACACACACACACACATACACACACACACACACACACAGAAACAGACACACACGCACATACATACATACACACACACACACACACACACATACATACACACACACATACATACACACACACACACACACACACACACACACACACACACACACACACACACACACACACACTAACAGCAGGCCCTGACAGGATGAGGACAGAGTATAAAGGAACACAGGACCTAAAATTTCCACTTTTAAAAACTTGTTTTTTCCCACTTTTTAAAAACACCATACGAGGGTTAAACAAACGCTCATTTATATTTCATAAGGAAGACGGTCGGAGTTAACCTCCCGTAACGTTAGCTCGTAGCTAAACCAAGAAGCAAGCTAACGGTAACATTAGACCACACGTGTCAAACTCGAGGCCCGCGGGCCAAATCCGGCCCCTCGCAGATTTTGATCCGGCCCGCATATCAATTTAGGTTCACAATACAATTTAGGCCCACCTAGTTTTTTGAAGCTTTTTCAAAGTTTTGTCACTTTTTCTGAAGTTTTTGTCACTTTGCAGACGCTTTTGGCCCGTTTTCCACCGTTTGATCTGATGTTTTTGTCTCTTTCGTCTTTGATGGCAAAGTTACTTTGTTGCTGACTTTTTTTGGGTCTTTATGTCGACCAAACTGTGAGTGAGAAGGCTAATATGAGACATGCAATAACACAGTCAGAGATCCTTGACTTGTTTTCGATGTAAATAAACAAATAAAAGCATGTGAATAAACTACATGTCTGGCCCTCGATGGGATCCTTATTTTCCAGTGTGGCCCTCTGGGAAACTGAGTTTGACACCCCTGCATTAGACGGTCGATGCTGAGCTAACGTTAAACATGTTTACTGACCTGTCAGGATGCGTTTTCAGATGCCTGATATAATCAGATGTGGTTGAGCCAGAATCTTTTATCTTGAGACCGCATATTTTGCATTGAGCGCTTCTTTTGTTTGGGCCGTTGTTTTGGAAGTTTTTACACCCAAAGCTCACGATGAACGGCACGGCAGCGGCCGGAGCAGTCGACACGTGTGTTTGCTGTCCTCTAATGTGTGGCCGCGTGCAGCAGATACGTAGTACGTTACGTCGTGGGCAGGTTACAGGTAACGGAGAGGGAGCGGAATAACAGCGGGCTCATCAGACGTTTCTAAAAATAAACATTGTTCACGAGTCCCGCAGCTCGAGTCCGAGTTGAGTCTGAAGTCTTTCGAGGACGAGTCTCAAGTCGAGTCTGAAGTCGCACTCGAGTGACGGAAGCTTCCTTATAATGCAGTCAACAAGCGGATAACTACAAGCGGCTTCCCGGCAATCATCTTTATCCTTCATTAATAAGTTGTTCAGACGTATCTGGGTGATGGCGTCAGGGTGCTGGGCATCGTGTCGGTCAGCTACAAGAAGAACAGAAGTCTTTTCATCGTCAGCAGATTCTGTGCTGAGTCTGTGCGGACCGACTGCCTGCGGAGGAAAACTCACCGCTGGAGAAGAGCACGGAGGAGTCGAGACGCTTGAGCTGATGTTTAATGTTGCAGGATGCTCTGAGGCCTCAGAACAGACTGAGAGATGGAGGGCAAAGAAAAGTCAAGGAACACCAAAGTCCATTAGGATGGTCGTCCAGGGACCTCGAACACAAAACAAAAATACTGGGAAAACTCAAACTAACTTCAGATGGAGTGCCTTCTCCAGGTAGGGAATGAGTCCTTACCCCAAGTGAAGGAGTTTAAGTACCTTGGGGTCTTGTTCGCGAGTGAGGGGACAACGGAGCAGGAGATTGGTCGGAGAATCGGCGCAGCGTGGGCGGTATTACATTCTGTTTATCGCACCGTTGTGTGACGAAAAGAGAGCTGAGCCGGAAGGCAAAGCTCTCGATCTACCGGTCAGTTTTCGTTCCTACCCTCACCTATGGTCATGAAGGTTGGGTCATGACCGAAAGAACGAGATCCAGGGTACAAGCGGCCGAAATGGGTTTCCTCAGGAGGGGGGCTGGCGTCTCCCTTAGAGATGATGAGGGTGAGAAGCTCAGTCATCCGTGAGGAGCTCGGAGTAGAGCCGCTGCTCCTTCACGTCGAAAGGAGCCAGTTGAGGTGGTTCGGGCATCTGGTAAGGATGCCCCCTGGGCGCCTCCCTAGGGAGGTGGTCCAGGCACGTCCAGCTGGGAGGAGACCTCGGGGAAGACCCAGGACTAGGTGGAGGGATTATATCTCCAACCTGGCCTGGGAACGCCTCGGGATCCCCCAGTCAGAGCTGGTTAATGTGGCTCGGGAAAGGGAAGTTTGGGGTCCCCTGCTGGAGCTGCTCCCCCCGCGACCCGACCACGGATAAGCGGACGACGATGGATAACTTCAGAAAGGGAAAGTAAAACTCTCACCAAAATACATCCTAGGGTGTTTCTGTGAATGTACGCGAGTCAAACTTTAGTTAAAAAGCATATTTAGGAAGGAAGCTCCACTTTTAACCCTTGTGTTCTCTTTAATTGGACGATGTACTTGTCATCCTCCCGGGTCAAAAAAATGTGGGTTTTTTTACGTTTATTGTCCCTTTTTCAACCCTTTAGGCAGTTTTTTTTTACTTCCTTTCACTACCATGTATGAACACCACGAACGCCAACTTATAACTAGTTTTACACTTATTTTTTGGAATTCATGGTCAATAAAAAAACCTTATTTATAGGAAATTATACCTAATTCTGGAGGTAATGAAGCAGAAATTATGAATTATTTAGACTAATATGAAAGGTAGGATAATCACATAAGGGTGTATGTCAACGTTCAGTCAGGATATTTAGATTTTTTTGTTTTCAAATGCAAAATAAATTGAAAAAAAAAACACCCCAAATTCTATGAAAGTAGAGATCTGATCTTTTGTCGTACTTGCGAAGCACGTTGTGTGGGATCATCCGTACGTGTTATTTTTGGGTAATTACAATTAAGGTAGTAACAAAGAAACCCATATTTCTGATATAGACATTTAGAAAACGGGTCAAATTTGACCAGAAGACAACACAAGGGTTAAGATTCTTGGGTCAAATGGCCTTTTGAATGGGAGAGCTAGGGGCACTTTTATGCTAGCCTCAAAATATCTATTTTTAACCACTAAGAAGACTCGACACAACATGAGACTTTGCTCCGAGTATCTCCAGGAGCTCTACACATTAACTCCACCGCAGCACAAGGGATATACTAAATCTGCTGCTGCTTGTTGTGATATCGACTCGTTCTGACTGCCGAGACGGCGGCGACCGGAAACAACAAGAGCTGCGGTGAGTTGTTAAAATCTTTCTTTTTAGTAAACTCTGGGTCCACAAACAATGTTCTCAATGCTGAGCTAATGTGTAGAGCTCCTGGAGATACTCGGAGCAAAGTCTCATGTTGTGTCGAGTCTTCTTAGTGGTTAACCCTTTGTGTTGTCTTCCCGTCCACCATGAAAAAAAACTTTTGTTGTTTAAGTTGCTTTTTTCAACATTTGTACGGCTTTTTCCTGACGAAATGGTGACTTTTTCAATGTTTTGGGCACTTTTTTTTAAGTTTTTGGCGCTTTTTCCAAAGTTTGTAGGTCTTCTTTCAGTGTTTTTGACAGTTTTTTCATTGTTTTTGTTGCTTTTCCTAAGGTTTCTCTGTTTTTTTTTTTTTTTTTTTACATTTTCAGCAGTTATTTTAACGTCCCATATTTTCTGTTCTAAAAAAACTTTGAAAACGGGTCAAATTTGACCTGAGGACAACATGAGGGTTAAAAACAGATATTTTGAGGCTATAGCATAAAAGTGCCCCTAGCTCTCCCATTCAAAAGGCCATTTGACCCAAAAACAAGAATACGGTTTGACTCGCGTACATTCACAAAAACACCCTAGGATGCATTTTGGCGAGAGTTACGATTTAAAAAATAAATAAATGAAGTTTTCTTGGTCGACAGAAAGATGACTTGCAGCTGATCCTTCCTCTTTTCACGTAGCTGGATTTGAACCTGTGATACAGTGATTACAGTAAAGTATTGTATTGTACGGCCTTTTTTTCCACCAAAAAAAGGCCCTTCCTGCGACTATTTATCAGAGCCACCGTCGCTGCGTCTGGAGCTCGGCGCCGCCCAAGACGACTGTGATTGGTTTAAAGAAATGCAAACAACCCAGAATCCCAGAATGCATCTGTGGTGTAGCCAGACCGCATTCGATTTACCTCGGAACTCTGATTTTCCGAGGTCAAAGTCGGAAACGCGCCCCCCCCCCCCTGACCTCAGATTTCCGAGCTCGGAACTCGGACAACCCCGAGTTCAAAATCCAACATGGCCGCCGCTGCAGTAACATAAAGTTATCAGCACTTCTGTCTTATTTGTGTCACTAAATCAGTCGTTTGCACAGGCGTGTTCAACTTCTATCTGTGGACGTGTTGTTACGCTGTTTGCACGCACAAAAAAATGGCGTAATGCGATGTTATCAACTGGCATTGCTAACAATAGCTAACCGGGCTACAGCTAATGATAACAATGGAAATCAATTTAAATGGAACGCATTCAACTCGGGTGTGACGTCATTCCCAGCTCCGAGGTAAATCGAACGCGGCATTACTCCCCAGCGCTGTGGAGATAGAGCTGGCAATGCGAGACTATGTCTGTGTCTCAAACCGCATACTTCGGTCAGTACACTGCTAATGTACACTGCCCACTTCCTGCCGTGGCGCCCACTGTCGATGGTTAGTATCGTCCCAAAAGGAACACTTATGTTAAAACACTTACTGGAAATGACGAGCGGTCGGCTCGGCTCGCCGCCTCTCAAAATCTGATGAAAATCTATTAAACTGACCGTCGTTGATCTGAAATGAAGACAGATTCAGCAGCTGCATGACGGCCTATTTCTCGCTTAAACTGTTCTCAGAAACACGTTTCGGTGAACTATTTTCGTAAAATTCGAGATCGTATTCCAAACGAGCCGCCGTCTGGCCGCCATTAAGCTCGGATGTAAAATCTGCGAGAGCTAGTACGCACGTGACGCGTTCGTCCAATCAGCTGCCGGTCGACGTCCCTGGTCCCTCCCCTTTCCGCTTTGTAGTCAAGATGGCGCAGGTTTAGTGCGCGTAGCGTCCATCGTTCCACACTCAACGTTTTGACTTTTTTTAGGGGGTCATCCGGGTACTTTCAGTGCGTTATCTCCACTATATACTTAAAACTAAGTGTGTGAAGTGTGACAGTAGGCGATTTGAGACACAGCCTAGGAGAGTTTTAATCTTACTCCTAACCCTGCAGTCACACGTGCTACAAGAGACAGCGACAAAGCGACAGGCTGTCGTTCATTGTCAACGGGAGCGGCCGTTTGCCAGCGACAAGCGACGAGCTCGCCGCTGCCACGAGCGAGGCGAGGCCGAAATAGACAAGAAGGCTATTTTATGCAAATGCTGAGCGATGCAACAAAGCGACGGCCAATCGGAGTGAAGGCAGCGTGAGGTAGGCGTATGTCAGCGGTCGCTCGAATCCATAGATATATACACTAGATGTCGCCTTGGGGTTCTAAGCATGCGTCAATACCGCCGCCATCTTGGAACAGGGGTCTGAAGCCTCCTCACATTCAGATCAACAGTAAAGATGGCGGACTTTTGTGCTGCTTATGGATGTTCGAGCGAAAGAAAAACAGCAAGGGATGACATTTCACAGGTGACGATGTGTTTTATATATACGCCGCCTTCGACCTGCAATCTGAGCTCCGGTGGCGGCGGGAGGCGGAGAACTCCGTGGCCGGCGGGGGCGTCTCTTCCCCCCCGGGCAGGAACACAGCTTCGCCTCGCTGCTGCGCCGGTTCCCGCTGATCCAGATCAGATGGGACCGGCCAAAGACAGAGTGGGGATCGGGAGGATCTTCCACGTAGTCCAGGGACAACCTGTACGTCGAGTTCCACCGTCTCCTCTTCCTCATCCTCTTCCTCTTCCTCCTGCCCCCTCCATCCCCTGGATTCCTAGTTGACGTGGCGGTGGAAAACTCGATAATCTGCCAATCTCCGCGGACGTTGCCGGTTCTGGCCGGAAGGCAGGTGCCTTAATTTCCAGTTACAGGCAGTTATTAGTGAACAGATCTTCTTAAAAGAGAGGGTGTAATGGCCCGTGGTGCTCGGGGTGCTCGTCTGAGCTGCCTATTAGAGCTTAATGTGATTTACACGGCAGAGGTACAGCTGAGGAGACGGCAGCTAAATCGGGAAGAGGAAAGTGCTGCTATGTGAGCATGAAGGAATTTAAATTGATTCTACTTTTCTGCAAGTCTGCCAGAGAGAAGGAGCAGGAGGGAGGAACTAGAGTGTGTGTGTGTGTGTGTGTGTGTGTGTGTGTGTGTGTGTGTGTGAGAGTGAGTGGCTGTGTGTGTGTGTGTGTGTGTGTGTGTGTGTGTGTATGTGTGAGTGAGTGGCTGTGTGTGTGTGTGTGTGTGTGTGTGTGTGTGTGTGTGTGTGTGTGAGAGTGAGTGGCTGTGTGTGTGTGTGTGTGTGTGTGTGTGTGAGAGTGAGTGGCTGTGTGTGTGTGTGTGTGTGTGTGTGTGTGTATGTGTGAGTGAGTGGCTGTGTGTGTGTGTGTCATATCAGTGTGTGTGTGTGTGTGTGTGTGTGTGTGTGTGTGTCTATATGTGTGTGTGGCTGTGTGTGTGTTTATATCTGTGTGTGTGTTTATATCTGTGTGTGTGTGTGTGTGTGTGTTTATATCTGTGTGTGTGTGTGTGTGTGTTTATATCTGTGTGTGTGTGTGTGTGTGTGTGTGTGTGTGTGTGTTCATATCAGTGTGTGTGTGTGTGTGTGTGTGTGTGTGTGTGTGTGTGTGTGTGTGTGTGTGTGTGTGTGTGTGTGTCTATATGTGTGTGTGGCTGTGTGTGTGTTTATATCTGTGTGTGTGTTTATATCTGTGTGTGTGTGTGTGCCTATATGTGTGTGTGTGTGTGTGTGTGTTTATATCTGTGTGTGTGTGTGTGTGTGTGTGTGTGTGTGTGTGTGTGTGTGTGTGTATGTGTGAGTGAGTGGCTGTGTGTGTGTGTGTCATATCAGTGTGTGTGTGTGTGTGTGTGTGTGTGTGTGTGTCTATATGTGTGTGTGGCTGTGTGTGTGTTTATATCTGTGTGTGTGTTTATATCTGTGTGTGTGTGTGTGTGTGTGTGTTTATATCTGTGTGTGTGTTTATATCTGTGTGTGTGTGTGTGTGTGTGTTTATATCTGTGTGTGTGTGTGTGTGTGTGTGTGTGTGTGTTCATATCAGTGTGTGTGTGTGTGTGTGTGTGTGTGTGTGTGTGTGTGTGTGTGTGTGTGTGTGTGTGTGTGTGTGTGTGTGTGTGTGTGTGTGTGTGTGTGTCTATATGTGTGTGTGGCTGTGTGTGTGTTTATATCTGTGTGTGTGTTTATATCTGTGTGTGTGTGTGTGCCTATATGTGTGTGTGTGTGTGTGTGTGTTTATATCTGTGTGTGTGTGTGTGTGTGTGTGTGTGTGTGTGTGTGTGTGTGTGTGTGTGTGTGTGTGTGTGTGTGTGTGTGTGTTAATCCCTGAAGTCAATTTCACGACTTGCGGCAGTAATACTTCTCTGTATAATCTGTAGGAGAAGCTGGACGTTGTCTGTTGGCTGGTGTGTGTGTGTGTGTGTGTGTGTGTGTGTGTGTGTGTGCGTGCGCGTGTGTGTGTGTGTGTGTGTGTGTGTGTGTGTGTGTGTGTGTGTGTGTGTGTGTGTGTGAAGTCTGTTGGATCCTCGGTGAGGTGGCCGAGCTCAGCACCAGTTCATCCTCCGCGTTACCAACCTATCCCCTCTGTTTGGTGTTTCTGACGTGTGTGAGTTGATTCTGAAAGCGAAAGCTCGGAGAACAAAAGTGACACGAAGCAGTTCAAATGTTCTAAAACTTTATCGAGACACACAAACCACCAACAAATGTAGAAACATTTTATAAAATTGTCAAATTTGCCCAAAAATGCTCATTCTTTTCACTCCGCGGTGTTGTAGTTCTTTCCTTTCACTAGTTAAAATATAATTTTGCTGTATTACGACTACAAATACGACCAACATGCTACTTATACTGCAGCCAATCAGCTTTCTTGTTATTGGTGCAAGTCTCTTTCTGATTGGCCCACAGACATCAAACACACATTATTCTTCAGCTTTGGGAAAGTGCAAGTTCAGCGATACTTGGCTTGAAAAAAAGCTGAATTTATGGCTCAGTTGATGTTGTGATAAAGGTCTCAAAGTTACAGTGCGTAGTTTGTGTCGCCCCCGTGAGGAATTATAAGTAATGACAACAAAACTGTCGGCGCGGCCACGTGAAACAAGCCTTCTGTGATCGTGTGTGACGGCTCCTTTCCACGTTCTTCTTTTCCTAACCACAACCGTCCCGTGGTTGTGGCTGGCGTGTGGCGCTTCATTTCCCAGTTGTTGTGTGCTACTGCGCCCGCGGGGATTGCGTCCCGCGAGTGGCGGTCCGTCCCGTGGTTGTGGCGCTTCATTTCCCCGTTGTTGTGTGCTACTGCGCCCGCAGGGATTGCGTTCCCGCGAGTGGCGGTCCGTCCCTTGGTTGTGACCGGCGTGTGGCGCTTCATTTCCCACGTTGTTGCGTCTCCCAGAGCAGGTTAAAAAATCGTGACCTGTACACGTTCTAAAGTCGTTACCTGTACACGAAATAAACGTCAAAATCGTGACCTGTACACGTATCAATAAATTAAAATAACGTGAGTATTTCAGGAACTGGCGTGAGACCGGGTTGTTTAAGCTGTTGTCGCTTTTCACAACGTTTTTTTTTTTTTTTTTTGGTCGCTTTTTTTACGATGTTTTAGTCGACTTCTTTTTGTTGTTTTCCCACGTTTTTTGAAATATTTCACAACATTTTTATCACTTTTTTCAACGTTCTTTTAACATTTTTTTTTTTAAAATGCTATAAATTTGAATTAACACCCACGTGCAGTGAAAGTAGTGAAATTATCATTTATTTTACTTAAAATATACAAGAGCATTGTATGAAACATCCATGTTATTTTGTTTTATTTTGACAAAAAATTATTTCTGATATAAAAACCTATATATATATATTATTTTATTTATTACAAAAGTCTTTATATGTTATATATATATATATATATATATATATATATATATATATATATATATAGGTTTTTATATCAGAAATTATTTTATTTTATTTATTACAAAAGTCTTTATATATATATATATATATATATATATAGGTTTTTATATCAGAAATTATTTTATTTTATTTATTACAAAAGTCTTTATATATATATATATATATATATATATATATATATATATATATATATATAGGTTTTTATATCAGAAATTATTTTATTTTATTTATTACAAAAGTCTTTATATATATATATATATATATATATATATATATATATATATATATATATATATATATATATATATATATATATATATAGGTTTTTATATCAGAAATTATTTTATTTTATTTATTACAAAGGTCTTTATATATATATATATATATATATATATATATATATATATATATCCCTTGTGTTGTCCTCAGGTCAAATTTGACCCGTTTTCAAATAGTTTTTGTGTCAGAAATATGAGTTTCTTTGAACCAAAGTTCCCAAAAAATAACTTGGATGCATGGAAGATCTTCACAGGTAAAATGAACGATTACTTTCATTGAATTGTGGGTGTTTCGTTCAATTTTATAGCATTTGGAGAAAAAATATGTAATGGTTTCTAAACACTATCTTGACTAAACCTTGACATAAACCAGTTTGTGATTCACTCAACATCCTTTGACCTCAACTATCAGTCAAAATAATTCATCATTTCTGCTTTTTTTGAACTCACAAATAGGTAATATAAGTTAGGTGTATGCACTGTGTATAAAACGACTTTTGTAAGCTCATTTCAAGCACCAAAACAGATGAGCACAGCTGTGTTTTCACTCCCTCAGAGGGTTAAATAGTCTTAAATCTGACTTGGTGAAACCTGCAGAAACTGTGGTCAGCAGGATGCCCCAGGAGCACCTTTCTTATAGGAAGACATTCATCATCAGCAGACATCAGATCACTGGAGAGAGAAAGTTCAGAGTTATGTGTCTGAGACGGAGTGTCTTTTCCTTTGTTGCACGAGTCTCAGACAGATCAATCATGTCCTTTTTGGTCCCCCCCTGCAGCTTCTGGTAAGATGATATTATCGTCCTGTGAGAGAGGAGGAGTCCCTCGTTAATCTCCCATCATTTCACACCAAAGATTTTTAGAAATGTTCTTCTAAACTTTTAGAAGATTTGAAATGTAATAACGTAAAGTGAAATTTCTCGTCTTCTCTAGAGTTAAAGATTCACGTTAGCGTCTTTGTGCCGGCTTCTTCTTCTTCTTCTTCGCCCTCTGTGTTTGTTTACTTCTGGTACCGGCTGCCGCACGATAGCCGACTCCCCGAGGGGCCCGGCTCAATCAGACAGGATTTTGAACATTTAGGCAGCAGCGCATGAACGATGGCACGAGGCAGACAGCCTATGTTCCCACATTTTATGATATCTTTTTCAAAATTAGGCCCTATGTTCCCACATTTCCTTTTTCATAAATTTGTATCATATTTTATCCCCCTTTCTCCCAGTTTGGTAGCCAATTACACCCAAACTATTATCCAGCAGCAATGGACTACAGATGGAATGTAACCCTAACATAGGGGCTAATTTTAAGAAAAATCTTAGAAATGTGGAACCATTGGGCTGTGGGAACATTGGGCTGTGGGAACATAGGGCTGTGGGAACATAGAGCTGTGGGAACATAGGGCTGTGGGTACATAGGGCTGTGGGTACATAGGGCTGTGGGTACATAGGGCTGACCCCCAGACAGCCGCGGTATTGCCGTTTTTCTTACTCTCTCATAATATTAGAATTTTTTACATTTTCATATCATATATTCATGTTTATTTTTACTATTCAAATATATATTCTAAGATACAACCCCGTGATTGGGAGGAACGGCCTCCCTGATCTAAACCAGAGTGGTTGTCTGTTATTGGACTTCTGTGCTAGTCATGGACTGTCTATAACAAACACCATGTTCGAACATAGGGATGCTCATAAGTGTACTTGGTACCAGAGCACCCTAGGCCGAAGGTCAATGATCGATTTTCTAATCGTTTCATCTGATCTGAGGCCGTATGTATTGGACACTCGGGTGAAGAGAGGGGCGGAGCTGTCAACTGATCACCATCTGGTGGTGAGTTGGGTCAGATGGTGGGGGAAGACTCTGGACAGACCTGGTAAGCCCAAAAGGGTGGTGCGGGTAAATTAGGAACGTCTGGAGGAAGCTCCTGTCCGACAGACCTTCAACTCACACCTCCGGCGGAGCTTTTCGTGCATCCCTGTGGAGGCTGGGGGCATTGAACCTGAGTGGACAATGTTCAAAGTTTCCATTGCTGAAGCTGCGGCGGGGAGCTGTAGTCTTAGGGTCTTAGGTGCCTCAAGGGGCGGTAACCCTCGAACACCGTGGTGGACACTGGTGGTCAGGGAAGCCGTCCGACTGAAGAAGGAGTCTTTCCGGGATATGTTATCCCAGAGGACTCCGGAGGCAGTTTCAAGGTACCGAAGGACCCGAAGGACTGCAGCCTCTGCCGTGAAAGAGGCAAAGCAGCGGGTGTGGGAGAAGTTCGGAGAAGACATGGAGACGGACTTTCGGTCGGCACCAAGGCGCTTTTGGAAAACCATCCGCCACCTCAGAAGGGGGAAGCGGGGAACCATCCAAGCTGTGTACAGTAAGGATGGGACATTGCTGACCTCAACTGAGGAGGTAATAGGGCGGTGGAAAGAGCACTTTGAGGAACTCCTAAATCCAGCTGATGCGCGCTCTTTGTTAGAGGCAGAGCTGGAGGATGACGGGGGATTGTCGTCAATTTCCCTGGTGGAGGTCACTGAGGTAGTCAAACAACTCCACAGCGGCAAAGCCCCAGGGATTGATGAGATCCGTCCAGAAATGCTGAAAGCTCTGGGTGTGGAGGGGCTGTCTTGGTTGACACGCCTACTCAACATTGCGTGGAAGTCTGGGACAGTGCCAAAGGTGGTGGATTCCCTGTTCAAAAACCAGAGGCCTGTGACCTTCAGCACTCACTGGATCGGTTTGCAGCCAAGTGTAAAGCGGCTGGGATGAGGATCAGCACCTCTAAATCTGAGGCCATGGCTCTCAGCAGGAAACCGATGGAGTGCCTTCTCCAGGTAGGGAATGAGTCCTTACCCCAAGTGAAGGAGTTTAAGGACCTTGGGGTCTTGTTCGCGAGTGAGGGGACAATGGAGCGGGAGATTGGTTGGAGAATCGGCGCAGCGGGGGCGGTATTACATTCAGTTTATCGCACCGTTGTGATGAAAAGAGAGCTGAGCCACAAGGCAAAGCTCTCGATCTACCGGTCAGTTTTCGTTCCTACCCTCACCTATGGTCATGAAGGCTGGGTCATGACCGAAAGAACGAGATCCAGGGTACAAACAGCCGAAATGGGTTTTCTCAGGAGGGTGGCTGGCATCTCCCTTAGAGATAGGGTGAGAAGCTCAGTCATCCGTGAGGAGCTCGGAGTAGAGCCGCTGCTCCTTCACGTTGAAAGGAGCCAGTTGAGGTGGTTCGGGCATCTGGTGAGGATGCCCCCTGGGCGCCTCCCTAGGGAGGTGTTCCAGGCACGTCCAGCTGGGAGGAGACCTCGGGGAAGACCCAGGACTAGGTGGAGGGATTACATCTCCAACCTGGCCTGGGAACGCCTCGGGATCCCCCAGGTTAGTGGCTGGTTAATGTGGCTCGGGAAAGGGAAGTTTGGGGTCTCCTGCTGGAGCTCCTCCCCCCGCGACCCAACCACGGATAAGCGGACGACGATGGATGGATGGATGGAACCCCAAATCAGAAAAAGTTGGGACAGTATGGAAAACACAAAGAAAAAAAGAAAGTAGTGATTTCTAAATGTACTTTGACTTGTATTTCATTGCAGACAATACAACAGCACATAATTTAATGTGTTCCTCATGATTTTTATTGTTTTTTTTTCAAATAAACAAAATTCCTATTTTGGTTCTTGCAACACATTTCAAAAAATGTTGGAACAGTAAAGCATTTACCACTTTGTAATGTTGCCATTCCTTTTCACAACACTTAAAAGACGTTTAGGGACTGAAGACACCAAGTGATGAAGTGTTTCAGGTGTAATTTTGTCCCATTCTTGCTGCAAACAAGTCTTAAGGTGGGCAACAGTACGGGGTCTTCGTTGTCGCATTTTGCGCTTCAAAATGCGCCACACATTCTCTATTGGAGACAGGTCGGGACTGCAGGCAGGCCAGTCAGGTACCCGTATCCTCTTCCTCCGCAGCCAGGACTTTGGAATGTGTGCAGAATGTGGTTTTGCATTATCCTGTTGAAATATGCATGGACGTCCCTGGAAAAGATGTCTTCTTGAAGGCAGCATATTGTGCTCCAAAATGTCTATGTACTTTTCAACATTAATGGTGCCATCACAGAAGTGCAAGTTACCTTTGCCAAGGGCACTGACACAACCCCATACCATGACAGACCCTGGCTTTTGGACTTGTTGCTGGTAACAGTCTGGATGATCCTTTTCTTCTTTGGTCCGGAGCACACGGCGTGCATTTCTCCCAAAAAATACCTGAAATACTGATTCATCTGACCACAGTACACGTTTCCACTGTGTGATGGTCCATCCCAGATGCCTCCGAGCCCAGAGAAGTCGACGGCGCTTCTGGACACTGTTAACATAGGGCTTCCTTTTGGCACAGTACAGTTGTAACTGGCATTTGTGGCTGTAACTACGTATTGTGGTACTTGACAAAGGTTTGCCAAAGTAGTCCTGAGCCCATGTGGTGATATCGCTTATAGATGAATGACGATTCTTGCGCCCTCGTCCTTTACGCACTGAAATTCCTCCTCATTCCTTGAATCTTTTAATTATGTTATGCACTGTTGAAGGTGAAATAAGCAAATGTCTTCCTATCTTTCTTTGAGGAACATTGTTTTTAAACATTTCAATAATTTTCTCATGTATTTGTTGGCAAACTGGCGATCCTCAGCCCATCTTTGCTCCTAAAGGACTAGACCTTTCTTGGATGCTGCTTTTGTATCATAACAATAATCAATTGTATCATAATTACAATCACCTGTTGACATCACCTGTTTCAAATCACATCATTATTTAACCAATTTACCTGATTACTAGCCCTAAATTGCTCCTGTCCCAACCTTTTTTGGAATGTGTTGCAGGTCTGAATGACAGGAAAGGATGGATATTTACAAATGAAATTAAGTTGACCAGACAAAAAAAGTACATTTAGAAATCACTACTTTATTTTTTTGTGTTTTTCATACTGTCCCAACTTTTTCTGATTTGGGGTGATAGATAGATAGATAGATAGATAGATAGATAGATAGATAGATAGATCCAAACTGGGAAATTACTACATTTCCCTACTACTATTATTACGTTACAGCAGCAAGTGACAAAGACATGCAGTACACACGTACAGAAATACAAGAACTATACTATAAATAATAAATTAGATAAAATAAGATAACAAAAGATCAAAAAATACCAGATCAAAAGATCTTTGTTTACAGCCCTTATGTTTCAGATAAAACACAAAGTCTAAAGATTAGTCTCCCAACTATCTCCAACCTTCTTCTCTTTACTGACTTCACAATCCACCCCGGAGAAATAACATTGAAATCTGAAGTCAGTCCACGCCACACGGCTGCCTGCAGTGATGGAGACTCCAGCTAACGGAGCAGAGGTCACCTTCAGCTGTCGGCCTGCAGCTTTTCCTCCCCGCCGCTCCTTAACCGTCGTTAATTACCCAGAATCTGCTCGTTAGCCAAATAATCCATCAAACGGCCAATAAGGTTTAGAAGAACACGCTGCTTCTGTTCAACTCAAATCATCGTTTTACTCAAGCATCATGTCCAGATGGTTCATTTTTACAGGTAGTCTCGCATTGCCAGACCTTCCTCCACAGCGCTGCTGTCTGACGGGCTTACGTATTTCATTATATGACTATTATAATGATAATATCATTCTATACATTATAGCTTAAAGCCAAAAAAGCTTAGATATTCTGAGAATGCACTAGGACAGCTACAGGTGTTAATACCAGTCCCTCCAGAAAAACGTGATTATGCGACCGCAGAATTCAATGCATAATCAGCCAAAGTCTGCATATTTATGCGGGGGCCGCTTTTTTTCAAATACGCCGCACTTTCGCTGCATAAATTGCAGATTTCCGCGCAAAATATGCGGGGCTTGCATGATTTCATAATCCCCGCATTTTCGTTGCAAAAAAAAGTCACACATATCTCAGCAGGAAGATGAAAAATGTTGCGTTTACTTCACACAAGAGCAGACATTTTCCCCTGTTGCCATGGGAACGTTATGAAGTGACGTAATTTCACCTAGTGAGAACACGGTGTTGGGGGGGAATCACTTTGTTTTCTGTTTTTCATCAAACCGCAGTTTTTGCAAGTTCCCGCAATTTTTGCAAGTTCCCGCAATTTCATCGCATAAAATTGCATAAATATCCCGAATATTCCATCACATTCTTTAACCCTCGTGTTGTCTTTGGGTCAAATCTGACCGGTCGTCTACGTGTCTATATCAGACATATGGGTTTATTTTTAACTACCTCATTTGGATTACCCAAAAAATAACCTACAATGTGCTTCGCAAGTACAACAAAACATCGGATCTCTACTTTCATTGAATTTTGGGTGTTTTGTTCAATTTTTTGCATTTGGAGAAAAACAAAACAGTTTAGAAACAGTCTCCCGACTGAACGTCGACCCTTCTGTGATCGTCCTTCCTTTAATATTAGTCTAATAAGTCATAATTTCTGCTTTTTTAACTCAAGAATTAGGTATAATTTCCTGTAAATTAGGTTTTTTTACTGACCATGAATTCCAAAAATAAGTAATAAGTGTAAAACTAGTTATGAGTTGTTGTTGGTGATGTTTAAACACGGCGGTGAAAAGAAGCGTTAAACGTCAAAAAAGCGCCAAAAAACACTGAATAAAGCGCCAAAAGAGACAAAAACGTCAGAAGAAGTGATGATTTTCAGTTATGACCGGGAGGACGATGCACGGGGCGAACGGAAGACAACACGAGGGTTAAGAAAACGTGCCGCATAATCAAGGATTTTTGCCCGCAACAATCACAAAAAAATTCCACGTTTTTCTGGAGGGACTGTAACAATTACCTGACCCCTCAGTGAGCTGATGTTTGGAAGAGACGAGCTGGGCAAATCTGATTGGTGGACGACCACTTATACATCGTATAACCTGGTACGCGTGGAACAAGACTTTGAGCTGCCAGCATGTGCTTTGCTGAATAATGGTTAAATAACATGTTTTGTACCCAAAACGGACTCTGACAGAACTTATGCCAACTCATCCAGGGTCGTAAAATGGAGCCCTAAGTGAGATGAAGAGGGCAGACTCACCATTGGCAGGTGTGGCTTCAAGCAGACTGCAGAAAGCCTGTAAAGCCCGGTTCACACGGGACGATTTTAAAATTGTCGGCCCGATTTTCCAATCCTGTGAGACCCAACACACGGCGACAAAAAAATCACGGGTCTGACAGTTTTGGTCGTACAGCGTGCGGCAAAATCGACACATCGCACACGAACCGATCTGACTCCCGAGCGTTCCCAGGTCAGACGGGAAATCTCGCAAAATCCCTCGAGATCAAACGTGACTTCAGAGTAAACAATCATGGCGGACGAAGAGGATGTAGTGGCGATAGTTTGAAGTTTGTTTTTGAAAACGTTATCAAAAGAAAAGGCTTAGGTCAAAGAAGTGGAGACAACGCTCCGACGTCCACCGGACCTTCTGGTGCGCCGTGCCGCCGGCTGTTTTGATTTTGTTTCCCGGTGCTTCCTCGCCGCCTCGTCACCTCGCTTTCTGATTGGCTACACGCCACAGTCCACAGGCCGCGTGCTCGTTTGTCACCACACACAAGGAGAAATCGGGCCAAAACACTCCAACATGTTGGATATCCCCTTATTTGAGATGGGAGCGGTCCCGACGTCCTTCTGAGCAGAAGAGCCGTCTTAACACGCCGCACACGGCGGGAATATCTGATCAGATTATTTTACAATAATCGGAGCATCCTTAACCCTCGTGTTGTCTTCCAGTCCATCATGAATTTGTTCAAAATTGAAAACGTTTTTTGGCACTTTTCTCAACACTTTTTGAAATTCATGGTCATTAAACCTAATTTAAATGACATTATACTTAATTTTTGAGTTAAAAAAGCAGAAATTATGAATTGTTTTGACTAATAGTAACATTTAAAATGCTATAAAATTTAATAAAACACTCAAAATTCAATGAAAGTAATCATTAATTGTACCTGCAAAGATTGTTATATGGGTTCCATACAATGTACATCATGCATCCGAGTTATTTTGGGGCAGTTTGGTTGCAAGAAACCCATATTTCTGATATAAAGAACTTTGAAAACGGGTCAAATTCGACCCTAGGACAACACAAGATTGTCGCGGGCTAAAATCAGCCTAATTATCCTGCCGTGTGAAGCAGGCTTAATGTGATTGCTTTGATCTTTGATGAAATAAAACTTTATATACAACCAAGGACCAGCATTAGAGACTTCTCTTTCAGATATCCATCAACCAGCTCATCGCTACTCCGGACACCACACTGCGTTGGAATAAATGTTTTTACAGAACCAAGGAGATGTAATCGTTATGTCGTGCTACTAGCTAGCGCTAGCTACTAAGGTTAGCCTGCAGTTTCGTGAACAGAGCTTTTCTTATTGTTAGATATTTTATTGAAAGATATGGCAAAATGGAAAATACATAGCGATGAGGAAGATATTACACAAGTAAAGGAAAGGAGCAAACCAGAAAATAGTAGTTGTGAAGAATCAATTGTGTATCTTCAGAGGTCAAAGAGAGCCACATCATATGTAAACCAATCAGTACACAAAACAAACAAAATACAAAGTTTGAACATTTAGACATTCACAGGCGTACACAACCAGAAAATAGATAAATAAAAGAAAACTGATACGTAACAAATAACAGAAAGGGGAAGGGGGGGGGGGTGTTCCATTAATCAGGGGGTAGAGAAGGGAGAGATTTAGGCCCTATCCACACGGAAACGTATTTCGATGCAAACGCACATCTTTTGCATCGTTTGGGCCGACTGTCCACACGAATCCCGTAAACGCACTTTTTTGAAACCTGGTCCCAGGGTGAATAAAAAAAAAGCCGGCTCACGTTTGGCTTCGTGTGTACGGCGAAACCGCATACGTGCGTATCGATGATGTCATCCCCACACACCTCGGCCTCAAAGCTCCGCCTTCAACCCAGCTGACGGCTATTATAGCAGAGGGAGCAATGCTGCTTATAAAGTGGAAGTAGAGAACTTATCAACTAGCTCGCTAATCTGTCTGCTCATCAACTCCTTGAACGGATTATAGTAACTTTTAGCACGTCTTATTGTAGAAAGGCTACCGCAAGAAAAACGTGTAGCTAGATTATCAAAAAGACATCGGATCATTGATGTTTGTTTGACTGCCGATGTTAGCTAGCAGAGCTAGCGTTAGCGCGCTAGCTAGCGCTGACGCTAGTGCTAACGCTAGCGCTAACGCTAGCTCTGCTAGCTGCAGTCATGTCCGATAGAGTAAACAAAGTTTACATTCTTTTTCTAGGTGGCCTTTATATAACGAGCAGTGGTGTAAGTTATTAAAGTCTAGTCCATGGATGTGTTAAGCTAAGAGAACTAGCTAACAGTCATGTTATGAAAGGAAGTGACTGAAGGCTGCTCTTCTTCTTCGTTCCGTTAATGTCTGTAGCAGTAACAGCGCCGCCTACAGGCCTGGCATATGAAGTAGCATGTTGAGTCATTTACAGATGGATTCATGTGGACGTGAATTTTCTTGAACCGAATCCAGGGAAGACGGATGCGTTTTCATCCTAACGTCGTCGTCTGGATGGGGCCTTAAAGAAGGCTAACAAGGGCTGCCACTTACTGTAAAACTTGTTGGGAGTCACCTCTCAGAGAATATTCAATCTTTTCTAATTTCAGAAAAAAACATAACATCCCTTAGCCATTGAGCGCTGGAAGAGGCTGTAGTAGATTTCCAGTGGAGAAGGAGGTGTCGTCTCGCCAGTGAAGATGTAAAGGCCAAGATGTCTAATTGTTTCAATGTAAATCTGTTGTAATCTTCTGGGCAACCGAAAATGGCAAGATGGGGAGAGACTGTTACAGTCATCCTAAGTATTTCAGAGATAATATCAAAGTACCTCTGCCAGAAGGAAAAAAACTAATGGGCAAGAATAAAACTAAAATATGGGCTAGATTGCAAGGGGAGGAATGGCATTTGTCACAGCTGTTAGTGACAGTGGGAAAAATGTGTGATAGGCGTGCCTTGGAAAAGTGGATCCTATACAATACTTTGAATTGTATCAAAGTTAGACGGGCACAGGTTGAGCTAGAGTGGATTTTGTGGAGGGCAACGTCCCACCATGTTTCCTGCAGCTCCAGCCCAAGTTCACCCTCCCAGGCGGCCTTTACTTTAGTGATGGAAGAGGTATCATGATCCAGGAGTTTGTTATAGATCTTTGAAATGAAAGACTTCTGAGGGCGGTCTGGGGAGAGAAGGGAAAGGCTGGGAACAAAGATTTGGCACAGCGTCTGATTTGGATATAGCGAAAGAGGTGAGACGGTGGGAGTTGAAATTCACTCGACAAATCAGCAAAGCTACGAAAAGTACCATCCCTGTAGAAATCTTTACAAGTATTCAGGCCTTCGTCTGTGCCATGTAGAAAACGTGGGGTCAGACAATGCAGGTTGGAATAAATGTTTTTTTAACAAAGGAGCTGAGGTAGCTGGAGAAATACCTTTAAGATACCTTCTGAGTTTACCACAGGGTTATCCGTAAAGCCAGAGAGATTGGTAGGAATAGAGGAGGTGAGCAAAGCGGATCGAGAGAATGAGCTGCGTGACTGCATCTCTAACTTGCACCATGGGGGATGCATAGGTTTGGACCAAAATGAGATTTTATGAATATGTGTTGCCCAGTAATATAATTGGATATTTGAAAGAGAGAGTCCGGCGTTAAGTTTACATCTCTGAAGAATCAATTTACTTATTCTGGGCGCCTTTCCACACCACAAAAAGCTAGATATATCCTGGTCGATGGGCTTAACCCTTGTGTTGTACTCGGGTCAAATTTGACCCGTTTTCAAAGTTTTTTTATATCAGAAATATGGGTTTCTTACAACCAAATTGCCCCCAAAATAACATGTATGTTAACCCATACAACGTACATGCATCGTAGTTGTTTTATTTAATTTCACAGCATTAGAAAAATAAATGTTTAAATGGTTTCAAAATAGCTTTGTGGCCAAACTGTGACATAAACCAGTTTGTGATTCACTCAACATCTTCTGATCTAGTCACAATACTTCATCAGTTCTGCTTCTTTTCAAACTCAAAAATTAGGTATAATGCTATTTAAATTAGGTTAATTTACCATGAATAAAATACAGCATGAACATAAAATGAAAGTGACAAGTTCATGGCCGACGGTGAAGACAACACAAGGGTTAAAAAAAGCGTTTGGATAGGAATAGAGGGAGACATTGAAATAGAAACAAAAACTTGGGCAAGATGTTCATTTTTCCTGTGTTGATCCTTCCTATGAGCGACAATGGCAAGCCCCTCCATCTTTGAAGGTCGGATTTAATTTTAGACATTAAAGGGGAAAAATTTGCAGAGAAAAGGAAGGTTAGCTTTCTGGTTATGTTTACTCCTAAATACCAAAGAATTTCTAATACAGGAAGAAGTTCCACTCCCTCGTTCCAGTAGATGGCGCTCACAGACCAGTGCAGAATGAATGGGACTCTATGGAGCTGTACCCCTAAAAACCCACTTTTCTCAGGATATATTTTTTTGTCTAGTAATTTGAATGTGGGGGATTATGAAATCATGCAAGCCCCGCATATTTTGTGCGGAAATCGGCAATTTATGCGGCGAAAGTGCGGCGTATTTGAAGAAATGCGGGCCCCGGGCCAAAAATCAGTCAAAAAATGCGTCATGACGAGGAAAAAAAAGATATACAAGTCGCATTTGTTTAGAACCAAGAGAAAACATCACCGTCTACAGCCACCAGAGGGCGCTCTATGCTGCTCAGTGCTCCTGTAGCCTAGCAACCCCTGAAAACATCAACTGAAAACAACTGAAAAACTGTTAACTGAAATATTAACGGAGAACAGCGGACATACTGGTGCTCATGATCCAGTCCCTCCAGAAAAACAAATTTTTTTGTTGATTGCTGCGGGCAAAAATCCTTGATTATGCGGCACGTTTTCTTAAAAAATGTGATGGAATATGCGGGATATTTATGCAAATTTATGCGATGAAATTGCGGGAAATTGCGGTTTGATGAAAAAGAGAAACAAAGTGATTCCCCCCCAACACCGTGTTCTCAGTAGGTGAAATTACGTCACTTCATAACGTTCCCATGGCAACAGGGGAAAATGGCTGCTCTTGTGTGAAGTAAACGCAACATTTTTCATCTTCCTGCTGAGATATATGTGACTTTATTGCAACGAAAATGCGGGTATTATGAAATCATGCAAGCCCCGCATATTTTGGGTGGAAATCGGCAATTTATACTGCGAAAGTGCGGCGTATTTGAAGAAATGCGGCCCCCCGCATAAATATGCAGACTTTGGCTGATTATGCGTTGAATTATACGATCGCATAATCACCTTTTTCTGGAGGGAACTGAATATTTTTTTTGCGACCAACGTCACCAGAAGGCCTGTGTACTGTCCTTATGTTCCTTCTACTGATGTAAAAACAAACTGAGAAATGTGTCTGATCTGTCTTTTAAACGCTGTCACAAGTAACTGTTAAATGATTTTCTATGGCTGCTATCACAGCTTCTTCTTTGGTAAATGTTAAAAGAAAAGAATGACAGTTGGTGAATACGGGATGCGGTTTTAATGTCACACGCATCCCAGACTCCTTCCCTAAAAGGTTTCGTGGAACGCTGACATCCAGCTGAATTTACCGCCGACTTCAGTAAAAACATGAATCCTCCCCCTGTTGCTGAGAGATCCGACAGCACCGATGTTTAAGGTGACAGTCGCTCTGGTGATGACTTGCTTCTTCATCATCACTCACCTTTTTTTTTTTTTTTATAAACGGTTGACTTGACTTTACTCAAAGCACAGCAAGAAATTACTGTGAAAAGAAACACATCACCCTTCAAAATGTTTCTGGCACGATGACTTTCATATTGTATGTTTGAGATATTTTTACATTGGTGGACTTTTTTTCCTCAAAGGAGCAGTTATAGCCAACAAGTACTTCAATCCATACAGAGATATAGGTTGTTTATTCCTTACCCTAAACCAGAGAATGTAACGGTCGCAATTTAAATTTTTTCTTTTTAGCTTTTCACCCTGTGTGTTGAGCTCTCTGTTTTAGCAACAGAGTGAGACATCGTACTTCTTTACCATCTATGTAGTGAGTCGCACATGCTCAGTAGCTCGGCAAGATCACACCAGACAGCTGTTTGTTTCTCTAACTTCAAGGCAGGATTAGCAGGGAGACTTCTTCTAAACGAGGGCGCACTTCCACCTTAGCGTGGAATACCTGCAGAACAGGGACAGGAAGTAGTTCTTCTGGAGATTATGGTGAACTAGTGTGTGTTGTAGCAAGGTTGTGGGAGGTGGTGGCAGCGGATGTGGAGGCAGTCATGTTGTCGAGTCGTGGTGTTATGTCTACTGATTATGTGCTTGTTGCCGAGGTGTTTTTTCTTGTTCCCACACTGTACTCTTCACAGGAGTCTGGGAGTTGCTTTTTCCTCCTCCCCTTTCCTCATCTTATGCTGTATTTTTCTTACTTGTTTTTTTCTTACTTGTTGCATCTTCTACCCCCCTTGTATGTATGTATGTATGCATGTTGTTTGTGTACGGGCAGGTTGATGGTTCTTTTTGTGAAGCACTTTGGAAACCTTGTGTTTTTAAAATGTGCTCGGACAATTTTCTTGTCAAGTGA
Organism: Gymnocephalus cernua; assembly: GCA_023631565.1. Classification (NCBI taxonomy): domain Eukaryota; kingdom Metazoa; phylum Chordata; class Actinopteri; order Perciformes; family Percidae; genus Gymnocephalus; species Gymnocephalus cernua. The sequence goes on along the minus strand of CM042426.1, from coordinate 42,788,465 downwards.
CCCATGGAGACTGCTCATGCCAATTTTCACGCTTGTATCATAAACTGAACTGGGTGGTGGTGGCGCAGAGGATGTGACACATGCCTTTGGTGTGGGAGACCTTGGTTCAATTCCCACTGCGATACATCGACCAATGTGTCCCTGAGCAAGACACTTAACCCCTAGTTTCTCCAGAGGCGTGCGACCTCTGACATATGTAGCAATTGTAAGGCGCTTTGGATAAAAGCGTCAGCTAAATGACATGTAATGTAATGAACGATTATATCACTTAGCCGCTCCACTAAAGTGAGGCTGGGCGCGTGTCTATGTTCCCCAGTCTGTTACTTTTTCCACCATTACTGCCAAATTCCATGGCAAATAGGCCTATGTAGGGCTACGGGCTGTTTGACGCTCATATGCAAATGAGCCCAGACGAGGAAAGATTAGGTCAGGGGTGGCAAACCTGCAGGTCTCGAGCTGCATGCGGCTATTTGGCTGCTCTGGTAATTATGTCACTTCATCTTGGACCAAGGGATCCTTTAAACCATAACCCCCCCTAACCCTAACCGGGGAACATAGGGATGACCCCGTGAGGCTGGGGGGGAACCGTCAAGTTTTATAAATAACCCCCATCTGTAACAGCAATGTATGTCTTATGGACTCTTTGTTTATCACCGCAACACTTGGCTAAGATCAAAGTGCTTTTTTATGAAGTGAAAATGATTGGCCATGGGGGGCAGGGGCAATTTAAGCTGCAGGTAATTGACCTCGACACTGATGGCTGCCGAAGATTGCAGCTCCACTACGATGCCATCAGTGTCGTAGGTCATGTTGAAGGCCTTGAGCGAATTCTGCTCATTTGTGGCATTAAATGGTGTTAGACCCTCTTCGTTTTGCATGAAGTCATTAACAGACTTTGCTGCAGTGAAGCAATCAGACTGAGGGTGTTTTCCTCAAATCTCTACAAAACTGTATGGTATGTATTTGCAATGTAATGTGTTTATGTTATGAATGGAAATGAAAGGTGTGTTTTGCAATTAAATGAGTGGTGAGAATGTGTAGAGGACTTTATTCAGACAGCAACAGAAAAAACAGCTAGTCTCTGGGACGTTTTGGGCCCAAATGACAGCAAATGAAAATATAAATGTTTTAAACATTACGAAAGAAATGCAATTAGCCTACATATATAAAAAAAATGGATTATGTTCTAAAGAAATGACTATAACTTTTGATAGGAAGGTTATACCGACTTGGAATCAAAATATCTTCCAATTTCTGGTGCGAGCTTTCCAACGGTACCACCCGATAGTCTGTTCGACCTTCCGTTGCTGAGATACGTCATGTCGTGTCCCACAGCATAGCTGTAGCTCAGAAACATTAAAAGGTGAATTTATGAAGATATGTGAAGATCAAGAAAAATACTCTTAGACCTCAAGAGCTAAAGAAAACGTAGCCAGATTGGGCGGGAAACATTTTGGTTGACTAACTTAATAAGGCCACGTCCACCCAGATCATTTCCCCCGTCTTCCCTCGCATCGTTCCAAGAATATTAGCGTCCAAACGGATCCATTTTGTAAATGACTCAACACGCTGCTTCATATTCCAGGCCTATAGGTGGCGCTGTTTCTGCTACAGAAATTCACCAAACACGGAGAAGAAGAGGCGGAGCATGCGCTTAAAGCCAAGAGGCCAGGCTTCTCTCCTCACAGTGAAGCCTCCTATGACGCCATTTTGATGCTAATAAGCCATCACCCCCCGTTAGCATCCCATTGACTTCCATTCATTTTCCATTCAGTTTCTACTAAAAAAATATGTTTTTTTTTAAAAAAAACACGGTTGGTTCAATACAACATTCTTTGCAATATCATTGAATTCTGGATGTTATAATTTACATAATTTGGAGGGGGGGTGAAGAACCATTTCCAGACTAAACTCTGACAAAAGTCTTCCTTTGATTTAACTTAATTGTGAAAATACTTCATAATATCTGCTTTTTAGCTCACAAATTAGGTATAAAATCATATAAATGAGGGTTATTGTCCATGAAATTTTGAAATACTTTTTGATACTTGTGGTAAGAAGTTGGTTTAAGGGGGGTATATACTGGCGATAGATGGGGGAGTGATGGATCAGCTTGTGCATTGTCACTGCAATTGATTCTCAACTGGGATGGGGGGGTAGTGAGATCATTTTAAGGTAGCATGGCACGCAGATTCTTTGAAAAAGAAAGACTTCATCTCTCTTCATCCATTTGGTTTAATTTCCATTCAGCACATACAAACTGTTGCTGTTCACACTAGACAGTTGGCAGTCTGAGGTTAAGAACCATTGATATAGTTTGTTGTAGGGCTGGGAAAAATCTAGTTGGTAGGTCAAATCGATTCATATTTTAAAAAAAAAACGATTTTTTCGATTTTTTTTTTCTTAGCTCAATCTAGGGCTGGGCGATATGGCCTAAAAATAATCTCAGATTTTATTTTTTTTTAATTTGATTTACGATTTATTTTCCGATTTTCCCCCCTACTTATTAAGGAAAGCAATAAGTACAAACGGCAGACAACTTACCGTCTTCTCCGCGGTATATATGGGTACCGTGTCTTTGGCTATTGGTGCGTCGCGTAACAGAAACTGGGACGACACATTTTGCTACGCATCGATGCATAATGGAGGCCGAAGCGTAGCGATGCGTAGCCCTGCGTATGCGTACCAATGCGTTGACTCTGTCTGAGCCCTTAAACCAGACGCAGTGCGCCGGGAACGACGTACCCTTAAACCAGACGCAGTGCCAGCCATCTTCTACCCATATTGCCGTGTGAAGGCCAAGGTGAGGCACACCAGAGTCAGTAAGAAAACAACGGTTAGTAAGACTGACTCTGACACACAATCTCATTAACGCAGGAACGTCAGTCATGACCATAATTACATCAGTTGCACTCGCAGGGAACAACAGACAGTCCAGATGAGTGTAGCCAGCTGCAGCGATAGCCATTCTGCAGATCATGGTGCATACACACTGAAAAACTCCCCCAGTCCTCTAAAGAGGAAGGTGGTGTTGGTTCAAAGTCACTTGCGTTCTTGCAAGAAAAAAATTGAAGCTTCAACATCAGAGTCAGAAGACTCTCTAAACAGAAAGTGAAGTCTCTCTCTGCTCAGTTGTCACTGATCTGAAAGAGAAGCTGCTTGTTTCCACCAGCTGTGGTGATATGCTGGAGGCTTCCTTTAGCGGAGCTGCTAAAGAAATTTTCACCAGGGCCAAGTGCAAGAGTAAATCTGCTAGAATCTCTGATGATTTGAGATCTTTTGCCACGACTCTTCATTTCTACTCTGCAAAAGCTTATCAGTTTGTTCGTGATAGCTTTGATTGTGTTCTACCTCATCCTGAAACAATCCGTTCTTGGTACAGCAGCATTCCTGCAGATCCAGGCTTTACAGAGGCATCATTCGCTGCCCTCCAATCCCACGTGGAGGAAGGAAGGAAAGTTGGTAAGGAGACTGTTTGTGCTCTTATGATGGATGAGATGGCCATCAGAAAGCATGTTGAATATGCTGAAGGGAAATTCCATGGGTATGTTGATGTAGGATGTGGCAAAGTCGATGACTCTTTGCCAGCAGCCAAGGATGCATTGGTCCTTATGGCTGTAGCTGTTAATGGATCTTGGAAAATCCCTGTGGCTTACTTTCTCCTTGACGGGTTAAGCTGACAAGAGAGAGCAAATATTGTCACACTGTCTTCACAAGCTGCATGACATCGGAGTGCGTGTTGTTTCCCTGACATGTGATGGACCGTCTTGTCACTTCACCATGATGCAGGCTCTTGGAGCCAATATCACAGTTGGAAACATGAGGCCATTTTTTCCTCACCCTTCAAATCCAATGCAGGCCGTGCATGTTGTTTTTGCTGCGTGTCACATGTTGAAACTCTTGAGGAACGCTTTCGCTGATGGACGTGTTTTCCAGACAGACAGTGGCAAAAAGATTAGGTGGCAGTACCTAGAAGACCTTAACAAACTTCAGGAGACCGAGGGCTTGAAGCTGGGTAATAAGCTGAAGATGGCACATATTCTGTGGAGAAATCAGAAGATGAAGGTAAATCTTGCTGCTCAAGTTTTCAGCAGCAGCGTTGCAGATGCCCTTGAATTCTGCAACGCTGCTGCTGACAACTTGAGCAGCAAGATTTACCTTCATCTTCTGATTTCTCCACAGAATATGTGCCATCTTCAGCTTATTACCCAGCCTCAAGCCCTCAGTCTCCTGAAGTCTTGCCTCAGTTTCATGGTTCTGAGGAATCCGTTGAATTTCTGCGAACAATCGATTTAGCTTTTGATGTTCTCAATAGCAGGAACCCTGTGGCAAAGGGTTCCAACGCTCCTTTGAGAAGTTGTAATAAACTTCACATGCTGAGTCTGTTGGAGAAAGCTGAAAATGTCCTTCTGCAGCTCAGAGATAGCTCTGGAAGACATCTTTATGCAGGGCCTAGGAAAACGGGTCCCACTGGATTTGTTGCCAGCTCCAGAAGCGTTTCCAACATCTTGAAAGAGCTGGTTGAAGCACAGGATGCACCTTGTAAGTATCTCCTCACTTACAAACTCAGTCAGGATCATCTTGAGCTGTTCTTTTCAGCAGTTAGGGCACGTGGAGGCCACAACAACAACCCGACAGTTGAAAGCTGCATACAAACACCTCCTAGTGAGACATCAAGTGAAAAATGGACCAGGGAACTGTCTCATTAGAGATGGCACCAACATGTTGGCAGTAACAGTTGGTCCAGCTTCTCGTCGATTTGATGTCACACCAGCACTTCCTCTGGATTCTGACCACGACTACAGCATCTTACCCTATGTCGGTTCAATATCCGAGCTCAAGGACGCCGCTATCCATTACATTGCTGTTTTTGTGGTGAAAAAGATGAAGGAGAAAATCTTGTGCATGCCCTGTTCTCTTGCTCTGAGTTCTGTTTCCAGCATGCATGCTTTCATTGCCTTGAAGAACAGGGGAGGCTTACAGAATCCATCAACAAGCATTGTGGAGGTGTGTAAAGCCTCTGAACGGTGCTTTCAAAGACTTCTGAAGACCAGTGGAGGAAAGCTTCCTCAAGGAAACGGAGTGACAGCTGCCATTACAATTCAGGTTCTGAGTGATTGTGCTGACAAGAATCTTTCTTTCAGAGTTGCACAAGCACATGTTTGAGACCAGTGTCGAGGAAAATCATGTTCACACCTTGGTTAAGATGGCAGCCTCCATGCACTGCAAGATACGCCTTCATCATTTGGCAAGGCGAGAAACTGAGAAAGTAACGGGGGCTCTTGTGAGAAGTAGGATGAACAAATTAATACTTTTCCATCACCAATAGTATGGTGTTTTTAGTGCACATCTTCCTGTTCGAATAATGTTTACAGCACTTTCTGTGTGTGTCGCTCACACTTGCCTTGCTTAGAGCCCGCATCAACGGGGCATAAGCGTTTGCAGAAGAAACCTGACTTTACATATGTTCAGCTTGCTGTGAGAAACCTTTACACACACATGAGAAAAACCTGCCAGTAACATATTTTTGTTCACTGTTACTCAAATGCTAGCAACAAATTACATGAAGTTTTAAGGTTAACTGTTATTTTTTGTGATTATACAGTACGTTCTGTTCAAATGTTACACTCAAATGTTCAGATGTTTCCGTGTTGTCTGTTTGTTACGTTTGTCCTGTCCCGTGTCCCCTGAGCCTGCACCTTGACGTGGTGAGTGGGCTTCTAACTAAGCCAGGCTAGATGTTGAGAGTTAAAGCCAACATGCTGGTCATCCTTTCTCTTTTTCAGACATGCTGGTGGTTGCTGTTGGCAAGTTTTTCCAGTAACAAACACTGCTAAGTATGAAATAATTTTAAACTCAGATTGAGGACAGTGAAGTTGAAGAAAGAAGGTGAAGAAAGTTAAGTTGGATAACTCAGACAACATCTGTATTTTACTATATTAAGCCGGCTACACACATGCTGCCGCCACGCAGCTGACACACAACAGAAAGGCCACACTCACCCGACACAGCCAGTGTGTAGCCGGCCTTATACCGTAAAACTTCAAATAATAGCCGAGTCCCAAATAGACGCCTGTCTCCTCTAAACGCCTGGTGTGACAACAGATTTGGGTAAATAAAGGCCGGTCTCAAATAGACGCCTGGTCTGGTGTATTTGATCATTTAAAACCCATCAGATCGTTTGTTCTGCGTTTTGATTTGATTTCACGTGACAGACGCAACCGTTCATAAACGACTCATCGCTATGGCAGCATAACAAACAGGTTAACGAACTTTCTTTTAGTCTTGAGTTTTTCTTAATTCTCTCAATACCACCATGGAGACAAAAAGAAAAAAGTATGATTTGACATTTAAAGCCGACGGTTGTCAAATTTGCCGACACAAAATTCGGGAGAAGCGGCGGCGAGACGTTTCTCGACCGATCCCGAGAGAGCGCGAGAACGGCGTAAACGTGAAGCAGAACTGCGACGTCTGTCCGAGGAAGACGACCAAAGGGCCGGACTGCGAGGTGGAGGGAGGAAGAAGGTCAGTGAAGAGCTGGAGGTGAGCGTGTGTGATGGATCCACAGCATGCGGGCAAAGCATCGTCAATTAAAGGCCCGTCTCTTATAGACGCCTGTCTCAAATACACGCCGGGGCATTTCGGCCATTTGGGTAAATAGAAGCCCGGGCTATTATTTGAAGTTTTACGGTATGCTTTTCCAGCCAACATGTTTACAGCCACCTATCAGACCAAAGCAATTAAGTGAGTTGAATTATTTTCTCAGCTATGTTATTATTATGCCATTGCTATTACAGATGTAATAGATCCTGGTGAACTTCTACCGCTGCAGCATCGAGAGCATCCTCACCAACTGTGTCACAGTATGGTATATGGCAACTGCTATGCAGAGATGGCAAAAGTACTCACTTCCTGTAGTCAAGTAGAAGTACAGATTTTTGTGTTAAGAAATACTCTGGTAAAAGTACAAGTACTGATTTAACTTAGCGAAGTACAGGCTTGGAAATTTACTTAAAGTATAAAAGTAAAAGCAGCCTCGCGAATGACAACCATGTTATATGCAAAGCTGCCTGCCATTCATTCTGGCGTCACTTTGACAGCCAATAACTTTACATCTGAAGCGTTTAAAGACTTCATTTGTCCGTTGTTTATTTCTAAAGAAACACGACGATGTATAAAAGGCTCCGTTACCTTGTACCTCACGTTATGGCTCCGTAGCAGACGTTTTTATAAAAATAGGCTAACGGTTGGGTCATAACCACGAGACTTACTGTCTCATAGTAGAGGAATTACCGTACAGTACAGGAGAAGCTCGCAGGCAGTTTGGACTTACATCAGCTGTTTAGTTTAATTATTAATGTTAACTAGCATTTTAGTGATCAGTAATTAGCCTGTGCCTATGTTATCTCCTTACATATACCTACGCTCTCCGTCTCTGATAGATTGGGAATGATTGAGATTTCTCTTGGCACAGCTACCAGAAGACTTACAACGTTCAGACACGTTGCTCACGTCACATCTACGTCATCAAGCTCAGTTTGAGGCTGCGCAGTAACGCTCAGCCATCACCGGGAAAGTGAAGTCACCGGTCTCGGTCCAGAGCAACGAGATCTGTTGGTCCACTTTGTTAACTGTCTATGCTTAAGCTTGCCAGTATACAAACAAGCTAGCTAGCTATATGCTACAGTGCCGTGTCGTTGTGGGCATTAGGACGGATGCCTGCCAATCGGAAGGTTGGTGGTTCGATCCCCAGCCCTGCAGTCCCATGTCGAAGTGTCCTTGGGCAAGACACTGAACCCCGAGTTGCCTGCTGATGAGCTAGTGGCTCCTTGTACGGCAGACGCGGCCTCAGCGTGTGAATGTGTGTGTGAATGGTGAATGGTTCCTGTACTATGTAAAGCGCTTTGAGTAGTTAAGACTGGAAAAAGCGCTATATAAATACAGTACATTTACATTTACATGCATGTTCATGAAGGTGTTGTTGTTGTGAGACGTCGGTTGAAGGGTGTGGCGATGACATCATCAATATGCAAGTATATGGCTTTGCCGTCTAAATGAAGGCGGTGTTTTTGAATTTTTTCACCCTGGGACCAGGTTTCAAAAAAGTGTCTTCAGGCAGCGCGTTTACAGGATTAGTTTGGACGATTCAGGTGTGGTGCTCATTTCCCAAAATTTCACAGGACCGGGTCGACGAATCAGCAGCGGTTGGCCGAAAGTATGACAGAGCTCATTTCATTCAGAACTCACAAAAGGGGGAGGGGGGGGGGGGGGGGGGGGGAGTTGAGCAGCAGCCGAACTTTGACTACTACACTTGTAGTCAGCAGGTCATTGGCTGTAAGGTGGAAGCGGCTCGGCTGCATGTGTGCATGTTAACTCTGCTGAGCCGTCCGCTGATGACCGTTTTATTCACTTGAAAGGCTATTTGGAGCATGGAAGGTAGAATAACTTTCTTTGAAAATAAAACTCAGGTTCCAAGGTTGGTGTCTCCCCTCGAGCGAGCATCATCTCTAGCCCCTTTCAACCTCTTGTATTCAGAAGGAACGCCACAGGCGAATCACCAGAAAAAGAGTCTGTGAATATGCTCCGTCTGCCTTTTTCCAACCCGTCCTGCTAAAGCATCCCGGTTGGGGCATCAGGCAGCGATTAGTCTCCTCTGAGCCACACATGAAGGACGTTCCACCAGGCTTGTCCTCATTAAGTCTCCATTAGCAGGAGCGTAATGGAATTTTAATGAAGGAGGGAGACACAAACACAAAGACGAGCTCGACTCGCGTCAGCAGGGAGCTAGCTGCCAATCATCACCCTGAATCCTTCTCGTCTGCTACTGCTATCTTCAAAGCCACAGATATCCAAGAATTCAAATTTCAAATTTGCTTCTTGCTGTCTGTGAACCGTAAGTAGGCCTTAAAGAAAAGAAGTTCCAGCCAAACGCAAATCCCACTGATGCGTGTGTGGAAGCGGTTATTCTTCCGTTTAATCTCTCATTAGCAGTTTTGTTTTCTCGCTCTACCCCGGTGAGCAAATTGTTTTTATTTGGATCGGACGGCTCTGATGAGAACTCTGGAGAACCAGAAGCAATCAAGTCGTCTGTATAGCCGGAGCGTTGTTCGTCCCCCGACTGTGTCGAGTCCCATTACAAAAGTCTGACAAACACCATTAAGATCTCCTTTTTGTAACTCGCAGCGCTGTGATAGGCCGGGGCGGAAAGTCATTAAAGCTGCAGCAATCAAAGTGAGGAGTTTAATCAGGTAAGCACAATCACAGATGAGAGTCATCAATGTTTCGATCAAAATTCTCAAATGTTGCAGACACACGGATAAGATATAAGAAGCCTTTATTGTCATTATATTACAATGAATACAACGAAATTGTGAGTGCCCCTCCCGGCGGTGCTTAAAAGAAACTATATCAGAATCAGTTTTATCAGTTTTATTGGCCAAGTATCCAGTTACATACACAAGGAATTTGACTTTGGTAGGTGTTCACTCTCTATACATTCAACAAATAGACACGTAGTAGACAAATAGTAATATAGACACATACTGTACAATAGATACAACACTATACATATAGGCACATATCAACATAATATACAAAAATACAATTATACAAATAAGACATAATATCAAGACAAGTACACATGCAGTGGGATGTAAAGTGCAAAAAGTAATAGTGCAAAGTAGTGTGCAAGATGCATATTGGAGTATTCAGTCCCTCCAGAAAAACGTGATTATGCGATCGCAGAATTCAACGCATAATCAGCCAAAGTCCGCATATTTATGCGGGGGGCGCATTTTTTCAAATACGCCGCACTTTCGCCGCATAAATTGCCGATTTCCGTGCAAAATATGCGGGGCTTGCATGATTTCATAATCCCCGCATTTTTGTTGCAAAAAAGAGAACACGTTGTTGGGGGAATCACTTTGTTTTCTCTTTTTCATCAAACTGCAGTTTTTGCAAGTTCCCGCAATTTCATCGCATGAAATTGCATAAATATCCCGCATATTCCATCGCATTTTTTTAAGAAAACGTGCCGCATATTCAAGGATTTTTGCCCGCAACAATCACAAAAACACTCGTGTTTTTCTGGAGGGACTGTGTAATGTGTAGAGAAGAGGGTGAGTGGCCAAAGTGGGGATGACCCCACAGTTCAGTAGAGTGATGGCAGAGAGGAAGAAGCTGTTCTTCTGTCTGGTTGTTGTTGTGTTCAGGGATCTGTAGCGCCTGCCAGAGAGCACGAGGTTAAAGAGAGTGTGTGCACACAGATCCACATTATGTTTTCATTTTCCACCCTGGTAGCTCACCTGGTTGAGCGTGCGCCACACGTACCAACTCGCAGTCCTTCCCGTACGATCGATTCCAACCTGCGGTCCTTTGCTGCATGTCCCCCAACCCCTCCTAATCTCTCCCCTTTTCTTTCTATAGCTGTCATATCAAGTAAAGTAAAACAAAGTGCTCAGAAAATTTAAAATAAAACCTTGAACTATGTAACTACATGGAAACGGGCCAAATGATGTCTGTGCCTTGTACAGTAATAGCGTTACAGAAGGCTAGCTGTAGTCGTTATTCTTACTCCAAGCTGCTTCCCTTGTGAACACCTCCGCTCTTCACTCTTCACACACTACGCTCCGATCTGCACACTACTGTTTACCGTGTCCTGCAACAACTGAAATCCCACGGGACTTCAGCGCGAGACTACAGCTAACCTTCTCTAACGCTATCACTGTACAAGGCACAGACATCATTTGGCCCGTGTCCATGTAGTTACATAGTCACTAATGTGGTCATAACCACTACAGTGCTCAATTACCTATTTTTGAGGGGGAAATAAACTAAAATTTTTCGCCGCAAAGGCGTGACCTGTCCTCTGGAGGACATAGCCAGACCACCCGGTGGGGAGAAAGCAGAAGCAAGGACGCCGGTCAGGCCTGCTCGCGTGGCTAAGGGACCTACCACACAGATCGCCACCGCCAAGCCTCCTACTCACCAACGCCAGATCGATCACAAACAAAATGGATGAGCTACAAATACACACAGATCTGCTACATAATGATTATCACACCAAGCCTGGCTGAACACACCAATCACGGACGACAGCTAGCAGCTAGCTGCTAGCTGGGCGAGCTAGCTACCGGCAGGATGTCTGAGTTGAAAGCGCATCTTGTTGTCACGTAAGGGCCCTGTTCATGTTGCACAGACATTTTAATTGCATTTTGTGTCTGTTAAGAGGCACAAAGACACTCTTTAGAACATGGGTCTCAAACTCAACTTACCTTGGGGCCGCTGCAGGTGAGTGAGGGTCAGGCTGGGCCGCATCAAGTATTCCACTAAAGTATTCTGTTTGCTTTCTTGAATAAATCTTGTTGCCTCAATAGACATTTTGTAAGATTGGCGACCCGGTTCTTTCTCTCATCTCCCTGGTAGTTTGTAAACTCCTCAGCAGGTATAGTTGAGTAACGACGTCTGATGTTATATTCCTTGTCCACCGCAACTTTCTCTGTGCACATGGGGCACTTAGGTAGGGTCCAAAATTAACTTATTTGTCCACCAGCCATGTGACTAGTGAATGTTCAAATTGTACCAGCTACTCAATAGATCACCATTGTTTTTTTTGGCTGGTGAGTGAAGAAAATCTACCAGCCACTTGCATATTTTACCAGCATTTGTCTGGTAAATGGTGCTAATTTCAGGCCCTGCACGTATCGGTCGGCAACCTTTCTCTTCATGGCACATTTTGAGAGAGACGTGACTGGAACTGGATGGCGTATATTTATATATACTTTCTGTCACTCCGGAACACGTTTCAACAAAGTGACTAACGTTGATACTTCCCCTGGTACTTCGCGGTACTACTTGGCTATAGCTTGATTAACCCTAACTGTTGACAACAAACGCTGCCGGAAGCTGCCATGAGACTATCTACAAGTGATAAAAAATAAAATAAAAGTGCGGCACACGCAACGACTCAGCAAAAAGGTGCGTTTCAGAACAACGCGCCGGCTGCACTAACACTTAACTTTGATGTCCAGTAGGGGGCCATAAAATATCATCCCGCGGACCTCAATTGGCCCCCGGGCCGCGAGTTTGAGACGCATGCTTTAGAACATGCTCCCACAACTGCTGTTGTAGCTAACTGAGAGCTCTGGGCGTTACCTGCAGCAACTCCAGCATGCAAAGACGGATGCTGGTAGTTTTTTTTTTTTCTATCGACAGTACTCGCATATTTATAGCGATCAATATCAAAATTGCTCGGAATACTCCTTCAAGCAGCAGCTGTACCTTCAGAGGGTTCGTATAAAAACAACATCCATCGTCGTCCGCTTATCCGTGGTCGGGTCGCGGGGGGAGCAGCTCCAGCAGGGGACCCCAAACTTCTCTTTCCCGAGCCACATTAACCAGCTCTGACTGGGGGATCCCGAGGCGTTCCCAGGCCAGGTTAGAGATGTAATCCCTCCACCTAGTCCTGGGTCTTCCTCGAGGCCTCCTCCCAGCTGGACGTGCCTCCACCTAGTCCTGGGTCTTCCTCGAGGCCTCCTCCCAGCTGGACGTGCCTCCACCTAGTCCTGGGTCTTCCTCGAGGTCTCCTCCCAGCTGGACGTGCCTCCACCTAGTCCTGGGTCTTCCTCGAGGTCTCCTCCCAGCTGGACGTGCCTCCACCTAGTCCTGGGTCTTCCTCGAGGTCTCCTCCCAGCTGGACGTCCCTCCACCTCGTCCTGGGTCTTCCTCGAGGTCTCCTCCCAGCTGGACGTCCCACCACCTAGTCCTGGGTCTTCCCCGAGGCCTCCTCCCAGCTGGACGTCCCTCCACCTAGTCCTGGGTCTACCCCGAGGTCTCCTCCCAGCTGGACGTCCCTCCACCTAGTCCTGGGTCTTCCCCGAGGTCTCCTCCCAGCTGGACGTCCCTCCACCTAGTCCTGGGTCTTCCCCGAGGTCTCCTCCCAGCTGGACGTGCCTCCACCTAGTCCTGGGTCTTCCTTGAGGCCTCCTCCCAGCTGGACGTGCCTCCACCTAGTCCTGGGTCTTCCTCGAGGCCTCCTCCCAGCTGGACGTGCCTCCACCTAGTCCTGGGTCTTCCTCGAGGCCTCCTCCCAGCTGGACGTGCCTCCACCTAGTCCTGGGTCTTCCTCGAGGTCTCCTCCCAGCTGGACGTGCCTCCACCTAGTCCTGGGTCTTCCCCGAGGCCTCCTCCCAGCTGGACGTGCCTGGACCACCTCCCTAGGGAGGCGCCCAGGGGGCATCCTTACCAGATGCCCGAACCACCTCAACTGGCTCCTTTCGACGTGAAGGAGCAGCGGCTCTACTCCGAGCTCCTCACGGACGACTGAGCTTCTCACCCTATCTCTAAGGGAGACGCCAGCCCCCCTCCTGAGGAAACCCATTTCGGCCGCTTGTACCGCTTGTAAAAAGAACATATTATATTATATTTTTACGGTCCATTACAGAACAATGAGCCTGTGGTTGCAGTGTTCTTATTCAGGTCCTGAATTATTCAATTAGCCAGACATTGTTGTGAGACGTATCAGTCACAAAGGCCTCATTGAATGATTCCTCGGATGTCCCGTAGTTCAGACTAATTCCCCCCACCTGCCCCTCATAATAATTAACACAGATATTAATTCTATTTAACAGCTTTTAAACTCGCAGCGTTTTGATTTAAAGGAGCTTAATCGCTGCCTCCAAAAGGTCACTTTTAATTAACATTGTGACTTCGTAATGCAAGTGAGATTATCTAAGAGTTGGACTCCGCATACTAAAACATGCAGAAATATCATCAGGGAGATTTTGCAAAAAGGAGTGTTTTCATCAGACCTGCAGTGCACAAAGCTAAGAAAAGAGGAATCCTAATTACTTCCAGGAGAAAGAAATGTACAGTAGCTCAGACCTGAGCTTGTTCTCTAAATGAATAGAAAATGAACGGCAGTGCAAGGTCAATCACTCAGGATCACCTGCGTTGGTGTAACACAAAGGCTCTGCTCACGCTTATTAAAACCATTTTACATTATTGAATAAAGCAGATAAAAGCTTGAAACCCTTTGTACGGACCAGTTTTTCACCTAGACACGGATTCATTTGTAATGAAAAGCTCAGTTTGATGGAAAAGTAATGTTGAAGAATGTTTCTAAACGTCTTCACAAGTAGGGATTCTGTCTGAAATTAGGCCTTAAAGGTATAGTGGAGGATTTTCTTTTTCTGGGTGGATCATGAAGACTATTGGTCCTCCTGGTTGTCAATCATTCTGGGATATGTTTACGTAAGGCCGTCGTACGTGCTCGTCCCGAGGTCGTTTTCGCTTTCTTTCTGCGGCCTCTGGCCCGACCGCTGCCTCCCCCTCTCTCACGGCCGCCTTCTCCCCGCTCTCGGACCTCGTCTCCCTCGGCCTCTAGGCGCCCTCTCCTGGATCTGGATCTTGGTCGGGATGAACAGGGCTCGTAGTCAACATCAGATCCCACGAGACTCTCTTCTTGAAAGCTCTAAACGCACCAGCAATATAAAAACAACAACTTAGATGCTAGGCGATAGCTTGTTTGTTGGCCTGTAGCGTGCTAACGTTAGCTATAGAGATGCTTGTCCTAAATAGATTTCCACTTACCGGTGGCGAGTCTGACGTAGTGGAAAAAGTGCAAATCTTCTTTAGGAAACTTGTAAACAGAGCGTGCACGAGGAGAACTAGGCACGTGCACGCTCTCTCGTGCACGCGTTTAATAGGCGTTTCCTCTCGGGAGCATTTTTTAGGTAGTGTGTTGCGCATGTGCATTTTTTTCAAAAAGTGGAGAGGGCGGTTCTTTTAAAGCCGGTCAGATTTGACTCCAATTTATGATTTCAACACGTAGCGTCACCGTGTGTCCACGTTCGGACGCCACTCGCTGCTATCGGCCATATTCGGACACTTCCGATCTGACGCACTTTCCGGTCTTTTCGCGGTGCTTTAGGTTTCCGATCATCACCAAAAATGTTAGCAGAATTGATCTATACCCATCTACCAATCTACGTATGAATGTTCCTATATGTACCTGGACATTTAGATGTCTAATTAGTGTATGTAAGTTACTTTGATGAGGAAAAGAAGTAAGAACGATCTTTCCCTCTATAACGTTTCTATTTTTACTGTACTGGAATTTAAGGAGCTTTTATTGCATAGTTCAGAGTTGTTGAAGCGTGTCATTTTATTGTGAAGGACGGAAGTACGATCCGGTAGTTTTGACAGCATCAATGGGACTTAACACCCCCAAAAAACCAGCAACGGCCAGCGTTTACAGCGAGGAGATCAGGGTGTCCGGTTATGGCCGAGGGTCGCGCACGGCTAATTCATCGTTGATAGCGTAGCTTTAGCCGGCTCTTATGCAGTAAAAGCTAAACAGTTAAAACTATACACCGTTAGAAAGGTAAGAAGTTACACTTTAGTTTTACACCATTAAATTAAACTGAAAACATTAATAGATCATTTTATATTTGTATTTGAACGGATATTTTTGATAGAACGTTAGCCAGTAAGTGGACAAACTGTTGCTAGCTCTGTTGTTTGTATATTTGGAGTTCTGTCAGTAGCAAGAAAAACGAGAACAATCGGTGCTGCCTCCACCGAGTTCTCCTCCTGCTAGAGTCAGCACCATACAGGCTGAAACAGGGCAGGTTGTAAGCAGGTTTTTAGCCTCTAAACATGTTGGAGACGTCATTACGAGGTGCTACCCGTGTGACGTGATTCCTTCTGAGGGAACACAGAGAATCTGACTGCAGCAGATGTGACAGAAAGGCAGACAAGTTGTGTCAATCCACACCTCACTAAGCATAGGTATGGCTCTATACGTTGTACAAGGAATACAACTTTAATTCTGAGAATAAAACATCTAGATTATAGAAATATTTCTACAGTAATGGTTTTCTCGAATTTCCGATTCATAGGGTCCCGATTCAGTTTCATTTAATGTTTCCCTGTACAATGAAATTCTTCCTTTGCTGTCCACAGAATGCAAAACAATGTAAAATAATACGATATACTACAAATATACAAAATAAAAGAAATTTTACAAAATAAAACAAATTTACAAAATAAAACAATTTTAAAAAATAAAACAAATTTTACAAAATAAAACAATTTTACAAAATAAAACAAGTTTACAAAATAAAACAAATCTACAAAATAAAAAATTTTACAAAATAAAAACTTTTTACAAAATAAAACAATTTTACAAAATAAAAATGTTACAAAATAAAACAAGTTTACAAAATAAAACGAGTTTACAAAATAAAACAAGTTTACAAAATAAAACAATTTTACAAAATAAACAATTTTACAAAATAAAACAAGTTTACAAAATAAAACAATTTTACAAAATAAAACAATTTTACAAAATAAAACAATTTTACAAAATAAAACAATTTTACAAAATAAAAGGCAGCAAGTAAAAATAAAATAAAGCAACAATAATAATTATATTAATGATAATAAACAGTGCAAACATAAATTGTGCAAGTTATGAACATTATGAATGATTCAATTACATTTGTGTTTAATTGGCTTTATAAGTCATGTAAGGTTTTTTTTCTCAAGATTTTCTGTTTTTTTTTTAAGTTTTTTTACGCACTAAAGCTTTAAGAATTGACACCCCCAAACGTTTGTTTAAATTACTTTTTACTTATCAGTCCCTCCAGGATTTCGCAGCCTTTTTTCAGATTGTTGCGGCCCAAAATGCCTGATTTTGCAGTTTATATTTTTGTTGCGAGAGACAGTGAAAATTGCAAAAAAAAAAAGTTGTGTCAACTTTGAATGAAGTGGATTTCACGATGCTAAAATTTCTGTTTACTTACATGGAGTCTGGTGGGTTTAGTGAACACAATTTCGTGGATGTTTTTATGTTTAAAAAAAGGATCTTACTCTTCAAGAGAAAGGTCGACCTCCTTAGAAATCCATCCCATAATGTTGTCAGACACTTAGCATATTAAAAGCCCTTCGGACCCTGCGTCCATTGGAATTGTCATGGCATATTTCTATCTCTACACCAATAAATACTCTAATTGAAGGATGTCAGCATTGCTGGTTACTGATTGGATCCTGATTATCCAATCAAAATCATGTTATGACTTTGGACACGACCAGCATGGTGGAGCGACTGCAGAGAGGGAAGAGTAAGTGTCCATTTTCAATCAAAAATATACATTTATGTTCATGCTGGCCAAACAAATTTGCTGTCAGTATAATATTAACTGTTATTAGGGATAATATTTGAAGTTATTTCGAACATATATCATATCATTGATTTATAGGATTTTTTTCAAAGTCCTATGTCCATTGCAGTGGACATCGGGATGTGGGCAGGTTTAGCTAACGCTCACATGTTTAGTGTAAGTATGGAAACAAACAAAATACCTGTAAGCTTTTCATAGGCAAAGCATGCTGTCACAGTTTATTTATTCATGATTACAACATTTAAAATATATATTTTTTGTACATAATGGTCTTGTAGAGTATAAAGACGAAAATGTCTTCTTGCAGGCTCTGGGTTTTCCTGGTGATGACCTCACTGCTGTCCCCTACCCACACTGAGATACACCCCCCCCCCCCCCCCCCCTCCCCCCTTTCATGTTCATGTGCATGTTCAGAACTGTACACAGACTCAAAACCATGCAAACATCCAGTTCCAGATGTTTAGGTCATACCTGATTGATTACTATGTGGACAAATTGGCCTTATTTTTCTTAAGTTTTTATGACATTTTACGCTCATCTCGTCCTGGCGTCCATTGGAATGGACATGGAAAAATACTATTAACCCTTGTGTTGTCCTCGGGTCAAATTTGACCCGTTCTCAAAACTTCTATAAGAGAAATATGGGTTTCTTTTTAACCAAATTACCCAAAACGTCAAGTAGAATTGCAAGTACTTGATCACTACTTTCATTGAATTTTGGATATTCAATAATTCAACGGGTAACTAAACTTTGACATCCAAAAAAAAAAGATTTGCATCGAAAACGTCAAAAAAGTGACAAAAACATTGAAAATAGTGCTTTAAAAAAGGGACAAAAATGTCAGAAAATGTGTCAAAATATAAAAAAAAACCTGTAATAAAAATAAAGTTTTAATTTAGACCCAGAAGGACAACAAGTCAACCGGATGAACACAAGGGTTAAAAACACAAGTTACCAAAAATGTGTTTTTTTTCCACTTTGTTTTGATGTTGGAGAGGAGTCAGAATCAGTTAAAACCAACCAAAACAACAAATGCAGGTCTGTCTGAGTCTGTCTGCGGCAAAATGAGCACTTTTGTGAAGGTAAATACAAGCTGGACAATCTATATCGCAGCTTGTTTCTCCTGCAGCGATCTCTCTTAATACTGGACTGTCAAAGATTGTTGTTCCCATCACACTTAGACACAAAAAACATAGGAACATAGGGGCCAGGGTAGTTACCCTTTAAGAAACAAGCCATTGCAAGGACGACTGTTCCGCTCTCTGCCACCGTTTGAAAAAACTCTACAACAACATGTCTGGATCATTATATTTACAGACGGTAACTTCTTCCAGTCCACAGTCATTGTAGGGGAAGCTTTTGAAGCGAGAGGTCATCAGGCTGTAACGTCTTCCACAGATGAAAGGCTTTAGATAATTGGAGCAGGTTCGGGGACACGGCAGAACAAATGCATCTGAAGCGCGAGGGACGATGATTTTGAATAAAATGGAAATAAGAGTCAAAGAGAAACACAAAAGGGCAGAAAGATGAAAAGACGAGATCAAAAGGAGAGATCCTGTAATGCAGTGCACAATTACCATCATTTTTTTTGTTCGCCATTATTCTCAATCTGACTTGCTGGACAGTTGCACGTGTAATAACAGGTTATAAGGGTGGCAACAATTTTCTCATCAGAGCCGAGCAGACTGTTACACCTCCAACCCTGCACACATCAGTTGCTCGGTGATCTCGTTGCGGCGACGTTGGTGCAGCCACCGTCTGCTCCGATACAGAAGACATTTCCCCAGAGATCTCACAAACTTCATTAAGAGTGACGAGCGGCTTGTGAAAGCCCATCCTCTCTTTTTATTGCACTGCCACACAGCTGCTGTCGGACCCTGTCAGAGATATATTAAATGTGTATGTAAGAAATGCCGCGTTCACACTGCAGACCTGAAAGGAACACGCCGACTTATTGGGACTTTGTCTTATTCCCCGTATCCCCCAGTTAGACAAGTCCATACATACCCTTCTCATCTCCGTGCACGTTGTAACTCTGTCTGACGCCCCCACCGTTAGCCTAGCTTAGCACAGATCCTGGAGGTAACCGGCTCCATCTAGCCTAGCTTAGCACAGATCCTGGAGGTAACCGGCTCCATATAGCCTAGCTTAGCACAGATCCTGGAGGTAACCGGCTCCATCTAGCCTAGCTTAGCACAGATCCTGGAGGTAACCGGCTCCATCTAGCCTAGCTTAGCACAGATCCTGGAGGTAACCAGCTCCATCTAGCCTAGCTTAGCACAGATCCTGGAGGTAACCGGCTCCATCTAGCCTAGCTTAGCACAGATCCTGGAGGTATCCGGCTCCATCTAGCCTAGCTTAGCACAGATCCTGGAGGTAACCGGCTCCATCTAGCCTAGCTTAGCACAGATCCTGGAGGTAACCGGCTCCATCTAGCCTAGCTTAGCACAGATCCTGGAGGTAACCGGCTCCATCTAGCCTAGCTTAGCACAGATCCTGGAGGTAACCGGCTCCATCTAGCCTAGCTTAGCACAGATCCTGGAGGTATCCGGCTCCATCTAGCCTAGCTTAGCACAGATCCTGGAGGTATCCGGCTCCATCTAGCCTAGCTTAACACAGATCCTGGTGGTAACCGGCTCCATCTAGCCTAGCTTAGCACAGATCCTGGAGGTAACCGGCTCCATCTAGCCTAGCTTAGCACAGATCCTGGAGGTAACCGGCTCCATCTAGCCTAGCACAGATCCTGGAGGTAACCGGCTCCATCTAGCCTAGCTTAGCACAGATCCTGGTGCTAACCGGCTCCATCTAGCCTAGCTTAGCACAGATCCTGGAGGTAACCGGCTCCATCTAGCCTAGCTTAGCACAGATCCTGGAGGTAACCGGCTCCATCTAGCCTAGCTTAGCACAGATCCTGGAGGTATCCGGCTCCATCTAGCCTAGCTTAGCACAGATCCTGGAGGTATCCGGCTCCATCTAGCCTAGCTTAGCACAGATCCTGGAGGTATCCGGCTCCATCTAGCCTAGCTTAGCACAGATCCTGGAGGTAACCGGCTCCATCTAGCCTAGCTTAGCACAGATCCTGGAGGTAACCGGCTCCATCTAGCCTAGCTTAGCACAGATCCTGGAGGTAACCGGCTCCATCTAGCCTACTGCTCCCAATAAGTGACAAAATAACACCAACATGTTCCTATTTACATGTTGTGATTTGTATAGTCACAGCGTGTACAAATAACGTCACATGAGACACAGCCATCTTCTAACTGTATATAAACTGGGAACTATATTCTCAGAAGGCGAAGCGCTGCTACTTCTGCTACTTTGGCGGAGTGATTTGCTCGCAGCACCTGAGAAGCCCCGTGGCGAGGAGCAGAGAGTAACAACGGGGCTTTTCAGGTGTTGTGCTAATCCGATGAGAAGGGTATGTACGGACTTATCTAACTGTGGGTGATACGAGGAATAAGCTAAAGTCTTTTCACACGGAGGGCGATTGTCGGCCCTTGTAATTTATTTTCAATGACACGTGAGCGGGCAGGTAGGGGGGCGCGGGTAATCGGACAGGCAACGCAACAAGCTGGCGTTGGCGTTAGTGATGCCACACGCACACGCCCGCCCGCTGCAAGAGTTGAATTGGGTTGAACTTTTCCCTACTGCGAGCGACGCGCAGCGCAAATCAATGACCAAGAGACTAAGTCTTGCGGTTTGTAAGTTCATTAAAATATATAAAAGTGTTTTCTAAACAGTTATCAGGACGTAGACAGCCGGGCTTCTGCTCGTCAGAGCATCAGGACACATCTGGATTCATCGCATAACGTCCGTTATTACGACTATGCTAATTTAGCTATCAACAATAACAGTCCGTGGTAAGGAAAGACTATATGCCAGTATTTGTTACAAATGGACCTGTGATTAGGGATATATGATACCACAGTCAGGTAATCTTATTCAGTTGTACGGCGAGGGATACAGTATCGCCATGGTTGCCACATATTGATAGCAAATGATCGTGATTTACGGTGAGAAATGGAAATAAATAGACATAAATAGGCAAAGTAAAGTAATTCCGGACATTGTGATCAAAACAATACACATACGATTGTGTACTACTACAGGTTATGTTTATTAAATGGAGCCCAAAACATGTCGGCAACTAGAAATCGCTAGTATCAGCTAGCGCTAGCTAACGTCAACGTTAGCTTTTAAAACATCTTGATATGTGTGTCCTTCCTATTTCCTGTGTATTATGTTGATTTTGTGTTTGTATTGTATATCCTTTGGCTTTGTTAAGCACTTTGGTTGTTTTTAAATGCGCTATACAAATAAAATTGTATTGTAAATTGTGTATTGTTAGGTAGCCGCTAGCTAATGCTAGCTTGAAGGGTTTGTCGTGACTTTACCTGGAACGCTACCAAGTCGTGAGTCGTGACTTGAAGTCGTAACTTACCCAGGATTTCCACAGGCTGCGTAACTGCTGCGGAACGGCTCCGGAACGTCGGCGGAGTCGATCGGTTTCCATTCTAGTCAACGTGTGTATTTCCACCAGCTGCATAACGTCTGCGTTCCGACTCCGGCACAGCTGCGGCGGATCAGATACGCAGAGCTTCTATTTTTGCCGGACGCCGGAGAGCTCCGCAGCAATTCAGCACACGGCAAATAAAACATCCGGTTAACTTTCAAAATAGAATACACCGTGCTCACGAAGGATCATATTTCTCTTCACTACACCTTGAAAACACGGCACGGAGTTGTTTCCTCTCGACTCCTCGGAATAGAAACAAACTGTTGGTGGTTTTGT
The DNA here is from genome assembly GCA_023631565.1 of Gymnocephalus cernua. NCBI lineage: Eukaryota > Metazoa > Chordata > Actinopteri > Perciformes > Percidae > Gymnocephalus > Gymnocephalus cernua. The sequence goes on along the minus strand of CM042426.1, from coordinate 42,766,489 downwards.
GGTTCTATTCTGCGTGAATTCGCGAGATCTAGTGGGTCCTCGTGACTACAGCTGTCAGTCCTGGCCGCAGCCGTTCCACAACAACTCCGGATCCGGTGGGTATTGACGGACGGCGGACCACGGAGACGTTCCGCAGCGGTTCCGCAGCCTGTGGAAATCCTGGGTTTGGGGCTAAACATTGTGTCTGGAACTTGTTCTGGTGGAACATTTGCACCCCGCAAAAGAAAACGCCACATACAATATTAAATGTAGTTTAACTGTTGAGACAATGCAGTAACGGTGTATCTCCGTGTGGACTTCGTCCACAGCAGGAGAGAGTGAATGCCGTAAACATATTCTTTGGTAAATCTTTACAATCATTCCCTGAAAGAACCTTTTATATCATTTTTTGGTACGTATAACGAGGTCTGTAAAAACTGTAAAGACTGGAAACAGGGACACAGCAAGCCTGGGACCGTTTAACAGAGTTTCACACTTCAGATGTGCGAGCTCCCCTGCCAAAAATAGACGTAAATATAGCAGAGCTGTGAGTGAGTCGCTATGGTCACGGACCCGGTGGACACACACACACACACACACACACACACACACACACACCAGCTTGCATAGATCGTATCCAGCAGCCAGTTCTTGTGTATTGGCTGTTTGAGGGCATCACAAAATAGAACAGGGTAGCAGAGGAGGACTCCTCGAAACCTACTTTCAGCCTTGAGAGAGTTCACTGAGCTTGGGGTGTGTGTGTGTGTGTGTGTGTGTGTGTGTGTGTGAGTGTGTGTGTGTGTGTGTGTGTGTGTGTGTGTGTGTGTGTGTGTGTGTGTGTGTGTGTGTGTGTGTGAGTGAGTGAGTGACAGCCGGCTGGGCAGCGAAGAATATGAAGTTATCAGGTCAGTCACCCTGAGAGTTTGTCGTCGTTACTCAGCTCCTCGTTACGCCACAGGCCTCATTAGTCGCCTGATTGGTCTCGAGTTCAGCAACCTGATGATTCTGTTTAATCATACAGTACGGACACACACACACACACACACACACACACACACACACACACACACACTGAGGGGCTGAGACAAAACACATTTTCCCACCATCGGCCAAAGACGGCAGGTCAGATCAGCTGCTGGTAATTACTGTTAACTCCATGAGGAGCCAACTCTAAACTTGGCTGTTGTTCAGTCTGTGTGCGCTCTGCAGACGGTGTCTGTACAGACCAAAGATCACGTGTGAGGAAAGAGAATTCACTCTGTAACACCGCTGTGAACTGCTATTCACTGCAAACTTTTCGTCCATCCACTAAGGTCTATATAAAAGAGACTTCAGATACATTATTAGGGGACCACTGAGGTCTATATAAAAGAGACTTCAGATACATTATTAGGGGACCACTGAGGTCTATATAAAAGAGACTTCAGATACAGTATTAGGGGACCACTAAGGTCTATATAAAAGAGACTTCAGATACAGTATTAGGGGACCACTAAGGTCTATATAAAAGAGACTTCAGATACAGTATTAGGGGACCACTGAGGTCTATATAAAAGAGACTTCAGATACAGTATTAGGGGACCACTAAGGTCTATATAAAAGAGACTTCAGATACAGTATTAGGGGACCACTGAGGTCTATATAAAAGAGACTTCAGATACAGTATTAGGGACCACTAAGGTCTATATAAAAGAGACTTCAGATACAGTATTAGGGGACCACTAAGGCCTATATAAAAGAGACTTCAGATACAGTATTAGGGGACCACTAAGGTCTATATAAAAGCATCCAAAAAGCAGCATGTCATGGGACCTTTAAAAAGATAGTTTACAAAGACAGTAGGCTACCGTTCGCGTATACTGGCAGGCGCCATCTTGGGAAAACAGTCACGACCAGTCGAACGACGAACACCGTGCAACCAGTAACCAGTAACATAGCTCAAGCACGGCGTTCGTCGTTCGACTGGTCATGACTTGGTTTTTCCAAGATGGCGCCTTTTAACTCTACCCGTGCCCCGATGACTAGCGTTATAAGCTAATTAGCGGTTTACGCTAAAACTGGTCACATTTCTCCTTTAACTACAGTAGATACAAACGACGTTCACTACACTTTCACCATTCAGGAGACATGAAGTGTTTACCGTGTCATGCCATTGGCGCAACATATTGCGTAATGCCCTTTTTCTTTAGTTAAATGGACTCTTTGGTGACACGTCTGCGCTCATAAAACTTCACTTATAACTTATATTATTTCAGGAGTCAGAATTACAGAATCAAACAATCATGTCACATGATTGACGATCACCTTAATACTTTCGAACAAGGACATTTGGATCAAGTGGCTTGTGAAAAATAAGCAATACCCGTGGTATCAGAGGGCAGGTTCCTGTGGTCAGCCGCCGTCTTAATGGTCTCCGTGGCAACCTTCCAGGCTGTGCGGAGACTAGAAGAAAAAGTTGTCAAGGTCAGTCGCTCTCTGAGTTTGAGTTTGTCGCCGTCTCAGCTCCTCGTTACGCCACAGGCTTCATTAGTCGCCTGATTGGCTTCGAGTTCAGCAGCACCCTGATGTTTCCCCTTCATCATATGTGGTCATTAATGGTCAGTACGGTGACACACACACACACACACACACACACACACACACACACACACACACTCACACACACACACACACGTTCATATCCCATCGTAACAAAAGACACATCTGAATGAAATTCGCCATGTTAAAATTAATTACAAGCATCAGTTTTGGTTGGCATTCTGTGCAAATTGTTCACTGTCTAATGAAGTGTTAGAGACACCGAACAGCTAGACCACACACACACACACACACACACACACACACACACACACACACACACACACACACACACACACAGACACACACACACACACACTTAGGGGCTTCAGGGGCCACAGAGGCATCTCAGACAACACATTTTGCCACCAATTTGGCACCGTTCCACTGGACACTTTAATTGGGCGCGAGCAGCGAGGAGATGACACAGGGTTGGGTGATGGCGACGTGTCAGCGTGGACCTCTGAGGATAGTTAGAGCCTGAAGGCCTTTACACACTAGAAGCGTTGCGAATAAATGACACGAAAATGTGAAATGCACGCCTGGGAATATTCATACCAGCAGTTAGACAGTCACGCAGTCCAGGACTTTTATTGTGAAAGGTAAGAACAGAAGGAATGGATCTTTGTCAAGGTTGAAAGCGGACGTCTCCGTGGTCAAACCAGCTCATTTCATTTCAATAATTTCTCAGACATTGTTTCTACGTCTGCTCTGCTCTCCCGCCGTTTGTCTATGACTTTAGCGGCGGCTGGTTTGACCACGGAGATGCGACTGACGGCGAGGTAGAGCGCAGTCTCTATTTCTGTGAGAGAAACACTGAAAGCTGCTACAGTTTGCTGCTCTGCCGCATCGCAGATTGCAATGCACACCTGACTACAGGAGCCGTTTAGCTCAAACTTGTTGCGTCTGTGTGAGGTCAGATCACGTTCTCGCCTCAAACAACCTGCTCCATCGTCTTTTGAAAGTGTACCGAGACCCTATGCTTGTTTGGGGCGCACCCGAGTGCGACTGCTGCATTCACGGGCGCTAACCAACTCTAGTGGGATTTAACAAGCCGGTGCGAAAGCACCCTGATGGCCAAATTATGCTCGACGCATTGAAGGTGGCGCGTGACGTCAAAATGACGTAATTTCCTGCCGGCGCGGCCAGATATAAGCATGCGAGCGGAGGTCGTGCACCACTCTGTTTTTTTCGGCGGCGCGCGACAAACCAGAAACAGGAAGTGTGAACGAGCTCGAGAGCAACGTGATGCCAGGACTCTCAGAGTGACTGCAGGTCTCTCTGGTAAACTTACCGGGTTAAGATGAGTTCTGTTATGGTGAATGAAAGGCCCGATCCCACCAAGTAGCTCATCCAATCAGATCGAAGCATTCACGTCAACGCTGCAGCCAGTTCTGACCTTGTTTACCTTTTTCTTCTTCTTCTTCTAGTCCGTAGGAAGAGCAACGTCGGTAGTCTTTCCTCATTAGAGCCACCTCTGTTCAGGAGAAGACTGCAGCTAGCGTCGCGACCACCAGCGCGAGTATAAACAGTCACGGCGCTCCCGTGATGTCACGATGTCGTGCGCCACCTTCGGAACGGGCGGTATAATTTACGCTTAATGCTGACCTTACACCAAACGATTCCACTATCACAGACTATTTTCCTACGGACCTTTTTCACAGCAGACATTTTGACTTG
>CM042426.1:42724753-42757253 GCA_023631565.1 Gymnocephalus cernua | reverse complement strand
ACTTTTCGTAGCTGTTTGTACGAATGGTTCATTTGTACGTACCTGCCTCTCTTTCTGTCTCTGCAGAGGTGAGGGAATGACAGCTGTCGTGCCTCAGGACATGTTTTTTAATAAATAAATCAATAGGTATCCGAAAGAGGCTGTTAGTGAGACGCACATCTGCCGTCCTCTTTTCATCCTCACGTCTGTCCTGTCTATTCAAAAGCACTAGGTACGTACAGCACAATAGAGCAGATAGATCTGCAATAGTTACATCTCAGTCATCGCCCGGCGCTTCCTCCAATTACCTGTTTTCAACACCAAGTTTGCCGATCCAGACGTCTGCGAACAAGAGAAGTGTAATACGCCTTTTGAATGTCCCGTCACATCTTTCAGCTCCCTCAGCGTGGAGCTTCGACGGCCTCAGAGAAATGCTCAGATGGCAGTCTCTCATGCTCTGGCACTTTCTAAAGGTGCAACGCTGCAATCAAGTGAACTGTGGAGACGAATAAAGAAATAGCCGGCGGTTTGAATTAATTATTCCTTGTACGTGCACCAATTTGTGAAGTGAGCAGAGCAGCTTTGTGTTCAACAAAGTTCAACTTCCAGGAGTTTTCAGAAGGCTAATCGTACATGTTTTGCTGCCAAGGATGACATTTATTTCTTCCAATTATTATTATTGTTAGTGAAAATCTCTCCATGCTTTCTGAACACAAGAGTCCGTGAGGACAGGACTGAAAAACAGAATAAAGACAGGAATGCCTTTCAGCTGTAGCTCTTGAAAAACATAATGGATAACTACATGAAGATGGGCATTAAACTTTACCTGAGGTATTTGAAAAGATAACATTTCTGTCTGTATAAGTATAAGCTTCAAGGATGAGGAATAAGTTTGACAAAACTACGGCGACAACAGTTAAGTTTTGGCACCAAAATGACTAGATACGTTTTGGGTAACAACGAATACACGTTTCCTGGGTGAAAGTATTACAATTATATTATAGATTTTGCGTAACTTCTGGCCGTAGCTGCATCCCTTACCAGTAAAACCTTATTCTCGTATTGCCAGACCTTCTTCCACAGCGCTGCAGAGGAAGGGCTGGCTCTGGTTTATTGGCATTTCTTTAAAGCAATCACAATCGTCTTGGGCGGACTCAATGACGGTGCCTCTGCTAAATAGCCTCAGGAAGGAACTTGTTTTGGTGGAACATGTGTACGTTCAAAGGTTGTTTTAGTCGTGCAACAGAAAACTCAGATTGGACAGATAGTCTAGCTAGCTGTCTGGATTTTCTTATATATGTCTTATATAGTCTTATGGTTTTATCACACGATTAACCCGTCGACCTGCAACTTTGTATTTTTCTGGGTCGAAATTTCAACATTTTGTTGTTATTTTTCTGCATCTTTCTCGATGTTTTTGTCAATTTTATTAAATATTTTTTGGCACTTTTTTGGCGTTTTTTTTTTTAATTATGTTTTAGTCAATTTTTAACAATTTTTTGCCACTTTGGGCGATGTTTTTTTTGTCACCAGCAAAACCAGGAATCCCACTGTGGCCACGCCATGTCCCGCCCTACGAAGCAGCTCGATTGGTTGGCGTTAGGCATTTCACCTGGAGTGGTTAAGGTTAGGATAGTGGATTGGTCAGGGGATAGGACCTGAACACATGGGGTTACGTTACCTTTGACGCCTGGCCAATAGTAGTGATTGAAGGGCGGGTCTTGGCGTGGCCGGCCGCACACACACTTGTTTGGGCTTGCGAGCCGCGTAGCTACTGTAGGCTCGTGACGGCGATTATCTTCAGAGCGAGTAGTGACTCTAGAGTCATAGTGAGAGAAACAAAGTGTCTCCTCTGTTCTTTCTGACCACGGTGGGAAACCTGCAGCAGGAGAAGTTACCCCTCTCCTTGATTTCATGTTGTTTATGGAGAAGGAGAACCAGGAAATGAGTCGGGGGAAACCATAGTCGTTATGACAACCAGCCACGCTCGCCTCAGGCATGAGGCAGTACTAGTACTAGTACTGCAATGTTAAATGGAGGTAACAGTGTTACAGATTATTAGCAGATTATTAACAGATTATTAGCTCCAAATGTGAATGTTAGTGTGAAATTAAACACTACGTATATGACAATTTTCAATAAAAAAAATTTGCACAAAGCAGCCAATCCACTTTTCCATGCTGATAAGAGAATTAAAATGAGAATATATAATAATGGGACAAAAAGAAATCAAGGGACATTTAGAATAGATGAAAATGAATTGCGATTAATCGTGAGGCAACTATGACATTAATGCGATTAATCTTGATTAATTATTTTAATCGTTTGACAGAACTAATATATATATATATATATATATATATATATATATATATATATATATATATATATATATATATATATAGTTGGGGGATAACCCAATGAGAGCAGATGAAGCAGGAAGCACCCAAACGCTCCATTCACCGGTTTATATAGCACTTTTTCCAGTCTTAACAACTACTCAAAGCGCTTTACATAGTACAGGAACCATTCGCCATTCACACACATTCACACGCTGAGGCCGAGTCTGCCGTACAAGGCGCCACTTGCTCATCAGCAGGCAACTCGGGGTTCAGTGTCTTGCCCAAGGACACTTCGACTGCAGGGCCGGGGATCGAACCACCAACCTTCCGATTGGCAGTCGAACACTCCACTGAGCCTATATGTATGGTATGGTAAAATGTTTTTGTTTTTATATATATATAAATATATATATATATATATATATATATATATATATGTCTACATATGTATTTAATAATTTTATTTACAAGCAAAAAATTAAGTTATGTAAGTGTTATGGTGCTTAACGTTAAGATCTGTCCACATTAACCGTCTATTCCAAGTAGTCATCACGCCGCCATACTTGTCTCAGTCCTGCACTTGGAGCTGAAAGAAATGCTTCGTATGATGCAACATTTGTGTGAACAACTCTGTGAACCGTTCCTGAAAGGAGGGCTCACCAGGTTGCCTCCATTTTTTTTCATTATGATTTCCTTTCCCATCGTTAAACAAAGTCTCCACGGTGAGATGTCATTTGTGGATCACTGAGAAGAAATAGCCTCAGGCAGAGATCAAAGTTGGTTCAGGGTAACGCTCATAAACCTTAGGCTGATAACCCTGAGGCATGGGACATTTCCATAATACTGCAGTTTTATTTAAATGTCATGCTGTATTTCACTTCCTAGTTGTATTCAAAGTGCTGTTCATCTCTAAGAGCAGGTGCTGCGTGAGGTGTGTGTTTGGGGCCATCATGTAATCAGGGCTGGCTTATATTCAAGACAACATATGGTAACATACGCGCCGACTGTATTATTTTGACAGATTAGAATCGACAGGCCAACCAACGGGCTTGCAGAGTGTGGAGAGATTAATGTAATGAAGGTTTAGCGTAGTGATTTATTCTTGTGTTCTTCTGTTGAATCATGACAGGAGCAGAAATAGAGTAGAATTAACATAATTATCACTAGGAAAAAGCTGCATGATTACAGAAATGATCAGCGGTATTTTGTTTACAACTAAATATTCTGGAAGAACAAATGACCGTCCTCTGGAAAAACGCTCCCATAAGTCGTTTGTTCAAGCAGCAATTACAACGCGTGTTTAAGTTTATAGAGGCGGCGCACTCTAGTGGCCGTAGTACTTATTACGGGAGCACAAGAGCGCCGGACTTTTCGCCCAGGAGAAGACGGCAAAGTTTACTTGACTTTACGGGAACAAACAAAACTACGTCCCATTCTGCGTTGCGTACGTAGCGCGTAACCGGAAGTTAAAGGACAATTCCAGCGCAAAATGAACCTAGGGGTTAATAACAGATGTGTACCGAGTCGACCGTTCTCTGGGATATGTTTTCATGCTAATCGAATGTGTTTGTAGCTTGAAACTAGCTAGCGCGGACCGCTGATTAGCTTACAACGCTAGTATTCGGGGCACAGGGAAAGTAAAAACAAATCGCTATTTTGTACCACTAAAAAGGCTCAAATAGCACCAAACTTCAACGGTAGCATAATGAGGGACAGTTACAGACAGACAGAGGTACAGACAGTTTATTGAAGGAAGAGCTGCGGGAGCACCGTGAAAGAGCTACGAGAGAGAGAGAGAGAGAGAGAGAGAGAGAGAGCTACCGGTAGTCAATGCCGCAACATAGGGCTGTGGGAACATAGAGCTGTGGGAACATAGAGCTGTGGGAACATAGAGCTGTGGGAACATAGGGCTGTGGGAACATAGGGCTGTAGGAACATAGAGCTGGGGGAACATAGAGCTGTGGGAACATAGGGCTGTGGGAATATAGAGCTGGGGGAACATAGAGCTGGGGGAACATAGAGCTGTGGGAACATTGGGCTGTGGAAACATAGGGCTGTGGGACCATAGAGCTGTGGGAACATTGGACTGTGGGAACATAGAGCTGGGGGAACATTGGGCTGTGGAAACATAGGGCTGTGGGAACATTGGGCTGTGGAAACATAGGGCTGTGGGAACATAGAGCTGGGGGAACATAGAGCTGGGGGAACATAGGGCTGTGGGAACATTGGGCTGTGGGAACATAGGGCTGTGGGAACATTGGGCTGTGGGAACATAGGGCTGTGGGAACATTGGGCTGTGGGAACATAGAGCTGTGGGAACATAGAGCTGTGGGAACATAGGGCTGTGGGAACATAGAGCTGGGGGAACATAGAGCTGTGGGAACATTGGGCTGTGGGAACATAGAGCTGTGGGAACATAGAGCTGTGGGAACATAGGGCTGTGGGAACATAGAGCTGTGGGAACATTGGGCTGTGGGACCATTGGGCTGTGGGAACGTAGAGCTGATTCAAAGAGTATTTGGGCATTTAAGGAGTATATATATATATATATATATATATATATATATATATATATATATATATATATATATATATATATATGAGTATGTACCTGTCTCCACCGTTTGTTATTTTCTGTATGTTGTAGGAGGCTCTAATACGTGAACAGTCTCTTGTTCCATTTCTGTTCTCATGTTAGAATATTTCATGTTTCACACACAAATCTAATCATCATTGCGGTTTATCTCATTGTAATTGTAATTTTGCATCAGTGCAGACAGGAGATGAAGACAATTATGAATGATTGTCTTAATTTGGTGAAATCAGGAAAAGCAGAGAGGGAATTTGCAGTGACACGGCTTTGTTCTGTATTGAGCTCTGATTGGCACTGACTACATGTTGTTGATTTCATTTCTCTGTTTATCTCCATCAAGAAGGTTGTTTTTTGCTGGTCTGTCAGCCGGATTATTGAAAAAGTTCTGGCCCGATTTCTATGAAATTTGGTGGAAGGGTGTAACATGGGCCAAGGAAGAACCCATAACATTTGCATAATTCAATGCATAATCAGCCAAAGTCTGCATATTTATGTGGGGGGCCGCATTTTTTCAAATATGCCGATATCCACGCAAAATATGCAGGGCTTGCATGATTTCATAATCCCCGCATTTTCGTTGCAAAAAAAGTCACATATATCTCAGCAGAAAGATGAAAAATGTTACGTTTACTTCACACGAGAGCAGCCATTTTCCCCTGTTGCCATGGGAACGTTATGAAGTGACATAATGTCGCCGAGTGAGAACACGGTGTTGGGGGGGAATCACTTTGTTTTCTCTTTTTCATCAAATCGCAGTTTTTGCAAGTTCCCGCAATTTCATCGCATAAAGTTGCATAAATATCCCGCATATTCCATCGCAGTTTTTAAGAAAACGTGCCGCATAATCAAGGATTTTTACCCGCAACAATCACAACTGGAGGGACTGGTAATATGAGCACCGTAAGACCAGCTACTATTTGTTTGGCTTTCAATTCAAGTTGAGCTTTGACACCTTGTCCTTTTTTTCTACCGTTCGTTATTGTGTATTGTTTATGTATAATATCATTTGTTTTTTTGAGCTTGTTAAGCACTTTGGTCGTTTTTAAAGGTATATAAATACAACTGAACTGCCTCCTGCAAGCTCTACCTAGGCTACTTTTGCTTGCCAGATGGTTACAGTTTTCCCGTAAATAAGCAGCATACAAGGGCCCTGGAAAGTCAGAGTCTTGGTTCATTATGTAAGTACTTAATTTCAGATTCTGTAATGTCTTTTAGTCTCATGTCTCAAAGCCCCCAAATCATCTTAAGCTTCAATCGCTTTCATTTCCTTTTTTTTCTTCCTTGTAGCTTAATCAGCAATCACAACTGCTCCTGAAATGTGGTGATCATATCATAAGACTCAGGATTAGTGATGGCGGGGTCACTCTGCATCCCAAAATGCAATGGGACATTTTTAACCAAATTGCACTGGCTCAGCAAACGCATGAACAACTGTGTGTGTATTGGAGGGAAAATGGTGTGTGTGTGTGTGTGTGTGTGTATGATCTCCTTGTACATGTATTTCCCTACAGAGGCCGTGGTTTGCACACAGCGCTGCAGCCGTAACAGATGAAGATGGATTAGCGTCTCTGTCTGACTGTCTTAGGGAAGCAGAAACAGGACGGAGACGCAGCGACACTCGCAGCGGAAACACATTACTCCACCCTGCCAAGGTCCCCAGATGAAAGGTTCAGCAATTTTGTTGGCTAGTTATCAAAACCAAGACGCAGCAGTTTCCTCTCCTCTTCCTCTTTATCTGTCGCCTCCCTCCTCCTCCTCTTCTTCGGGGAGAGGAGGCTGCTGACTCAGCCGAGGAGCTGCCGCGGCCCTTTTGTTTGATGACATTTCGTGTCTCAATGTTTGGGGTGGGGATGACTGTACAGTAGCTGTGTCCCGATTCAGGGGTCGCCTCTATTCAAAGGACTGAACTTGTGCCTCCTCCTGGAATTAGAGACGGGCTACGGATAATTCACCATAACATCATCATCCTCAAGCCTCACTGAGGACAAAATTTAAGAGTACAACAGAGACATCACTGTTGTTTTTTATTAAAGGACAAATCCGGCGCAAAATTAACCTAAGGGTTAATAACACGTGTACCGAGTTGATATTATTATTACATGTCATTTAACTGACGCTTTTATCCAAAGTGACTTACAATTAAGTGCTTTCAACTGTGAAGGTACAAACTCCAGACAACAAGTAGTAAGTGCAAGTACATTAGTTTTAAATAAGTAAACAAGACAAGTTCAACAGTCGGGATTTCGTTGAGTGATTAGTTCTCCCTCGCTGTGAGGGAGCAGCGAGCAGTTTGGCTGATGCAGAGCTAAGTGGGCGGGTTGGGGTATATGGTTGGACCATGTCCTGGATGTAAGCTGGGGCTGATCCAGTCGTGGCCCTGTATGTAAGTACTAGCGTCTTGAAGCGGATGCGGGCAGCAACTGGTAACCAGTGAAGAGAGCGGAGGAGCGGTGTAGTGTGAGAGAACTCGGGGAGGTTGAAGACAAGCCGAGCTGCTGCGTTCTGGATGAGCTGCAGGGGTCGGATGGCACATGCCGGCAAGCCAATCAGGAGGGAGTTGCAGGGATACGTTTTCAACGCGAATGCTTAAAGCCTGACAAGATGTATTTTTGTGCGATATGTGATCCCACAATATCGCAAAATCCAGCTGCCATGCAATGTCAGTGGCAAAAGAAGGCCTCATTTCTCTGAGTCTTTAGAGTTGGACAGAGCTGTAAACTGCGGTACACATCTTGTACGTCTGAAAGGGGATCTCATGAAGACATTTACCGGCTTAAGTGAGGTTTTGACCCAACCTGGTCTCTTGGGTGTGTGTGTGTGTGTGTGTGTGTGTGTGTGTGTGTGTGTGTGTGTGTGTGTGTGTGTGTGTGTGTGTGTGTGTTGGGTAGCCTGTCACAGTCCAGCGCTCTCAGGGATCAGTCAGTCTGACAGGTCATTAACCTGACGTAGCCGTCCACCACCAAAAGGTCGGGGAAAGGTCAGATTCATGCACTGGCTTATCTGACTGACACACACTCACCGTGCCATCTTTCATCACTCCACCAATCCGCCAACAAACACTCACAGCTCGTACACTTTCCTCTTCTTCTTCATCTCTAGCTCTGTGGCCCCCTGGGCCCCTCGGGGATGCATGAGACTAAATGTCAGCGAAGTGGCGTTTTGACAGGAGGTCAGCAGTTCACATCTTTACACCAGAGGGGAAAATGATTTATAGGACAGATAGTCTCTGCTCCTTAAACTGCTGCATGTAACGTGTTCTTACACAAAGCAAGTAAAGGAATTAAAAACTAAGAAGTAAAAAGGGTAATTTTGCTTTTTTTTGTGATCAACAATGTCCAAACTTGGTTAGAGCTTTTAGTTAAAGAGTAAGATCCTTTTAGTTTAACATGAAACAGCCCCGAAATCACCATCACCAAACTACACCAGACTCCATGTAAATAATCACTACTTTTAGTGTGTATAGAGCCAGACTCCATGTAAATAATCACTACTTTTAGCGTGTATAGAGCCAGACTCCATGTAAATAATCACTACTTTTAGCGTGTATAGAGCCAGACTCCATGTAAATAATCACTACTTTTAGTGTGTATAGAGCCAGACTCCATGTAAATAATCACTACTTTTAGCGTGTATAGAGCCAGACTCCATGTAAATAATCACTACTTTTAGCGTGTATAGAGCCAGACTCCATGTAAATAATCACTACTTTTAGCGTGTATAGAGCCAGACTCCATGTAAATAATCACTACTTTTAGCGTGTATAGAGCCAGACTCCATGTAAATAATCAGGACTTTTAGCGTGTATAGAGCCAGACTCCATGTAAATAATCACTACTTTTAGTGTGTATAGAGCCAGACTCCATGTAAATAATCCGGACTTTTAGCGTGTATAGAGCCAGACTCCATGTAAATAATCACGACTTTTAGCGTGTATAGAGCCAGACTCCATGTAAATAATCAGGACTTTTAGCGTGTATAGATCCAGCATATCTCCACATGTAAATGGGTGAATTAAGGGTTTATTTCAACCAGACCAGAGTGGTGATTGTTGGAACAGTGGAAAGATGAACCAAGACGGACTTTGGTGGGTTTATTTATTTATTTATTTATTTTTTACTTTGAATGAAGTGTGTTTTCTGATGATAAAAGTCCTGATTATTTACATGGAGTTTGGTGATGGTGATTTCGGGGCTGTTTCATGTTAAACTAAAAGAATCTTACTCTTTAACTAAAAGCTCTATCTCTGTATGGATCCTTTCATAATGTCGTCAGACACTTAGAATAATAATCTGAGTCTGTCAGCAGCAAAAACAGAACTTTTAGTGGACGCTGACTGAACATTTGCCCATTAACGTTACATTGCAGCTTGTTTCGTCTTGTTTAATACTGGACCAATTTCAAAGATTTTTGTTCCCAACAGTCACGTAGACACAAAGATATGGAAAAATAGCCCTTTACCCTGTCAGATAGTGTCCATCTGTGATGTCAACACATGCCCAGGTCCCCCCTGCGAGCTTTTTCAATGCATGTTACCATCATTGAAAGTTTTTTTCATTGAAAAATGTCACCGACTTAATCTGAGCAGCAGGAGACGTGAGTCACGCTGGGAAGCTTCCAGGCCTGAACGACAGGAAGTGAATGAGAATGAAGGTTTTATTGCTCTCCCACACATCTGCTTGTGGGTGATGTCGTGGCTTTTGCTTGCCAGTTGCCTTCTGCTTCATTCTGCTGATTTCTCTTCATATATGTGCAGTATTTCCATTGGAAATGATGTCAATTCAGTGGCTGAACTCATTTATTTTGCTTGATTTGATTTATGGATCAAAACAAAACAAAACAAATCCAAGGGATTATAATGAGAACACTTATTTCTAGTGGTGGAATATAACTAGTATGTTTACTTAAAGCTATAGTGCGTAGTTTGTGTAGGAGCGTGCCTATGTTCCTACAGCCCTATGTTCCCACATTTCCTTTTTCATACATTTTTATCAGATTTTATCCCCCTTTCTCCCAATTTGGTTGCCAGTTACACCCAACCTAACCTCCAGTAGCAATGGACTACAGATGGAATGTAACTTTTAGCTAAATCTGTAAACTAACCCTAACCCTGGGACCATAGGGCTGTGGGCTAGGTCCATGGTCCCACAGGCCTATGTTCCCACAGGCCTATGTTCCCACAGCCCTATGTTCCCACAGTCCAATGGTCCCATATCCCAATGGTCCCACGGTCCTATGTTCCCACAGCCCTATGTTCCCACAGCCCAATGTTCCCACAGCTCTATGTTCCCACAGCTCTATGTTCCCACAGCCCTATGTTCCCACAGCTCTATGTTCCCACAGCTCTATGTTCCCACAGCTCTATGTTCCCACAGCCCTATGTTCCCACAGCTCTATGTTCCCACAGCTTTATGTTCCCACAGCTCTATGTTCCCACAGCCCTATGTTCCCACAGCCCTATGTTCCCACAGCCCAATGTTCCCACAGCTCTATGTTCCCACAGCTCTATGTTCCCACAGCCCTATGTTCCCACAGCTCTATGTTCCCACAGCTCTATGTTCCCACAGCTCTATGTTCCCACAGCCCTATGTTCCCACAGCTCTATGTTCCCACAGCTCTATGTTCCCACAGCTCTATGTTCCCACAGTCCTATGTTCCCACAGCTCTATGTTCCCACAGCTCTATGTTCCCACAGCTCTATGTTCCCACAGCTCTATGTTCCCACAGCCCTATGTTCCCACAGCCCTATGTTCCCACAGCTCTATGTTCCCACAGCTCTATGTTCCCACAGCCCTATGTTCCCACAGCTCTATGTTCCCACAGCTCTATGTTCCCACAGCTCTATGTTCCCACAGTCCTATGTTCCCACAGCTCTATGTTCCCACAGCTCTATGTTCCCACAGCCCTATGTTCCCACAGCCCTATGTTCCCACAGCTCTATGTTCCCACAGCCCAATGTTCTCACAGCTCTATGTTCCCACAGCCCTATGTTCCCACAGCTCTATGTTCCCACAGCCCAATGGTTCCCACAGCCCTATGTTCCCACAGCCCTATGTTCCCACAGTCCTATGTTCCCACAGCTCTATGTTCCCACAGCCCTATGTTCCCACAGCTCTATGTTCCCACAGTCCAATGTTCCCACAGCTCTATGTTCCCACAGTCCTATGTTCCCACAGCCCTATGTTCCCACAGTCCTATGTTCCCACAGCTCTATGTTCCCACAGCCCTATGTTCCCACAGCTCTATGTTCCCACAGCCCAATGTTCCCACAGCTCTATGTTCCCACAGTCCTATGTTCCCACAGCTCTATGTTCCCACAGTCCTATGTTCCCACAGCCCAATGGTCCCATATCCCAATGGTCCCACAGCTCTATGTTCCCACAGCCTATGTTCCCACAGCCTATGTTCCCACAGCCCAATGTTCCCACAGCCTATGTTCCCACAGCCCAATGTTCCCACAGCTCTATGTTCCCACAGCCCTATGTTCCCACAGCTCAATGTTCCCACAGCCCTATGTTCCCACAGCCCAATGTTCCCACAGCTCTATGTTCCCACAGCCCAATGTTCCCACAGGTCTATGTTCCCACAGCTCAATGTTCCCATAGCCCAATGTTCCCACAGCCCAATGTTCCCACAGCCCTATGTTCCCACAGCCCTATGTTCCCACAGCCCAATGTTCCCACAGCTCTATGTTCCCACAGCTCTATGTTCCCACAGCTCTATGTTCCCACATTTCTAGGACATTTTCCAAATGAGGTCTTGTGTTCCTACATTTCCCTTCAATTTAAGCCCTATCCTCCCACAACCTTTTTTAGGGTTAGGGGGATAAAATCTGATACAAATTCATGGAAAAGGAAATGTGGGAACATAGGCACGGTCCCAAGATGACACAGAGCTGGATTTAAATCGGTTAAAGTAACCCTTTAAGTTCTCAATGATATATCACATCCCCTGCCATTAGCTCCTAAATGCAGCTGTCAAACCATATCACTGATGACATGAATTATGATGCTAAAATATGATTATATATGTTTGCATTTTCTGGACTAAACTGGTTTTGTGAAATAATTCCCCCCACAGTGTTGTTTTGGGGGGGTTCAACTGGCTCAGTGCACACTCAGATTTCTATGATTGGGTAATGTTGTGTTTTGACTTTAGGGATGTAAACATAGACACAATTATTTCGTAATTACACAATATCTCCTCGTTTCAGCCTCATTTTCTTAATCATTCTTTTGATCACTTGTTCCAACTCACATAAAAGTTACATGAAATCATTATAAATCTGCAGAATGATTGTTGGTATCTTTTGTTTCTGTTTCTCTCAGAAACCCGGAGATCATTATCGCAGAGCTGAGGAGGGAAAATCACAGCACACGTGCTGGGAAACCTGCAGTTTAAGCGATATTAGACAAAGAGATGCCAGGTTTCACTCCTGCCATTCACGCTGAAGAATATTAGTGTGAATGGTTTCACTCCATCTGTTGTTCTGACATCCTAATGTCTTCCCCCAATGATGAAGCATTGTTATCACGTAGAAGCCTTTTTATCACGTTAGGAAATGCCGTTAGAACATAATCACAAATAAAAATCGTACTCTCTGTAATTTATCTGAGATTTTAGGGGGTTTAACAAACAGAGAATTAAGGCTTAAATCTGCACGTTCAGTGACAAACGATGGGACTCATGTTGTTTAGCAAGAACGTTTTTGTGTGTGTGGAGGCTACAGATTAGAAAATGCTTCCTAAAACACAGGGTTTTTAAGCCGGGGACTGGAGTTCATGTCCCAGAAGAAGTTAAGAAGAAAACACCCAGGAAACGGGTGTTCATGTCCCGGGAGTACTACTTAAAGACATATTTCACCGCTGGAAAGCTGAATATATCTTTAAATTGGGTCACTTATGTAGCAGAAATGTGAAAAAAAATTTTTTTATTGGTGCCTTCTAGGCCGAGAAAAGCCAGAAAATGTGTTGTTGGCTCATATGGATGAAAGACACCAAATCCCAGAATGCACTTCGCTTCGCTGCTTTGAGTCCACTCCCAAGCCACGCCTACCGCTTGACAGACAGACAGCGAGGCATTCGACTCAACTCAATGTGTTTTATTGTTATTTCAACCATATACACAAAACAACGTTTCATCGTGGCTCAAGTGGTGTTACACATTTAAAATATATAAAAACTACATTATATAATAACGACATACGAAACAGGCTACCTTTAGTGCACACACACATTATAGGTTCCGTAAAGTTCAGCTAACGCATACTAGCATTAGGCGTGGTGGGCTGTAAACACCGAGTATAAACACAGCCGTGAATTAGCGTGGGATGTCGAATGGTCGCCATGTAACAGTCACAAACTCCAGCGGTTAGCAGTTAGTTGGATACAAATCACCACATTTCTGCACCAGTCCGTGTTAACACAGCTCACCTTCGTACAGAGCATCTCTAGCTCGGATCGTCGGAGAGCTAGCAGTCCTGGTAGCTGGACAGTCTGGTACGCTGTTGTTCAGCCATGTTTCCACGAAAAACAGTCTCTGAACTCTCGTTGGGAGCATCGTTGAAGTTGGATGTAGTCCAGTTTGTTGTTTAATGAACGGACACTTGCAAGCAGGATGGATGGGACAGGTGGCCGGCTAGCGTTAGCTTCCCACCTAGCCGATGAGGATGTCCCCTACCCGGCTCGGGGCATCGAGCGACACAGCTGGTCTCCGTGCTGGTCTAGTGTGTATATTGGGCCGATTATTCCGTCTGTAATAACGTTTCCTGCATATTCTCCGATCTGTAGCGATGTATCCCGGTGGTACACGTGTGCGGTAGTTTGAAAGCACATAATTTTGTAAAAGTTTGCTGCTGAGAAGATAGAGCAGAGCCCTGTTTAGCGAGGATTCAAGATGGCTGACATTTAGTTTTTTTCCGGCTGAGATTGGCTCACTTCGGGCGATGGGCGGGTTGAAAACATGCGGAAGTAGGTCCTACTACTGGCTGTAGTCCTTCGCCTCTGGCCAAACATTCCTCCAATTATGCAAAAATCGTCATTTTGCGTCATTGGAGGAATGTTTTCCAGACCCCCAATGCAGAGATCTCCCGTCTCAGGGGGACATGAGGGAGGGACGCACGGTCATTCAGAAATACTACCGGGTTTCTACTGATACAAAGCTGAATGCTAAATCGGTGAAGTATCCCTTTAAAGGTGGGGACCGCCCATTTCTCCGATGCTTCATTGTTCCAACCTTTCAATAACCTGAAAAAGTCCCTTTGGTCCTACAGCCCAGTAGTCCGACGTCCACCAACGATATTACGAATCCCACTATGGCCACGCCAAGCCCCGCCCTACGAAGCAGCTCGATTGGTTGGGGTTAGGCATGTGACCTCGAGTGGTTAAGGTTAGGATAGCGGATTGGTCGGGGGATAGGACCTGAACAAATGGGGTTACGTTACCTTGTGTAAGCATGGACACCTGGCCAATAAATTCTATTGAAGGGCGGGTCTTAGTGGGTAATAGTGGGTATTCGTAATATCGCTGGTGGACGTTGGACTAGTGGGCTGTAGGACCAAAGGGACTTTTTGGGGTTATTGAGAGGTCGGAACAATGGAGCGTCGGAGAAATGACACGGCACCGTGAGAGAACAGGGAGACTGGAGACCGACACTAAGCTAACGTTAAGCCCAACCACGGACATCAGTTTGGTTTGAAATGTGCTGGGGACACAGACGCATTTAGAAGTGCATTTCCAGAAGTGCATGCTGGGTACAATGACGCATTCAATTTTTATTCTCTTTTGCGCAGGTCATGGAATGGAAATGGAATGGAAAAGCTTTATTGTCACTTTATTGTCACCAGTAACCAGCGAAATTAACCAGGTCATGTGTTGAAAGACGCCGTCCTGTAGCTTACTAATGTAAATTAATAAAAATGTATTCAAAAATGTGATGATGTCCGACACGTTTTATAAAGAAGAAGAAGAAAGTTTTCAAAAAGCAAGACAGTCAAGGGACATAGAAAACGCTTAAGGTGAAGAAGCTTAACGATCAATGATCACCACATTTCTCTCTCATATTGCTCCTCATAACTACTGAAAATTGTCAAAATATCTAACCCATTGACAGTTTTCAGTGGTTATGAGGAGCAATATGAGAGAGAAATGTGGTGATCATTGTTTAGGTACATTAAACCACGTTAAGCTTTTTCCTCGCCATAGGCGCCAGTGAAGAAGAAAACGTTAATGCAGGATAACTTCTATAATCGTTGGATTTAGGCTTAGTTTTTGACAGTGTTCATGCCTAGATCTGGTGATCATTGATCGTCGTTCAGGAACATTAAACCACGTTAAGCTTTTTTCACGTTAAGCGTTGTAGAAAGTCCCGACAGGCAGAGTTGTGACCAGAGAAGAGTAACCAGCGCATGATGTGTCGGCCCTGTGAGGATAGAGAGATTTTTGTAGATTTGTTGGCATCCGTCGCTCAAGAATTATGTGTTATGAACTTTATTTTTTAACTAAATTGAGCTCGAGGTTTTCAAAATGAGTCATGACGAAATCAGATGGGTACGCGTCCCCACCGTACCACCGAAATCGACGCCTATGGCCCAACGTTACATGTACAGCAAGCATTTTGTTACCAAGTCTTAGTGTCAGTCTTCTGCCTAATAGGGAGTTTTTGGGGTTATTGAGGTCGGAACAATGGAGCGTCGGAGAAATGACATGGCACCCTAATTTCGTAGGATATCATACAAATTGTTGTGCATACGTTTTAGTACAATATCATACATTACAAACCCGTTCATGAGTTTTATCATCAGATTATAAAACCAAAGCTCAGAATCCAACCCAATATCAGCTTTACCTTGTACTGTTCTCTGTGTTCTCATCCTGGCAATCACTTTCATGAGACCACCACTCATCCAGCAGGATCAAGGGCCTGTTGCTGGGCGCCCTCGTCGTCCCTCTTCGTCCCTCTCCAGTTTCACAGGGTCGAGGATGATGGGGAGAGATCTGAGTGGAGAGGTGACTGAGGACTGGAAGGTGGCAGGTTAGGCTGAGTACACTGATGACCCAAAAGTGAGCTGGTTAAATGAGACCAACCGACTCGCCAAACGAGAATGTCCTCTCCCGAAAAAACACTCCCGTAGGTCGATTGTTCAAGCAGCAGTTACGGCTCATGTTTACATTTATAGTTGCGGCCAACGCTTTTGCACTCCCAACTCGTCAAATACTGACGCTTGGTGAGTGTTTGTCAGTGTCAGTTTAGCGTCTGTATGGGACAGCGGCGCTGTAAGATGGCGTAGTATTAACAGCGAGTAGGTTGAAAGACCTAAAATCAGCGTAAGGAGGCAGGTTGGGGGGGTGGATGTGTCGAACAACACGTGACTTTCCCCCAGTAGACCGGGGATTGTGTCCAGTTCTTGTCCCCGCGTGTCATTAAAACGTTCATTTTATAAACCTAACTGTTAAACGTACGTCCCGACCAAGCGTGTCTAACCCTTGTGTTGTCCTCGGGTGAAATTTGACCAGTTTTTTCGAAGGTATTATATAGTATTCTGACTAAACTTTGACATACAGCGGTCTGTGATTCACTCCACATCCTCTGATCTTAACTATTAGTCAAAATAATTCATAATTTCTGTTTTTTTGTAACTCAAAAATTAGGTATAATGTCATTTGAATTAGGTTTATTGACCATGAATAAACAAGTGACAAAAACGTTTTTTTTTTAAAAAAAAGCCTCAAAAGCATTGCAAAAAAGCGTCAAAAAAACCCGCCAAAAAGTCAATTTTCAATTTTGACAAAACTGAAAATTAACTTTTTGGCGACAAGACAACACAAGGGATAAATATGGCGCTAAAGGAGACTTTTTGCGTCAATAACAAACGTCAAAGGCACCTGACCAAGCGTCGCTGTTTGACGCGATGGGAGTGAGAATGTGTAGTGGCGGCGCCCTCTACTGGCAGTAGTAGTTATGACGGGAGCAAAGCAGGAAGTAAGGTGACAAAGTATAAGAGCGCCAAATATCTTCGTAAGGAGGCATGTTGGGGTGGTGGTGGATGAGTCAAACAAACACAGGACTTTCACCCAGGAGACGGGATTCATGTCCCGTTTGAAAATTAAGTAAGGTAACTAACTTAAAAGTAAAGTAACTTTACGGAACTAAGTAGTTTTTGTGACTAAACATAACCAAGCCCTAGTGACGTGTTTAAAACCATGATCGTTATATTCTTTTTACAGTCTGGTGTAGTTTGGTGATGGTGATTTCGGGGCTGTTTCATGTTAAACTAAAAGGTCTATCTCTGTAGGGATCCATCCCATAATGTTGTCAGACACGTAGAATAATAATCTGAGTCTGTCAGGAGCAACAACAGAACTTTTAGTGTACAGATATTGAAGGTGCACAATTGCCTGTTAACGTTACATTGCAGCTTGTTTTGCCTCTGCAGACTGGATCAATTTCAAAGATTGTTGTTCAGTTCGACACAAAAACATAGAAAAAGAGGGTCCAGGTTAAAAAACACCCAAGTTCCCCTTTAAAAATATATCCACAACCAACCTGATCCACATGTACGTAGGTCACATCACCAAGCACCACTTCTTCAGGATACACGGCTTAATTTAGTTTTGCTACGTACTGGTGTGAATTTCACTCTTTAAAACCAGTGTGAGCACAAAACCACAACAACACTAACCTGTTTGTTGCGCAATGGTGTTTAAGCCCTTGTCGCGTGATGTGAGCCGAGTGGCGATTTGAGTCGCGCATGCTCAGATTTAAACGGTTTGCGGCATAACGTGTCATACTGAAATTTGTCAAATAATAAACTTTTCTCTTTACATACAATAACAGAAGATGGAAATCATTTCAAAAACGTTTTAGCTATCTATGATTGTTTGATTGCTAACGTTAGCTCAAAACGCCATTCAAGTGACAGCCTTTGTTGTGTTTGATTGCTAACGTTAGCTCAAAACACCATTTAAGTGACAGCCTTTGTTGTGTTTGATTGCTAACGTTAGCTCAAAACGCCATTCAAGTGACAGCCTTAGTTGTGTTTGATTGCTAACGTTAGCTCAAAACGCCATTCAAGTGACAGCCTTTGTCGTGTTTGATTGCTAACGTTAGCTCAAAACGCCATTCAAGTGACAGTCTTTGTTGTGTTTGATTGCTAACGTTAGCTCAAAACGCCATTGAAGTGACAGCCTTAGTTGTGTTTGATTGCTAACGTTAGCTCAAAACGCCATTCAAGTGACAGCCTTTGTTGTGTTTGATTGCTAACGTTAGCTCAAAACGCCATTGAAGTGACAGCCTTAGTTGTGTTTGATTGCTAACGTTAGCTCAAAACGCCATTCAAGTGACAGCCTTTGTCGTGTTTGATTGCTAACGTTAGCTCAAAACGCCATTCAAGTGACAGTCTTTGTTGTGTTTGATTGCTAACGTTAGCTCAAAACGCCATTGAAGTGACAGCCTTAGTTGTGTTTGATTGCTAACGTTAGCTCAAAACGCCATTGAAGTGACAGCCTTAGTTGTGTTTGATTGCTAACGTTAGCTCAAAACGCCATTCAAGTGACAGCCTTTGTCGTGTTTGATTGCTAACGTTAGCTCAAAACGCCATTCAAGTGACAGTCTTTGTTGTGTTTGATTGCTAACGTTAGCTCAAAACCGCATTCAAGTGACAGTCTTTGTTGTGTTTGATTGCTAACGTTAGCTCAAAACGCCATTCAAGTGACAGCCTTAGTTGTGTTTGATTGCTAACGTTAGCTCAAAACGCCATTCAAGTGACAGTCTTTGTTGTGTTTGATTGCTAACGTTAGCTCAAAACGCCATTCAAGTGACAGCCTTAGTTGTGTTTGATTGCTAACGTTAGCTCAAAACGCCATTCAAGTGACAGCCTTTGTTGTGTTTGATTGCTAACGTTAGCTCAAAACGCCATTCAAGTGACAGTCTTTGTTGTGTTTGATTGCTAACATTAGCTCAAAACGCCATTCAAGTGACAGCCTTAGTTGTGTTTGATTGCTAACGTTAGCTCAAAACGCCATTCAAGTGACAGCCTTTGTTGTGTTTGATTGCTAACGTTAGCTCAAAACGCCATTCAAGTGACAGCCTTAGTTGTGTTTGATTGCTAACGTTAGCTCAAAACGCCATTCAAGTGACAGCCTTTGTTGTGTTTGATTGCTAACTTGTAGCCAGCAGTCATTTCAAAAACGTTTTAGCACACTGTTAGCATCTTGTAGGCTACTTGTCGCAAAGTGACGCATGCGCGACTCACATCGTGCAGTGACACCCCCCAGCGTCTCCTTCCAGGCAGCGCTGCGACGGTTGATTTCAAGGCACCTAACCATAACCTTATTCCTAACCATAACCATAACCATCGCCTACAAAGTTGACACAATGTAATCAACAATGACCATCGTCAACAACAACATCAGCATTCATTACATTACATCACCAACCCCTTTTATCAACGTTTCTGACATCCTCAACACATAGTCAACAGACTACAATATATAACCAACCAACCAAAGAATAAAGAAAGAAAGAGGACGAAATGAGGTAGCCAAGTGATCAAAGAAGACTCCTCCCCTGACCCCTATTCAAGCAGGAAATGGCTGCAGGTATAAAGGAGTACTTGTACCTGTTACGGTAGGTAGATGTAACAGAACACCGGCTAGCGTAGTAGCGTTTGACCTGTCGGCTAGCTGAATAATGTTGAGTGTTTAAACTAACATCTACAGTGGTCTATTTGGCGGTATATTCGCCCTGTTTAAGTTTGTGTGACATATAAACAACAATCTGTGTTGCTGCAAGCGTCAATGTTCGCCAACAAAACATGTAATCAAACAAATGCACAAGTAGCCTAGTTAGCAGCTTGGCTAGCTGCCTGGCTAGCAGCCTGGCTAGCTGCCTGGCTAGCTGCCTGGCTAGCAGCCTGGCTAGCTGTCTGAATAGCAGCCTGGCTAGCTGCCTGGCTAGTTGCCTGGCTAGGCTACAATGAAATCCAATGTCCGAACATGCTAGCCATTAGCCTGTCGGCTAGCTGAAAAGTTTGAGTGTTTAAACTAACATCTCCAGTGGTCTATTTAGTGGTGTATGTGCCCTGACATATAAATCACAATTTGTGTTGATACAAGTACACATGTTCGTGTAGAAACATTTTGACATCAAAATTTTCATGATACAGCGCTGATAACCTCCGCCATCTTGGTCAGACTTTTTTTGTAACTCCCGCCTCCAAACACAAACACGTGGACCTGATTGGTTCTCGACACAAACATTATTTGAATAAAGTTAAACTTTCGTCAACTTTGTTTTGCTCCTGTCGGCGATTCGCTCTCATCTCGCCCAATCAGGGCGAAATTAACGGAACGAAGAAGAAGAGCAGCCTTCAGTCACTTCCTTTCATAACCATAGACAGTATATAAAAGTTCATAACATGACTGTTAGCTAGTTCTCTTAGCTTAAGACATCCATGGACTAGACTTTAATAACTTACACCACTGCTCGTTATATAAAGGCCACCTAGAAAAAGAATGTAAACTTTGTTTACATTCTATCGGACATGATTGCAGCTAGCAGAGCTAGCGTTAGCGCGCTAGCTAGCGCGCTAACGCTAACGCTAGCTCTAGCACGTTTTTCTTGCGGTAGCCTTTCTACAATAAGCGGTGCTAAAAGTTACTATAATCCGTTCAAGGAGTTGATAAGCAGACAGATTAGCGAGCTAGCAGCGTTGTGTCCCTGCTAGCGCTGTCAGCTGGGTTGAAGGCGGAGCTGTTAGGCTGAGGTGTGTGGGGATGTCATCATCGATACGCACGTATGCGGTTTCGCCGTCCATATGAAGCCAAACGTGAGCCGGCTTTTTTTTTTATTCACCCTGGGACCAGGTTTCAAAAAAGTGCGTTTACAGGATTCGTGTGGACAGACGGCCCAAACGATGCAAAAGATGTGCGTTTGCATTGAAATACGTCTTCGTCTGGACGGCACCTCAGAGTACACAGAAGAATCAGAAAGCTGCGAAACAAAAAGGCACGAACACCTGGATTTTTTCCACAATGAACATTGTAGTTCCCAGCGACGTCACGTTGCTTAGTAACACTCCCCTGCTGTTGAGTTTGAAAGGATCAGAGTCAAGGCGAGCAGCTGTGACTTCACCTACCTGGATTGTTATTAATGACCTCGCTCCTCCTGCTGGCGTGGTGAACGACACATGACCTGACAGTTCACCCCACGGACAATGAAAGCGAGAGAAGAGGAAGCAGCAGCAGTTCTCGAACAATAACTAACCCTGAAAACTCCTGAAATGAATGTCCCTGAAATTGTTCAGTAAAGACAAACAGAAAACGCCTCGGGACAGATGGACATGGTAGAAATCACTGTGCTCTTTTATTAATCTGGATTCATTTTGTATTATTTGCAACAATGCCTGCAGGATATTAAATTAAAAAAGTGAAAAGACACTGTTAATCCTTAACGGGACGCCAGTCCTTGGAGTTTCATGCGTAAGGATTTCTGATCAAAGCGGGTTCCGCCCTCCACTCCGACATCGACGTCTAATTGTCAGAGTAGCGGCACTTCCATTGTTTTCAAACGTCCCACCACTCCGACAATTTTTGTTTCCATTGTCGGAGTGGTTAGGGTTAGGGATTGGCACCATGTCTGAATAGAAGCATGTCAGAGTGGCGGCATGTCTGAATAGAAGCATGTCGGAGTGGCGGCATGTCGGAATAGTGGCATGTCTGAATAGAAGCATGTCGGAGTGGCGGCATGTCGAACTGGCGGCATGTCGAACTGGCAGCATGTCGGAGTGGCGGCATGTCGGAATAGTGGCATGTCTGAATAGAGGCGTGTCTGAATAGAGGCGTGTCTGAATAGCGGCGTGTCGGAGTGGCGGCGTGTCGGACTGGCGGCATGTCGGACTGGCGGCATGTCGGAGTGGCGGCATGTCGGAGTGGCGGCATGTCAAAATAGTGGCATGTCTGAATAGAAGCATGTCTGAATAGCAGCATGTCGGAGTGGCGGCATATCAGAATAGCGGCATGTTGAAATAGCGACATGTCAGAATAGAAGCATGTCGGAGTGGCGGCATGTCAGTGGCGGCATGTCTGAATAGTGGCATGTCTGAATAGTGGCATGTCTGAATAGTGGCATGTCTGAATAGTGGCATGTCTGAATAGTGGCATGTCTGAATAGTGGCATGTCTGAATAGTGGCATGTCGGAGTGGCGGCATGTCTGAATAGCGGCATTTCGGAGTGGCGGCATGTCAGAGATAAAAAAAATCTATTTTAGTGATTCAAGTTAGAGTTTGTAAACTTGTCTGTTAGAGCCAGAGGACAAACAGTTACATGTTCACAGGGCTAGAAACAGGTTTAATATCCTGTGTGTCTGTCGCCGATGCTACGCACCGGTAACCCCGTCAAGGAAAGGGTTAACAGGAACGTAGTGTTGGCCAATCGGAGGTTATGGTGCCAGACTCCCTCCTTTGGCTGAGTCTCTGTCTGATCTGTCAGAGGGAGAGCAGGAGTGCCGTTGTGAAATTTAACGTTGATCGTCCCCAGAGAAAGAGAAGACGTCGGTCATTTCATGGTGCAGATTAGAACCAAAATTGAAACGTCAGCAACCAAAATTGCTGAGAACATTGTGTCAAATTGGTCGTTATTACTGAGACTTATAAAGTGACCGGTTTAGAATAGAAAGCCTTTATTGTCATTATGCACAGTACAATGAGATTCAGAGAGCGTCTCCG
Organism: Gymnocephalus cernua; assembly: GCA_023631565.1. NCBI lineage: Eukaryota > Metazoa > Chordata > Actinopteri > Perciformes > Percidae > Gymnocephalus > Gymnocephalus cernua. The sequence continues at coordinate 42,734,619 of CM042426.1, read as the reverse complement.
TAAAAGTGCATAAAAAATATAAATACACAGTTAAAAAACACAGACAGACAGAATGTGATGAACGCAGACTTGAGTCCAAGGAGCGACTGAATGAGTATTGAAGATAGAGTTAGAGTTAGTTTATGTCTGGTGGTGCAGTGGTCAGTGCAAATATTGTGCAGTTTACATCAGTGCAAATTTGCATTCAGTATGGTGAAAGCTTTGGGGAAGAAGCTATCCCTGAGTCTGTTTGTTCTGGCCCGCATGGACCTGAAGCGCCTGCCAGAGGGCAACAGGTTAAAGAGATGGAAGTCGGCGTGCGTGGTGTCCTTCAAGATGTTTCTGGCCCTGCTGAGACAACTGGAGTTATAGATGGCAGTCGAGGAAGGCAGAGGGCAGCCGATGATCTTTTGTGCGGTGTTTGCCACCCTCTGCGGTCTCTTCCTGTCGGCCTCCGTGCAGCTGGAGTGCCACGCTGTCACAGCGTAGGTCAACAGGCTCTCGATGGTGGAACGGCAGAAGGTCACCAGCAGCTGAGGGTTTAGTTGCTCCTTCCCGAGCACCCTCAGGAAGTGTAGCCGCTGCTGGGCCTTCTTGACCAGCGCTGTGGTGTTGACCGACCAGGAGAGGTCTGCAGAGAGGTGGATGCCGAGGAATTTGAAGGACTTCACTCGCTCTACACATTCGCCGTTGATGTACTGGTGGGGGGGGGGGAGGGGGGCAGGGTCTGCTCTGTTCCGCCTGAAGTCCAGGATGAGTTCCTCGGTCTTGGTGATGTTTAGTGCCAAGTTGTTTGATGCACACCATCATAGTGTTAAGTGTCAAAAAACATTAGCTGACGTTGTTGAGTAGATCAGAGATTATCGGCTAATGAAAACACTGATTTAGCAGAGGGGGGGGGGGGGGGGGGGTTAACACTTTTGCAAGGCAGTGTATCCGTGTCACAATGTCAGTAGGGGCTGAGCCCCCCTAAAGGTCTGATCCTAGAACCGCCCCTGGTAGTGTGTGTTGTAGCAGTGTTTTGTCATTGAGAACGAGCTAGCATGCTACGGTTAGCCACCTCGTCTCGGCTACTGACGTAGAAAGTCCTGCAGGTTTTGACCAGCTCACCCGGAGACTGAAGGCAGGAATCATTCAGAAACCGTATCTCACTCAGAACAACATGGATGGATTTTTTTCCAAGTTTGTATGTGTGTGGAAGCACCAGAGACACAAAATAACACCCCAAATCACAGAAAAAGTGTTTTATTCTTAATAAAAAACATCTCTTTACACGTCTAACTGCTTGATACCTGCACATTTGCTCTTTCATAGTATCATAAAATTTGTAAATGTTATATTTTAGGCCCTTGTTTCATTATAAAACCGAGATGATAGTGTGTGTGTGTGAACTGTCCTGGTTTTCACAGCTGCAGCCCCTTTGGCCACTGCACGCAGGTCATTAAAGTGTCCGGCCGGGTGATTTATGGAAGCAGGATGGGCCATAAGTCAACCAGGCAATGAAAAATTAATAGCTCATTGGCTATTAAAGAATACAGGAGTGGATTATCTGATTGCGCTGCAAAATATCAACTTCCCAAGAAACATTATTACCAATATAAAGAATTCATGAGCAGGAAACAGTGAATGCAGAGAGCACTCACATTTAAAGAAGAGTAACAGATAAATGACGTATCATCACAGTCCTTTTAAAATGTATTAACACACACATATTTAAATTTTGTGTGTGTTTATCGCACCGTTGTGACGAAAAGAGAGCTGAGCCAGAAGGCAAAGCTCTTGATCTACCGGTCAGTTTTCGTTCCTACCCTCACCTATGGTCATGAAGGCTGGAGGTCATGACCCAAAGAACGAGATCCAGGGTACAAGCGGCCAAAATGGGTTTCCTCAGGAGGGGGGCTGGCGTCTCCCTTAGAGATGATGAGGGTGAGAAGCTCAGTCATCCGTGAGGAGCTCGGAGTAGAGCCGCTGCTCCTTCACGTCGAAAGGAGCCAGTTGAGGTGGTTCGGGCATCTGGTAAGGACGCCCCCTGGGCGCCTCCCTAGGGAGGTGGTCCAGGCACGTCCAGCTGGGAGGAGGCCTCGGGGAAGACCCAGGACTAGGTGGAGGCACGTCCAGCTGGGAGGAGACCTCGGGGAAGACCCAGGACTAGTTGGACGGACGTCCAGCTGGGAGGAGGCCTCGGGGAAGACCCAGGACTAGGTGGAGGGACGTCCAGCTGGGAGGAGGCCTCGGGGAAGACCCAGGACTAGGTGGAGGGATTACATCTCCAACCTGGCCTGGGAACGCCTCGGGATCCCCCAGTCAGAGCTGGTTAATGTGGCTCAGGAAAGGGAAGTTTGGGGTCCCCTGCTGGAGCTGCTCCCCCAGCGACCCGACACCGGATAAGCGGACGACGATGGATGGATGGATATTTAAATTAACAGAACAAACATAGTAGTGTAGATGTAGCTTTAGTTTAGTGTGTTAGCATGCTAACACAACACACAGTCCAGCTGAGGCTGATGCGAATGTCATTAGTTCTGCAGGTGTTTGGTCATAACCCGAAGTATTGGACACATTAAAGCTATAGTGCACACGTGTCAAACTCAAGGCCCGCGGGCCAAATCCGGCCCATTGCAGATTTAGATCCGGCCCATATATGAATTTGGGTTTACACTAAATTTTGGCCCGTCTAGTTGTGCGCCAAACCAAAAACACAGAGTTTTTTTAACTGTAATTACGTGACATTCAAAGCAGAATTTGGCAGATTTTGCCGACTCAGAAACTCCCCCAGAAGCAGCAGAGAGAGTTTTCATATTCAGGCTGTGAAACAGGTTGTTGCTGGATTTGCTGAATTCTACGATGGCTAAGGAACTCTTTTGATGACTTTTGTAGGGCTTCATGTCAACAAAAATGACTACTTTAAAGCTATAGTGCGTAGCGTCTGTCTCCCCCGTGAGGAATTCTAACCCTACAGTCACACGTGCTACAAAGAGACAGCGACGAAGCGACAGGCTGTCGTTCATTTTCAACGGGAGCGGCCGTTTGCCAGAGACAAGATGGCGACAAGATGGCGACAAGATGGCGACAAGATGGTGACAAGATGGCGACAAGATGGCGACAAGATGGCGACAAGATGGCAACAAGATGGTGACAAGATGTTGACAAGATGGTGACAAATGGCGACAAGATGGCGACAAGATGGTGACAAGATGGCGACAAGATGGCGACAAGATGGCGACAAGATGGCGACAAGATGGCGAAAAGATGCTGACAAGATGGCGACAAGATGGCGACAAGATGGCGACAAGATGGCGAAAAGATGGCGAAAAGATGGTGACAAGATGGTGACAAGATGGTGACAAGATGGCGACAAGATGGTGACAAGATGGTGACAAAATGGCGACAAGATGGCGACAAGATGGCGAAAAGATGGCGAAAAGATGGTGACAAGATGGCGACAAGATGGTGACAAGATGGCGACAAGATGGTGACAAGATGGCGACAAGATGGCGACAAGATGGCGACAAGATGGCGAAAAGATGCTGACAAGATGGCGACAAGATGGCGACAAGATGGCGACAAGATGGCGAAAAGATGGCGAAAAGATGGTGACAAGATGGTGACAAGATGGTGACAAGATGGCGACAAGATGGTGACAAGATGGCGACAAGATGGTGACAAGATGGCGAAAAGATGGCGAAAAGATGGTGACAAGATGGCGACAAGATGGTGACAAGATGGTGACAAGATGGCGACAAGATGGTGACAAGATGGTGACAAGATGGCGACAAGATGGTGACAAGATGGTGACAAGATGGCGACAAGATGGCGACAAGATGGCGAAAAGATGGCGAAAAGATGGCGACAAGATGGTGACAAGATGGTGACAAGATGGCGACAAGATGGCGACAAGATGGCGACAAGATGGCGACAAGATGGCGACAAGATGGCGACAAGATGGCGAAAAGATGGCGACAAGATGGCGACAATCGGAGTGAAGGCAGCTGAACACTGTAGTCCTATAACTCCTCATTCGTTATATAATACCCATTACTCAACCTATGCAAGAGCAGTAACATCCATGACATTCGCCGTCGGTCACTTTCTTTTTTGGAACCCAAAGAACTGCTTTCAGCCATGCTTTTTACCCGTTGCAGTCGTCTTTTTCATCTCCAAAGTTGAACGCTGCTGTTTCCTTTCACAGCGGTGACATACAACGCACCCCTGTAGGCCTTCTAGATTGGTTTCAACTGCCTCGGCCATCATCAATCAGCCATCACTGACGTTTTTATGCCTCCGCTCAGGAATATTCTCAGTATGATTATGTCCTCGGTGTCAGGCATGTTCCTCCTCAGATTTACAGCTTCGGGTCACAGCGGCCACACCACCCAGGATCGAGGAACGCCGAGGGAAGGAAAGGGGGAAGCTCGGAGGAAACATTACTAAGACGCTGAAATGGTTCTGCTCTGAAAATGAAGAGGAGAGATCCTCCTTCCTGGACGGACAAACAGGAAAAATAGTACAGAATAGACCACAGAAAACTAAATGATATATACAGTGCTTAGCATGAGTCAGTCCCTCCAGAAAAACGCGGATTATCCTTGATTATGCGGCACGTTTTCTTAAAAAATGTGATGGAATATGCGGAATATTTATGCAATTTTATGCGATGAAATTGCGGGAACTTGCAAAAACTGCGGTTTGATGAAAAAGAGAAAACAAAGTGATTCCCCCCAACACCGTGTTCTCACTAGGCGACAATACGTCACTTCATAACGTTCCCATGGCAACAGGGGAAAATGGCTGCTCTCGTGTGAAGTAAACGCAACATTTTTCATCTTCCTGCTGAGATATATGTGACTTTTTTGCAACGAAAATGCGGGATTATGAAATCATGCAAGCCCCGCATATTTTGGGTGGAAATCGACAATTTATGCGGCGTATAAATATGCGGACTTTGGCTGATTATGCATTGAATTGTGCGATCACATAATCACGTTTTTCTGGAGGGACTGAGAAGTGAATACACCCGTGCTAAAGTTGACTAAAAAGAGAAATAAAAAAAAATATATATTTTAAAATTAAAAAATGAGGAAAAATCCAACCTTTAAGGACACCGATTTTCTTTTTGAATGAATAATGTGTCGTATAAATAAATAAATGTTCTTCCTTAAAGTACAGAGGACATAACACACCCCTATGTTAAATCCCCATAGAGGCAGCAGGCAGTTATTTCATGGATCCAGGATACGATGCATCCTGATGAAGTTCCCTTAAAATAGCCCCACATCATCACATACCCTTCACCATACCCCCCCCTCCCCACCCACACACACACACATCATCACATACCCTTCACCTCCCCCCCCCCCTCACACACACACACACACACACACACACACACACACACACACACACACACATCAACTTCACATACCCTTCACCTCCCCCCCCCCCCCCACACACACACACACATCAACATCACATACCCTTCACCCCCCCCCCCCACTGCACACACAAACACACACACACACATCATCACATACCCTTCACCTCCCCCCCTCACACACACACACATCATCACATACCCTTCACCATACCCCCCCTCACACACACACACATACACACACACATCATCACATACCCTTCACCATACCCCCCCTCACACACACACACATACACACACACATCATCACACACCCTTCACCTTCCCCCCCCCCCCCCCCCCCTCCACACACACACATCCTCACATGCCCTTCACCATAGCTACAGATTGGCATGGTTAGCCTAATAGCTGGTTTGATTTGCATTGAGAGATGATTTTATGGAAAGTACCCCACGCCAGTCTCTATGACAACACGTTACGGTTAACGCGTTGGGTGTGAGAACGAGTTGGCTCTGCTTATGAATTATTTTTGACTAATAGCTCAGAGGATGTTGAGTGGATCACAGACTGGTATCGGTCAGTAAGCTGTAAGTTTACTCAAGATATACTAATTTTGAAAAAAAAAATCAAATGCTATAAAATTATATATGTATTATATGTATTAAACACCTAAAACTGAATAAAAGTAATCATTTATTTTTCCTGTGAAGAACGTTATGGTTCCATACGTCCACCGTACATCCACGCAACCATGTTATTGTTTAATAATAAGCAATTTGGTTGAATATTTCTTTTTCTTTAGATAATGTTTTGGGCATTTTAGGCCTTTATTTCCACAGAACAGATGAAGACATGAAAAGGGGAGAGAGAGAGGAGGAATGGCACGCAGCAAAGGGCCGCAGGTCCGAGTCAAACCCACGGCCAAACCAAACATGTGCGCCTGCTCTACCAACTGAGCTAACCCGGCAATGGTTGAATATTTCTGATATAAAAAACGTTGAAAACGGGTCAAATTTGACCCTAGGTCAACACAAGGGTGAATGCGTTGGGTGTGAGAACGAGTTGCCTCTGCTTCTGCCAAACGTCTCGCTACTCCATCGCTACGAGGGGGGGGGGGGGTCTGCTCGTCTATTTCCATGTTTCTCTTGATGCGAGACTCAACGAACAAAGGAGTAAATGTGCACTTGAAGAAATGGGACCATACAAGCAGCAGTTTAACACAGTTTGATGCAATGCCAGATCATTTGCTTTTCTACCTTTTACATCATCCTCACTTCAAGTTTCCTGAGACCAACCATGTTGCCGTCTGTGAGATCTGTAAGACTCGTGTCGTCAGCCCTGCCTTTTATCTGGTTATATTTGCCTCTGTGATACAGTTTGAACGTGCAGATGTAATCCGTGTTTGAGTCTTTGCTATCTGGCCTCAGGAGAGATCTGCCGAGTTGTGCTAAATAACCCAACGCTGGCGGAGGAACGTCTGCACACGCCGGACGCACTGCCACAGTGATGGCTGACTCCTGCCTGACCCCGCACATAGACAGTATATAAAGTGGACCAGCAGGTCCCGTTGCTCTGGACGGAGACCAGTGAAGTCTATTAGAAGAACTTTCCCGGTGATGGCCGAGCGTTACTGCGCAGCCTCAAACTGAGCTTGATGACGTAGATGTGACGTGAGCAACGTGTCTGAACGTTGTAAGTCTTCTGGTAGCTGTGCCAAGAGAAATCTCAATCATTCCCAATCTATCAGAGACGGAGAGCGTAGGTATATGTAAGGAGATAACATAGGCACAGGCTAATTATTGATAACTAAAACAGGGGGTGGGGGGGCTGTGATAGCTTATTAGCATCAAAATGGCGCCATAGGAGGCTTCACTCTGCGGAGAGAAGCCCGCCCCCTTGACCCCGCAGCCTCGCTTTTAATCTGAGCCCAGAAGGCTTTGACTTTTCCCTGACATTTACCATGGCAGCGTTACCTTATACAAGTGAGAAGGGCCCAGTTACTGGCTCTCGGCAATCAATAGCCAGTTACTTCTACCTGCAGCAGAGGCCCAGAGAAGAGGAGGCATCTGTGTAATGGCATTAATCTCTCGTTTCTGCAGGACAAACAGGGGTATACATAGTACACGGGAGCCGGAGGAAGCAGCTCTGCTGTTTGAATATGATAGTAGATACAAACTTGAAGGAACAAAGTACCTTCAGAGCTCCTATCACAGTTACGTTCTTAACCCGTGTGTTGTTTTACCAAAGAAATTACGACGTTTTTGCAGGTTTTTTTTATTACCACTTGTGTATATATATACCACTAACACCAACTTATTGCCTCTAGTTGTACATAGATTTTTGACACGTAAACGGGAACATTAGTGGAATATTCGCTGTCATTAGCCATGGAAACATCTGTTGTCTTTTTCAGAATAAAACAAAATAATAGAGTGTAAACGTAGACGGAGAAACAGTGTGTATTGATCAACCATCAGGATGCATAAATTAGGGGTTGATTACATCTTCTGAGATCATGGTAATCATCCCATCACCTCCAATAAGACCCTTCATTCATCACACAGTGTGTGTGTGTGTGTGTGTGTGTGTGTGTGTGTGTGTGTGTGTGTGTGTGTGTGTGTGCTTGCATGTGTGTGTCTGTGTGTGTGTGCGTGTGTGTGTGTGTGTGTGTGTGTGTGTGTGTGTGTGTGCGCGCTTGCGTGCGTGCGTGCGTGTGTGTGTGTGTGCGTGCATGCATGCGTGCGTGCGTGTGTGTGTGTGTGTGTGTGTGTGTGTGCGCGCTTGTGTGTGTGTGTGTGTCTGCAATCTCTTTACCAGACAACGACCTTCACAGGTCCTTGGTCGCGTCTCCATGACGGCAGGTGGAAAAAAAAACGTTCCCATGACAACCTTTAAATCAGCCCGCGGCGTCTGGTCTCACGGTCGATAAGTCCCATTATCTCGCCTTCATCCACACTGTCAATAACTCACGAGTCACTGCTGCTGACGGCTCATGTGTATTTGTGTTATTGTGATGTGTGTGAATTTGTCTTTTGACAACAAAGTGTGGGATTAATAAAGTATATTTTATATTCTAACAACCAGCCATCGTCCATCCATCCATCCATCGTCGTCCGCTTATCCGTGGTCGGGTCGTGGGGGGAGCAGCTCCAGCAGGGGACCCCAAACCTCCCTTTCCCGAGCCACATTAACCAGCTCTGACTGGGGGATCCCGAGGCGTTCCCATGCCAGGTTGGAGATGTAATCCCTCCACCTAGTCCTGGGTCTTCCCCGAGGCCTCCTCCCAGCTGGACGTGCCTGGAACACCTCCCTAGGGAGGCGCCCAGGGGGCATCCTTACCAGATGCCCGAACCACCTCAACTGGCTCCTTTCGACGTGAAGGAGCAGCGACTCTACTCCGAGCTCCTCACGGATGACTGAGCTTCTCACCCTATCTCTAAGGGAGACGCCAGCCACCCTCCTGAGGAAACCCATTTCGGCCGCTTGTACCCTGGATCTCGTTCTTTCGGTCATGACCCAACCTTCATGACCATAGGTGAGGGTAGGAACGAAAACTGACCGGTAGATCGAGAGCTTTGCCTTCCGGCTCAGCTCTCTTTTCGTCACAACGGTGCGATAAACTGAATGTAATACCGCCCACGCTGCGCCGATTCTCCGACCAATCTCCAGCTCCATTGTCCCCTCACTCGCGAACAAGACCCCAAGGTACTTAAACTCCTTCACTTGGGGTAAGGACTCATTCCCTACCTGGAGAAGGCACTCCATCGGTTTCCTGCTGAGAACCATGGCCTCAGATTTAGAGGTGCTGATCCTCATCCCAGCCGCTTCACACTCGGCTGCAAACCGATCCAGTGAGTGCTGAAGGTCACAGGCCGATGATGCCATCAGGACCACATCATCTGCAAAGAGCAGCGATGAGATCCCCAGCCCACCGAACTGCAACCCCTCCATACCACGACTACGCCTCGATATCCTATCCATAAATACTACGAACAGGATTGGTGACAAAGCGCAGCCCTGGCGGAGGCCAACCCTCACCTGGAACGTGTCTGACTTACTGCCGAGAACCCGGACACAGCTCTCGCTTTGGTCATACAGAGATTGGATGGCCCTGAGAAGGGACCCCCTCACCCCATACTCCCGCAGCACCTCCCACAAAGTCTCCCGGGGGACCCGGTCATATGCCTTCTCCAGATCCACAAAACACATGTAGACTGGATGGGCATACTCCCAGGCTCCCTCCAGGATCCTTGCTAGAGTAAAGAGCTGATCCGTTGTACCACGCCCAGGACGGAATCCGCATTGTTCCTCTTCAACCTGAGGTTCGACTATCGGCCGAACCCTCCTTTCCAGCACCTTGGAGTAGACTTTACCAGGGAGGCTGAGAAGTGTGATACCCCTGTAATTGGTACACACCCTCTGGTCCCCCTTTTTGAAGAGGGGAACCACCACCCCGGTCTGCCACTCCTTAGGCACTGTCCCAGACTTCCACGCAATGTTGAGTAGGCGTGTCAAC
>CM042426.1:42714753-42719753 GCA_023631565.1 Gymnocephalus cernua | reverse complement strand
AACGGGTGGTGGTGGCTTGGGTAGCATAAAATGGCGCCATCGCGGCTTCGCTCTGCGGAGAGAAGCTCGCCCCCTTGGTCATGGCGGCTTGTTGAGAATACGATCTCATATTGTACTAACATATGCTGAATCTGTCTTCATTTCAGATCAACAAAGGTCAGTTTAACAGATTTTCCTCAGATTTTGAGAGACTCTAGTCAACCTCAGCCTGCTCCTTGCGCCCGCCACGCCTATTACACATGTGAAATCTCCCAAAATGAAGGCCGACGGCTCCTCCGACGAACACACTCGAGGCACAGACCTCGCCAGACTGTCCCACGGCCGAATACCTTTGGACACTAGTCTTGCATTGCCAGACCCTCCTCCACAGCGCAGCGGAGGAGGGTCTGGTTGGTCCACAAAAAAACAAATACAAAAGAACAAATGAAGATAGCAGCACAGAAACAATCTCTCAGCTAGTGGTCCGTCCACCTCGGATGGTTTACACCAGGGATCTTCAACAGGGGGTCCGGGACCCTTAGGGGGTCCTCAGAGTCACTGCAGGGGGGGGGGGGGGGGGCACCAAATTATTGTCAATTTTTGAAAGTTTTTTCAAAAAAATGTAAGTGTCTAAACATAATTCCAAGATATTATTAGCAAATTTTATCTCACATCCCGTTCACTGTTCAGGTCGCTACTCCAGGCTGCGCCGCTGCGGCCGACGGTAACGTTACACATCGCGGATCAAATTGTTTGTAAAAGTCGTTATATTGTTTCGGGGACAATGACGTGGCTGATAGCTAGCTTGTCTTGTTGTTTAACATACTGTCAAATTATTTTTACTGATTGCCAACTGTACACAATGTTATTTACTTTGGATCTTGCTAGCATAGCGTTAGCTAGCATAGCGTTAGCTAGCGTAGCGTTAGCTAGCATAGTGTTAGCTAGCATAGCGTTAGCTAGCGTAGCGTTAGCCTTCTGGCTTGTAGCTGAGCTGAAGGATTCTATCAGCTGAGCGGACTATAAACATCTCCGGTTGCTAAGGGTGGCAATGTCGTATCTAAGGTCCTTCCTATTTCCTGGAGGAGCGAACAACGTTTGCGTTGCATAAGAACCTGATGGATGGGAATGATTGTTCCAGGTATTAGTCAAACCATCAGGCGTAACCAGGGAAACAGAGTTATTGTTTGTAAAAACTTTAGATTTCGATTGTAAAACTAATTAAAATGTGAAATGAAGTTTTAAAAATATGTCATTTGGCAAGTGATCATGGTATAAGCGGGTTAATGCCCTTCGAGGTGTCCATTGTCAGGTATTAATGGACTTCGGCGTGTCGGACGGTTCACGCCTCGCCGTCGTCCATTAATACCTGACAATGGACACCTCGTCGGGCATTAACCCTTACTTATAAAGGCTTGAGGCCATCCTACACGTTATTGTAGGCCCACTTTAATATGCAACATCATTTTATGATGTAACGCTGTGACTATAGGCTACAAATCACAACATGTAAATAGGAACATGTTGCCGTTATTTTGTCACTTACTCAAAGCAGTAGGCTAGATGGAGCCGGTTACCTCCAGGATCTGTGCTAAGCTAGGCTAGATGGAGCCGGTTACCTCCAGGATCTGTGCTAAGCTAGGCTAGATGGAGCCGGTTACCTCCAGGATCTGTGCTAAGCTAGGCTAGATGGAGCCGGTTACCTCCAGGATCTGTGCTAAGCTAAGCTAGTTGGAGTCGGTTACCTCCAGGATCTGTGCTAAGCTAGGCTAGATGGAGCCGGTTACCTCCAGGATCTGTGCTAAGCTAAGCTAGTTGGAGTCGGTTACCTCCAGGATCTGTGCTAAGCTAGGCTAGATGGAGCCGGTTACCTCCAGGATCTGTGCTAAGCTAAGCTAGTTGGAGTCGGTTACCTCCAGGATCTGTGCTAAGCTAGGCTAGATGGAGCTGGTTACCTCCAGGATCTGTGCTAAGCTAGGCTAGATGGAGCCGGTTACCTCCAGGATCTGTGCTAAGCTAGGCTAGATGGAGCCGGTTACCTCCAGGATCTGTGCTAAGCTAGGCTAGATGGAGCCAGTTACCTCCAGGACCTGTGCTAAGCTAGGCTAGTTGGAGCCGGTTACCTCCAGGATCTGTGCTAAGCTAGGCTAGATGGAGCCGGTTACCTCCAGGATCTGTGCTAGGCTAGATGGAGCCGGTTACCTCCAGGATCTGAGCTAAGCTAGGCTAGATGGAGCCGGTTACCTCCAGGATCTGTGCTAAGCTAGGCTAGTTGGAGCCAGTTAGCTCCAGGATCTGTGCTAAGCTAGGCTAGTTGGAGCCGGTTACCTCCAGGATCTGTGCTAAGCTAGGCTAACGGTGGAGCCGTCAGACAGAGTTACGACACGCACGGAGATGAGAAGGGTATGTATGGACTTGTCTGTCGGGGTTACGGTGAATAAGCTAATGTACCAATAAGTCGGCGTGTTCCTTTAATGAAAATAATTCAGTTAATTTCCAGTCTTGTTGCAACATGCTGAGTGAACAAAAGCCCTTTTTCACAGTTCTGTACGGGCAAGTGGACCAGCGAGCAACAAACGATCATTTGTACGCAAACAGTGAGAGTCAGCACTCCTCGGTGAGATTAAGTTACAGATGTAGGAGGGATGTAAGAGACCCTGCCCGGAGGATGAAAAAACGAGGAAGGGATAGAGAGACCCTGCCCGGAGGAAGCCCGGGGCCCCCGTCTGGAGCCAGGCCCAGAGGGAGGGCTCGTCAGCGAGCGTCTGGTGGCCGGGTTTGCCACGGAGCCCGGCCGGGCACAGCCCGAAAAAGCTACGTGGCACCTATCTCTCCAGCCCATGGGCCCACCACCTGTGGGAGGAACCGCTGGGGTCGGGTGCGCTGCCACACGGGTGGCGGTGAAGGTCAGGGGCCTCGACGGACCAGACCCGGGCAGCAGAGGCTTGCTCTGGGGACATGGAATGTCACCTCGCTGTGGGGGAAGGAGCCGGAACTTGTGCGTGAGGTGGAGTGCTACCAGTTGGATCTGGTGGGGTTTACCTCTACGCATAGTCTCGGTTCTGGAACCGTACTCCTGGAGAGTGGTTGGACTCTTTTCTTCTCCGGAGTTGCCCAGGGTGTGAGGCGCCAGGCGGGTGTGGGGATACTCACAAGTTCCCGGCTGAGCGCCGCAACGTTGGAGTTTACCCCGGTGGACGAGAGGGTCGCCTCCCTACGCCTGCGGGTTGTTGGGGGGAAAACTTTGACTGTTGTTTGTGCATATGCACCAAACAAGAGTTCAGAGTATTCGGCCTTTTTGGAGACCTTGAATGGAGTCCTGTATGGGGCTCCGGAGGGGGACTCCATAGTTCTGCTGGGGGACTTCAACGCACATGTGGGCAATGACGGAGATACATGGAGAGGCGTGATTGGGAGGAACGGCCTCCCTGATCTAAACCAGAGTGGTTGTCTGTTATTGGACTTCTGTGCTAGTCATGGATTGTCTATAACACACACCATGTTCGAACATAGGGATGCTCATAAGTGTACTTGGTACCAGAGCACCCTAGGCCGAAGGTCAATGATCGATTTTATAATCGTTTCATCTGATCTGAGGCCGTATGTTTTGGACACTCGGGTGAAGAGAGGGGCGGAGCTGTCAACTGATCACCATCTGGTGGTGAGTTGGGTTAGGGGGTGGGGGAAGACTCTGGACAGACCTGGTAAACCCAAACGGGTGGTGCGGGTAAATTGGGAACGTCTGGAGGAAGCTCCTGTCCGACAGACCTTCAACTCACACCTCCGGCGGAGCTTTTCGTGCATCCCTGTGGAGGCTGGGGACATTGAACCTGAGTGGACAATGTTCAAAGTTTCCATTGCTGAAGCTGCGGCAGGGAGCTGTGGTCTTACGGTCTTAGGTGCCTCAAGGGGCGGTAACCCTCGAACACCGTGGTGGACACCGGTGGTCAGGGAAGCCGTCCGACTGAAGAAGGAGTCTTTCCGGGATATGTTATCCCAGAGGACTCCGGAGGCAGTTGCAAGGTACCGAAGGGCCCGAAGGACTGCAGCCTCTGCCGTGAAAGAGGCAAAGCAGCGGGTGTGGGAGAAGTTCGGAGAAGACATGGAGAAGGATTTTCGGTCGGCACCAAGGCGCTTCTGGAAAACCGTCCGCCACCTCAGAAGGGGGAAGCGGGGAACCATCCAAGCTGTGTACAGTAAGGATGGGACGTTGTTGACCTCAACTGAGGAGGTAATAGGGCGGTGGAAGGAGCACTTTGAGGAACTCCTAAATCCAGCTGATGCGCCCTCTTTGTTAGAGGCAGAGCTGGAGGATGACGGGGGATTGTCGTCAATTTCCCTGGTGGAGGTCACTGAGGTTGTCAAACAACTCCACAGTGGCAAAGCCCCAGGGATTGATGAGATCCGTCCAGAAATGTTGAAAGCTCTGGGTGTGGAGGGGCTGTCTTGGTTGACACGCCTACTCAACATTGCGTGGAAGTCTGGGACAGTGCCAAAGGAGTGGCAGACCGGGGTGGTGGTTCCCCTCTTCAAAAAGGGGGACCAGAGGGTGTGTACCAATTACAGGGGTATCACACTTCTCAGCCTCCCTGGTAAAGTCTACTCCAAGGTGCTGGAAAGGAGGGTTCGGCCGATAGTCGAACCTCAGGTTGAAGAGGAACAATGCGGATTCTGTCCTGGGCGTGGAACAACGGATCAGCTCTTTACTCTAGCAAGGATCCTGGAGGGAGCCTGGGAGTATGCCCATCCAGTCTACATGTGTTTTGTGGATCTGGAGAAGGCATATGACCGGGTCCCCCGGGAGACTTTGTGGGAGGTGCTGCGGGAGTATGGGGTGAGGGGGTCCCTTCTCAGGGCCATCCAATCTCTGTATGACCAAAGCGAGAGCTGTGTCCGGGTTCTCGGCAGTAAGTCAGACACGTTCCAGGTGAGGGTTGGCCTCCGCCAGGGCTGCGCTTTGTCACCAATCCTGTTCGTAGTATTTATGGATAGGATATCGAGGCGTAGTCGTGGTATGGAGG
>CM042426.1:42707253-42709753 GCA_023631565.1 Gymnocephalus cernua | reverse complement strand
ACAATTACCACAGTTTTCCCCACTCATCCTGTCTTTCTATCAGAAAGAGAGAGAGAGAGAGAGAGAGAGACGTGACCGGCATATAGAAATATGGTATGAATGGCCAGGTGCACGATCAGGCACGCGTGCGGTGTGTTCCAGCTGTTCCAGCGCTGCGGTAGAGCTGCTGCTGTGCCCGGTGTGTTCCATACAGATGCTAAAGGGTGATTTTTGCGTCTGTATCTCACGCTGAGAGACGCTGACCAAGCTTCGGAGCAATCGGAGCTCTGCTCCTCATCCCTGGGGAAGCGGTTAAATGTATTTATTTACAACGAGCTGCAATCCATCCTACCTTGTTTGCTCACCTGCTGACATCCCTGGAATTTGTTATAAAGCTGCAGTCTGATAAATAGTGCAGGTTTCAAAGTTTAATATACTGCAAAATGAGAAGTCCACCCACCGAATAACCAAACACTCGCAGCACACGTTTTCTTTTGGAGCATTAAATATAAATCAAAGAGTCTAAAATTCAAAGAAAGAAAAAATCCTTTCTAGTTAGTTTCTGAATTCTTTCTCTCTGAATTTTTATTTTTTTTAAAGCACTTGCAAACATGTTTCAGGAGATGTAGCAGAACCTGATAGATGTTAAAAAAAAAAAAATAAGCAAAGAAGGTGGGTAGTGTGCACACGCACCAACCCCCGGCTGTGCACAGGTGCACAAAAACAGCATATAAAAGAAAAGAAGAAGAAGTGTCTTCTGAACACGTCTGCTGTCACACAGGAGACGGGATGAATCGTGCAAATGGAGATAGCAGCACGCTGCCTGGCAGGCGTCACCGTCTTTCACCGTGTTGCGCAAAAAGAAAATGACAGAAGTGTTTGTGTGAAGAATGAAAAACCAAAGCTACAGAGAGAAGTTCAGACCCGGCCCGCTTTCACAACTGCACCCAGCTGGCCGAGCGTGTGAAGTGGCCGTGAATGTCGGTCAGTTTCACAATATTGTCAAAAAATATATATATAAAAAATCTTATTATTATTATTATTATTAGCACGTATTACACTCCCTCCAGAAAAACGTGATTATGCGATCGCAGAATTCAACGCATAATCAGCCAAAGTCTGCATATTTATTTTTTCAAATACAAAATGTTGCTATGTGCTAACCAAGTACTTTGTATATATTTGTTTCTGTTTCAGTATTTCTTGGCAAATAACTTACTGCGGGTAATAAACGCTGATTCTGGTCGCTTCAACGTTGCTTCTTCAGATGATTTGGTGTGATTACTATTTGTTCAGTACACCCGCAAAGCATGAAATAGATAAAAGTGGATTTTAGGAACCACCTGCAAGAGGACAAATTTCTTTATCAGTTCCTCCAGAAAAACGTGATTATGCGATCGCATAATTCAATGCATAATCAGCCAAAGTCCGCATATTTATGCGGGGGGGCGCATTTTTTCAAATACGCCGCACTTTCGCTGCATAAATTGCCGATTTCCGCGCAAAATATGCGGGGCTTGCGTGATTTCATAATCCCCGCATTTTCGTTGCAAAAAAAGTCACATATATCTCAGCAGAAAGATGAAAAATGTTGCGTTTACTTCACACGAGAGCAGCCATTTTCCCCTGTTGCCATGGGAACGTTATGAAGTGACGTCATTTCTCCTAGTGAGAACACGGTGTTGGGGGGGAATCACTTTGTTTTCTCTTTTTCATCAAACAAAGTTTTTGCAAGTTCCTGCAATGTCATTGCATAAAATGGCATAAATATCCCGCATATTCCATCACATTATTTAAGAAAACGTGCCGCATAATCAAGAATTTTTGCCCTCAACAATCACAAAATAACTCCGCGTTTTTCTGGAGGTAACTGTTATTATTAAGCTCTGATTCTAAAGGAGCAGATCTCAAGTTTTCTGCGTGTTTGTTTCAGATATGTGGAGCATAAAAAGTTAACATGCTCTGGTTTATTGGCATTTCTTTAAACCAATCACAGTCGTCGTGGGCGGGGCTAAGCTCCGGACGGTGCCTCTGCTAAATAGTCTCTGGAAGGAACTTGTTTTGGTGGAACATGTGTACGTTCAAAAGTAGTTTTAGTCGTGCGAGAGAAACCTCAGATTGGACAGATAGTCTAGCTAGCTGTCTGGATTTACCCTGCAGAGATCTGAGGAGCAGTTAACCAGAGTCCTCACACATCAGCCGGAGGTTAGAACGCCAACAATTCTTCCTTTAAACAGGCAGAAACCTCCAACAGAACCAGGATCTCGGCTGACACACAGACACACGGAAATATGATTTCATAATAATTATAGCAGTTGCCGTAACATCGGGTCTGGTCAGCAGGAGAGAGACGTTCTTTCTGAGGTCATAGGTCACATTATCATCAAGGTCCCATATCACGCTCAGTGTTTAGGCTCATATTAGAGCTGTGATCAGATACATTTTGATTGACAGCTTTTTAAAAGCCCGAAGCTGTTTACAGCCTGACATTATTCAAATGTGCACACACACACACACACAC
>CM042426.1:42652253-42697253 GCA_023631565.1 Gymnocephalus cernua | reverse complement strand
TGTTCCCACAGCCCTATGTTCCCACAGCCCAATGTTCCCACAGCTCTATGTTCCCACAGCCCTATGTTCCCACAGCCCAATGTTCCCACAGCTCTATGTTCCCACAGCTCTATGTTCCCACAGCACTATGTTCCCACAGCCCAATGTTCCCACAACCCTATGTTCCCACAGCCCAATGTTCCCACAGCCCTATGTTCCCACAGCCCAATGTTCCCACAGCCCAATGTTCCCACAGCCCTATGGTCCCACAGCTCTATGTTCCCACAGACCTATGTTCCCACAGCCCTATGTTCCCACAGCCCTACGTTCCCACAGCCCTATGTTCCCACAGCCCAATGTTCCCACAGCACTATGTTCCTACAGCACTATGTTCCCACAACCCTATGTTCCCACAGCCCAATGTTCCCACAACCCTATGTTCCCACAGCCTAATGTTCCCACAGCTCTATGTTCCCACAGCTCTATGTTCCCACAGCCCTATGTTCCCACAGCCCAATGTTCCCTACAGCCCTATGGTCCCACAGATCTATGTTCCCACAGCCTAATGTTCCCACAGCCCTATGGTCCCACAGCTCTATGTTCCCACAGCTCTATGTTCCCACAGCCCTATGGTCCCACAACCCTATGTTCCCACAGCCTAATGTTCCCACAACCCTATGGTCCCACAGCTCTATGGTCCCACAGCTCTATGTTCCCACAGCTCTATGTTCCCACAGCCCTATGTTCCCACAGCTCTATGTTCCCACAGCCCTATGGTCCCACAACCCTATGTTCCCACAGCCTAATGTTCCCACAGCTCTATGTTCCCACAGCTCTATGTTCCCACAGCCCTATGTTCCCACGGCCCTATGTTCCCACAGCCTAATGTTCCCACAGCCCAATGTTCCCTACAGCCCTATGTTCCCACAGCCCTATGGTCCCACAGATCTATGTTCCCACAGCCCTATGGTCCCACAGCTCTATGTTCCCACAGCCCTATGGTCCCACAGCTCTATGTTCCCACAGCTCTATGTTCCCACAGCCCTATGGTCCCACAGCTCTATGTTCCCACAGCTCTATGTTCCCACAGCCCTATGTTCCCACAGCCCAATGTTCCCACAGCCCTATGTTCCCACAGCCCTATGTTCCCACAGCCCTATGTTTCCACAGCCCAATGTTCCCACAGCTCTATGTTCCCACAGCCCAATGTTCCCACAGCCCTATGTTCCCACAGCCCTATGTTTCCACAGCCCAATGTTCCCACAGCTCTATGTTCCCACAGCCCAATGTTCCCACAGCCCTATGTTCCCACAGCCCTATGTTCCCACAGCCCAATGTTCCCACAGCCCTATGTTCCCACAGCCCTATGTTTCCACAGCCCAATGTTCCCACAGCCCAATGTTCCCACAGCCCAATGTTCCCACAGCCCAATGTTCCCACAGCCCAATGTTCCCACAGCCCAATGTTCCCACAGCCCAGGCTGTGGGAACATAGGCACGCTCCCATGTGAACAACAATCTCTCGCTCCGTTCTCTCAGGGTTAAGTTAATTTCCTGGAAAAGTCTCCACTATGTAATCGCTGTTTCACTTTGCCATCCTCTTGATGTCACTGCTTCAAATCGTGACAGTGGAGCCGTCCTTTGTACTCATGTCAAATCCTTTAGTTTTAACCTCGAGGACAAATGCACTTCATCATATTTCCACCTGACAGAGCTCTTAAATTGATTTTTGCTTTGCCCCTGACATTGATGTTATCAGCGTCTATTCAAAGTCCATTCAGCAGCGATGAGCGCAGGAGATGAAGGCATCCGTAACTTGACAGAGACATTCTTCTCCCACGCTCCCATTTAGATCCTCCAAATGAGAATCTGCTGCTCAACAATAGGATCTATTCTTTATGTACGGAGACAGAAAACTGATAGAATAATTCAATAACAGAGCCAAGGCTCTTTGACTGCATTGACACACGGCGCTATCTTTAGTCCTGAAGGCCTTGATTAAAAACAGAGAGGTGCCACTCAGTGGTAACAAAGGAAAAACACGGGACCCGACTCAAACACAATAGAAGTAGAAGAGAATAGAAAGGAGGGGTAGAGAACGAGAGAGCGGGAGGGGAGTGAATGCACGGAGGTGGATGCAGATTAATTGATGAATTTGGTGCCATGAACTGTGTCATTCATTGTCTGAACTACAATGAAATGTGCCTCCGACACAAATGGAATCCATTTTCCAGCCCGACAATGATTGTCTCTCATTACTTTATTATTACACTGATGTGTTTTGTATATTGCATTTTTTTTTTTTTTTTTCACTATTCTGCCTCAGTGTGATTTGATTTCTCCTTTCAGACCGTCTGGCACACGGACTCCTTCTTCGCGCTAAATGAATACCACGTTCTGAAGAGAGGCTAGAGTTAATTATTTTGTCTACCCCGTGCCGACCGGATAAACAAAATAATCAGTTCGTAGTCTGGGAGCAGAATTGAAATTTCAAGCAGGTGAGAGGCCTAATATTAAATATTAACCTGCCAGAACATGGTTTGTCATTACATTTGCTGATTATCACAGACGGACTGACTTACACATCATTAACAGACAGAAAGATGTCTTGATAACACAAGGTGGAGGTAAAATAAACCACAACAATGCAAAACAGTCACTCAGTGTGTTTACATGTGGGTCAATTTGACCCATTTTCTAAAAGTTCCTATATCAGAAATTTGGGTTTCTTTCAACCAAATTGTCACAAAAAAAATAACGTGGCTAGTTCCATACACCGTTTTTCACAAGTAAAGTTGATCAGTTCACTACTTTCATTGAATTTGGGTGTTTTATTCAATTTTATAGCATTTGAAAAAAAAAAAAGATAAAATAACGTTGAAAAAAGTGACAAAAATCTTGGGAAAAAGTAACTAAAACATCGGGAAAAGCGACAAAATTGTCAAGAAGGACGACCAAAACGTTGAAAAACAAGTTTTAATTTAAAAATCTTACCCAGAAAACCCAAAAGTTGCATGGTCGGCGGGAAGACAACACAAGGGAAACGCCATGTAAACACCAGTCTTGTATAAAGTACTTGAAAGCAATACTTGAGTAAAAGTATAAGTAAGTTACCAGAAAATGACTTTGGTAGAAGTTAAAGTCTCCTTTTAGAACATTACTTGAGTAAAAGTCTTAAAGTATCTGATATTTACAGTACTTAAGTATCAAAAGTAATTTTCTGATATTAAATGTACTTAAGTATTAGAAGTAAAAGTAAAAAAACCTTTGATCATGAACTTTATGGCCGAAGGTGTGTAACGTTATCTTCATCACGACTGTCGTCTGGGTGGTCATCGTCTGTTACCATGGCAGCAGAGCCTGCACCAGGTGCTTCCATGATGCTATCAGTCAATAGGCTTCCTCGTCTTCTTCTTTGGTTTTGGCCTATGGTTTTTTTTTTTTTGCCTTTTGGCAACAAACAGGCATTAGGTCACCAACTAGAATGAATGTATTGACTTGGCAATTTAGTAACAATGATTGGCCAAACTTTCTTTCTTCCAGTAATACATTTCTTCTGATTTTATTTTGTAGTAATGAGTAACTAAGATGCTGAGGGGAAATGTAGTGGAGTAAAAGTAAACATTTTATTTAGGAAATGTAGTGGAGTAGAAGTAAAAGTTTCCGGAAATATAAATAACAAAGTAAAGTACAGATACGTGAAAATTCTACTTAAGTACAGTAGTGAAGTATTTGTACTTCGTTACATTACAACACTGGTAAACACCTTATAATCTTACATGATTGGACAGAATATCAGAGTGAAACTCGTCGACACTTCTGGTCTCAAAAATAACGGAGCGACGCCAAGTGTAGAACGTCTTGGGTTCTTCTGGTTCTGCTTTAGTTTTTCTAATATTTTAGAAGAAGGCGAACAATGTGAGTAGCTGACAGACGAGTGAAGGAGAGAGAGATGATGATGTCACACAGACAACCAGCGATGTATAGACATATTAGTAGGGTTAGGGTCCCGAAACTCGGTGCCAGTAGGTCCCCGGTACCAATGTAAACGGTAGTAACGAGACCGAATAAGAACGAAAATGTCGGTGCCTGACTTTCCGCTACACTCGACAGCAGGTAACGTTAGCCTAGCGTTAGCTAGCAGCGTGATTAAACACGGTTAACATGCTGACAGGTGACGTTAAACAGTGTAAAGTGTGACTATATATCAACAGTCTGCTCTGCAGCGCAGCAGCTGCCGACGTCGGAAAAACACAGACGGTGCATTCACTGAAACTGGTAACCTACAGCCTCGCGGTGCATTCACTGAAACTGGTAACCAACAGCCTCGCGGTGCATTCACTGAAACTGGTAACATACAGCCTCGCGGTGCATTCACTGAAACTGGTAACCTATAGCCTCGCTTTGCATTCACTGAAACTGGTAACCTACAGCCTCGCGGTGCATTCACTGAAACTGGTAACCTACAGCCTCGCGGTGCATTCACTGAAACTGGTAACCTACAGTCTCGCGGTGCATTCACTGAAACTGGTAACCTACCGCCTCGCGGTGCATTCACTGAAACTGGTAACCTACAGCCTCGCGGTGCATTTACTGAAACTGGTAACCTACAGCCTCGCGGTGCATTCACTGAAACTGGTAACCTACAGCTTTGCGGTGCATTCACTGAAACTGGTAACCTACAGCCTCGCGGTGCATTCACTGAAACTGGTAACCTACAGCCTCGCGGTGCATTCACTGAAACTGGTAACCTACCGCCTCGCGGTGCATTCACTGAAACTGGTAACCTACAGCCTCGCGGTGCATTCACTGAAACTGGTAACCTACAGCCTCGCGGTGCATTCGCTGAAACTGGTAACCTACAGCCTCGCGGTGCATTCGCTGAAACTGGTAACCTACAGCCTCGCGGTGCATTCACTGAAACTGGTAACCTACCGCCTCGCGGTGCATTCACTGAAACTGGTAACCTACAGCCTCGCGGTGCATTCACTGAAACTGGTAACCTACAGCCTCGCGGTGCATTCGCTGAAACTGGTAACCTACAGCCTCGCGGTGCATTCACTGAAACTGGTAACCTACAGTCTCGCGGTGCATTCACTGAAACTGGTAACCTACAGTCTCGCGGTGCATTCACTGAAACTGGTAACCTACCGCCTCGCGGTAGTTACTGAAACTGGTAACCTACAGCCTCGCGGTGCATTCACTGAAACTGGTAACCTACAGCTTTGCGGTGCATTCACTGAAACTGGTAACCTACAGCCTCGCGGTGCATTCACTGAAACTGGTAACCTACAGCCTCGCGGTGCATTCACTGAAACTGGTAACCTACCGCCTCGCGGTGCATTCACTGAAACTGGTAACCTACAGCCTCGCGGTGCATTCACTGAAACTGGTAACCTACAGCCTCGCGGTGCATTCGCTGAAACTGGTAACCTACAGCCTCGCGGTGCATTCGCTGAAACTGGTAACCTACAGCCTCGCGGTGCATTCACTGAAACTGGTAACCTACCGCCTCGCGGTGCATTCACTGAAACTGGTAACCTACAGCCTCGCGGTGCATTCACTGAAACTGGTAACCTACAGCCTCGCGGTGCATTCGCTGAAACTGGTAACCTACAGCCTCGCGGTGCATTCGCTGAAACTGGTAACCTACAGCCTCGCGGTGCATTCACTGAAACTGGTAACCTACAGTCTCGCGGTGCATTCACTGAAACTGGTAACCTACCGCCTCGCGGTGCATTCACTGAATTTGGTAACCTACAGCCTCGCGGTGCATTTACTGAAACTGGTAACCTACAGCCTCGCGGTGCATTCACTGAAACTGGTAACCTACAGCTTTGCGGTGCATTCACTGAAACTGGTAACCTACAGCCTCGCGGTGCATTCACTGAAACTGGTAACCTACAGCCTCGCGGTGCATTCACTGAAACTGGTAACCTACCGCCTCGCGGTGCATTCACTGAAACTGGTAACCTACAGCCTCGCGGTGCATTCACTGAAACTGGTAACCTACAGCCTCGCGGTGCATTCACTGAAACTGGTAACCTACAGCCTCGCGGTGCATTCGCTGAAACTGGTAACCTACAGCCTCGCGGTGCATTCACTGAAACTGGTAACCTACAGTCTCGCGGTGCATTCACTGAAACTGGTAACCTACCGCCTCGCGGTGCATTCACTGAATTTGGTAACCTACAGCCTCGCGGTGCATTTACTGAAACTGGTAACCTACAGCCTCGCGGTGCATTCACTGAAACTGGTAACCTACAGCTTTGCGGTGCATTCACTGAAACTGGTAACCTACAGCCTCGCGGTGCATTCACTGAAACTGGTAACCTACAGCCTCGCGGTGCATTCACTGAAACTGGTAACCTACCGCCTCGCGGTGCATTCACTGAAACTGGTAACCTACAGCCTCGCGGTGCATTCACTGAAACTGGTAACCTACAGCCTCGCGGTGCATTCACTGAAACTGGTAACCTACAGCCTCGCGGTGCATTCGCTGAAACTGGTAACCTACAGCCTCGCGGTGCATTCACTGAAACTGGTAACCTACCGCCTCGCGGTGCATTCACTGAAACTGGTAACCTACAGCCTCGCGGTGCATTCACTGAAACTGGTAACCTACAGCCTCGCGGTGCATTCAAAGTTATTGTAAAATACCCTTTTCCCATCTGGTGGTTGTTTTTGTCGTTCAACAGCAATTTACTGGTGAAATAAGTTATTGTGTATTATAAGTTATAGTTATTACATCACTATTACATCATTTAATTTTGACCATATGGCCTTAGTAATAAACAATGTGTTAATCTTAAATGTCACCGGCTGTTGTTTAGTCGGCCTATCCTTCTTGTTTCTTCTTCTTTTTTTTAAAAAACTTTCTTAAAAAGTTTCAGTTCAGGCACCGTTTAGGCCCCGGCACCGTTTTACAAGTACCGATTTAGCACCGGTATCGGAAAAAACCTAAACCATACCCAACCCTACATATTAGGTTATTGATCTGAAAGTTATCGTCCCTTAAAATCATATACAAGTCTGTAAATTATGTGCAAGGTTGAAACTGCCGGCTAATGAACGCAAATGTTTGTCAGTGAACCGAACTCTAGAGCACAGAGTTCGGTTGTTTGGTCCGCACCAGAGTTGGCATAAGCGTTCACGCCGCCTCAACCCAACCAGACCGTCCCACCAAACGCTCCAGGGATTCGGTTAAAAAACACTCCCTCCAGAAAAACGTGATTATGCGATCACATAATTCAACGCTTAACCCTTGTGTTGTCTTCCGGTTGACCGTGCACTAGTTCTCCTTCTGGGTCTAAATTAACACTTTATTTTTATTAGTTTTTTTTATATTTTTGACACATTTTCTGCCATTTTTGTCCTTTTTTTAAAGCAATTTCAATGTTTTTGTCACTTTTTTGATGTTTTTGATGCTAATTTGTTTTTGGTTGTTCAAATGATATCAAATTGAATATCCAAAATTCAATGAAAGTAGTGATCAAGTACTTGCAATTGTACTTAGCCTTTTGGGTAATTTGGTTAAAAAGAAACCCATATTTCTCTTATAGAAGTTTTGAGAACGGGTCAAATGTGACCCGAGGACAACCAAAGTCCGCATATTTATGTGGGGGGGGGGGGGACTGAAAAGGACCAAACTGCTCAGCTGTGAAAGCTACTTAAAGTTTTGGGCTATTTTGCTACCTTAGCTCCCTTTTAGTAGTTTAGTAGTGGAAAGAAACACTTATTTTCTTACACTTTGTCTATTTGTGTCTGTAGATTTCTCCAAAATTCACCAAATGTTATTAAATAATGCCTCATTTTGCATATTTTTAAACATTAGAATTTCAGAAAACGTGTATTCACTCCCTCCAGAAAAACGTGATTATGCGATCGCATAATTCAATGCATAATCAGCCAAAGTCTGCATATTTATGCGGGGGGGGCCGCACTTTTTTCAAATACGCCGCACTTTCGCCGCATAAATTGCCGATTTCCGCGCAAAATATGCGGGGCTTGCATGATTTCATAATCCCCGCATTTTCGTTGCAAAAAAGTCACATATATCTCAGCAGAAAGATGAAAAATGTTGCGTTTACTTCACACAAGAGCAGCCATTTTCCCCTGTTGCCATGGGAACGTTATGAAGTGACGTAATTTTGCCTAGTGAGGGAATCACTTTGTTTCTCTTTTTCATCAAACCGCAGTTTTTGCAAGTTCCCGCCATTTTTGCAAGTTCCCGCCATTTTTGCAAGTTCCCGCAATTTCATCGCATAAAATAGCATAAATATTCCGCATATTCCATCACATTTTTTAAGAAAACGTGCCACATAATCAAGGATTTTTGCCCGCAACAATCACAAAAAAACTCCGCGTTTTTCTGGAGGGACTGTGTAATACAAAAAAATAATTGTCTTAATGTCAGTAATTAAGTGGGGAAGCTTCATGCTGATATCCGTGTGTGACCAGTGGGAGCTGAACAGCAACGTGTCGGGAGGCAGGAGACGGTTGCCGTGGTTCTCTGTAGTTTAATCTACCTGAGCTCTGATTTACAGGCACTCAGACTGTGAGGTTTCAAGTACTGACAAGACAATGGGCTCTTCTCATGTCTCTATTTTGTGCCTCCTCTCTCCTCCGCCCTCCTGCCTGTGACCCAGAAATCGATATCAGTGCGCCATCTTGAAGGATGTCTCGGTTCCTAAAATGCATCTCGAGGAGAGAGGAGGCCTGCCAAAAAGGAGCCAGGAGCGAGTGTGCAGCGGCAGCTGTGCCACACGTCCGATATAATAGACTGGCTTTAAAATGACGGCTCTGAAGCACGGATTTCTCATTTTGGTAAACGCCCGTTTCCTCCGCTCCTCGACTCCTCTCTCCTTGTGTCTCCTCCTCACCTCCTCCGCTCATATCTCAGGTGGGACTCAGACGACAAGGAGAGGAGGCGAGAGAAGGAATCGAGGATGTACTAAACGAAATGAGAAGAGAGCAATGAAATATGACGTTATACATGAAGGATATCATACAAATTGTTTTGCATCCGTTTTCGTACAATATACGAAGCCGTTCATGAGAATGTGTTGAATATACTATATACAGTATCTCACAAAAGTGAGTACATTGAGTTATTTTGAGGGGACAGCACATTTACACTGTTATACAAGCTGTACGCTTAATACTTTACACTGTTATACAAGCTGTACGCTTAATACTTTACACTGTTATACAAGCTGTACACTTAATACTTTACACTGTTATACAAGCTGTACACTTAATACTTTACACCGTTATACAAGCTGTACACTTAATACTTTACACCGTTATACAAGCTGTATACTTAATACTTTACACTGTTATACAAGCTGTACACTTCATACTTTACACCGTTATACAAGCTGTATACTTAATACTTTACACTGGTATACAAGCTGTACACTTCATACTTTACACTGTTATACAAGCTGTACACTTAATACTTTACACTGTTATACAAGCTGTACACTTAATACTTTACACTGTAGCAAAGTGTAATTTCTTCAGTGTTGTCCCATTAAAAGATATAATGAAATATGTACTAAAATGTGAGGGGTGTACTCACTTTTGTGAGATCCTGTGTATATAATGTGTCCTGCGGTGGTGTGGGTGTGTTTAATCGGGCTTTAGAACAAACAAAAAATCAGAAAATAACGTTTATTTGCTCAGATTCACTGCCTTATTCTGCACTCTCTCTCTTCATTACTTTTTATTCATGCATTCTCTTCAAAGGGCAACTACCTTTATTTTCCAACCTGGACGATATTTTCCTATGTTTTTGTGTCTTAGTGACTGATGGTGCAGTATTGAGCGAGATCGCTGCAGTCAGCAGCGGAGAAACAAGCTACAATATAAGTTAACAGGGTGATTGTGCAACTTGTATTGATCTTCACAAAAGTGCTTGTTGTACCGCTGACAGACTCAGATTATTATTCTAAGTGTCTGACGTTATGGAAAGGATCCCTACAGAGATAGACCTTTAAAAAAAAAATCCTCACTACAGGAACGATTAATCCACATTAGGTGCTCTGGTGAGTATTTGTGGCAGCAGGACGCTGTGTGGCTCAGAAAAGATACATCAGCCTTTGATACACACAATACTTGTTAGGACATACCGCGTTTAACTACATATTTATGTTCTAATCTTTGCGTATTGACTCAAGCTGCCGGCAGAGACGTTTCTAGTCGCCTGTGTTGCGTTTGTGAAATGCAACGCAGGCGAATAAAACAAACAGCGGCCGACGGAAGGTGCTCACAGCCTGACAGCACTATTACACCCCGGCCTCCTTCCTTCCTCAGATAACAGGATTGTCTGTGATTACAGGGTAGAAAAGATGTTGCAATCTAGCAGGCATGGCTCAAATACAGGACAACAAGATAAAGTCCTCCAATCCATTCAAGAGATGCCTCCTCTGCCTCGTCTCCGATTCAATTAATCACTGAGTGTGTGTGTGTGTGTGTGTGTACGCCACAGCCTGCCTAAAACAATGCATAAGAAATCATTTGTAACTTTGAATAACAACAACAACACAACAGTGGAAAAAGCAAGACTGCAAGCATGACAGTCGGAGACTTTACTGAGTGTTTGCCTGGTTGCTAAGTAGTAAAATGTGTTTATTAGGGCTGTCAAAATAACGCAGATTAATCCATTCCATATTGACCTTTCACCAGGAGCCGTTCTAGCCGCCATTCAGCTGTAAAATGTAAAATGTAAAATGAGGGAGACGAGAGAACGCGCAACAGAAACATCGCTGCACATGACGCTAGCAGGTAACGTTAGCCTTCCGCTAGCTAGCAGCTGGTTAAACACGGTTGTAATGCAAACAGCTAACGCTAAACGCTGTAAAGTTTGACTGTGTTTCACTCACTGTAGAGGATTCAGACTCTTCTGCAGCTGCAGACGTCGTCCGAAAACCACAGACGGAGACGGTGCGTTCACTGAAACTGGTAACCTACAGCCTTGTGGTGCATTCAAAGTTATTGTAAAATACCATTTTTCCCATCTGATGGATGTTTTTGTTGTTCAACAGCAATTTACAAGTGAAATAACTCTATTCATGAAGCATTTTTGAATTTATTTCCTCAGCATATCGGCACACAAGCCTTCGTCACTTCCTGAGTCGTGCTGTACATGATCGTCCCATCCAAAGAGCACCTCAAGCAAACTATTTGAGTCCTGGAAGCGCTCCTCTACAGACATTTAAAAAGGCTAATTTGAAAACATTTTATTGAGCTATTTACCTCGGAAGAAGTCAGACGAAATCGCTTGGTCACTGTTTAAATACCGTCTTTGTAAAAGCCACTATTGACGTGCTTTTGTTACTGCACGTCACCTTTTTTTTTTTAACATTTTAGCAGCTTTTTTCCTCACTTTTTGTTGTTTTTGTTGCAACTTTTTTGCGGCTTTCTCAGACATTTGTCACCTTTTTTGTAAATTTGTTGCTTTTTGTCGCATTTTTGTTGACATGAAGCCCTACAAAAGTCATCAAAAGAGTTCCTTAGCCATCGTAGAATTCAGCAAATCAAGCAACAGCCTGTTTCACGGCCTGAATATGAAAACTCTCTCTGCTGCTTCTGGGAGAGTTTTTGGTTAGAGTAGCGGGGTTGTGGAATTCCTTACCTACAAACATCCGGAGCTTCTCAATTTTTAAAAATAACCTCAAGTACTGGCTACTATCAGAACAGACTTGCAACCACCAATGATTGTGTTGTAAATTATCTGTTTTATTTTCTGGTTCTAAATGTTGTATTCCTGGATATGTCTGTGTTATGATGTTTTATGTGGTGTATATGTAATGTATGTTATTTTATTTGTTTACCTGCCCAGGGACAGCAGATGTAAACTAGCTATTAGCTAACTCTGGTGCAATTACTTTTAATTGTGCATTGTCCCTGTAAAAATAAACAATAAAATTAAAATGAAATGAGTTTCTGAGTCTCAGGGCCTCATTTACTAACACTGTTGTCACTGCATGATGTGAGTCTCAACACGTTCTGAGTCACGTCGATTTGCGTGTGCTCAGATTTAAACAATTTACGGCATAACGACAATAACGGAAGATGGGAAAAGCAATAATCGAAGATATGGAAGATGTAAATGGCAGTAATGTATTATTTAGCGTAACACATCACATGTTCACGGCATGATCCCTCACGTCAGTTAATAAAAAAATAAAAAAAGTCAGTAAAAATGGAGCTACATGACCAAGTTGGTTCACTGCTGGCTACAAGTTAGCAATCAAACACAACAACGGCTGTTACTGGGATGGTGTTATGAGCTAACGTTAGTAATCAAACAATCATAGATAGCATTTGATAACTAAAACGTTTTTGAAATGATTTCCACCTTCTATATCTTCTATTATTGCTGTTCCCATCTTCTGTTATTGTCGTTATGCCGTAAATTGTTTAAATCTGAGCATGCGCAACTCGACGCGACTCAGATCGTGTTGAGACTCAGATCGTGCAGTGACACTGTTTATGCGAGTTCCGTAATAGCGAACGCTATGCTTCCACATTTTGCGTAGTATTTATCAACCCAGACACCCATCAGCCAATCAGCGTCTTTCTCCGCCCACTAGACCGTACACTGCGCTGTAGCAAAGCGGTCCTGTTGCTACGATACGGCTGAGTGCAGACGGCCATATTCCCACTGCTGATGCTACGACTGGTTAAAATGATCCTGATGATGATATTTGTGTCTCAGAGTCGGCAAAATCTGCCAAATTCTGCTTTGAATGTCACGTAATTGCAGTGTTTTTGGTTTGGCGTACAACATGTATTGTGAATCCAAATTGATATTCGGGCCAGATCTAAATCTGCAAGGGGCCTGGATTTGGCCCGCGGGCCTCGAGTTTGACACGTGTATAAACGGTTTCTGCCCGTTAGCGAAGATATACCATTTATATTGGAAAATCATTTGTATCTTTAACCCTCCTGTTGTCCTCGGGTCAAATTTGACCCATTTTCAGAAAGTTTCTGTATCAGAATTTTGGGTTTCTTTCAACAAATTGTCAACAAAAATAGCATGGATGGTTCCATACAACAAAGTAAAATAAATGATCAGTTCACTATTTTCATTGAATGTGGGTGTTTTAATGAACTTGTTATAGCATTGATGACAATTTAATAAAATTGGTAAAAGAACGTTGAAAAAAAGTGACAAAACATCGGGAAAAGCTTCTCAAACTTAGGGAGAAGTGACAAAAACGTTGAAAAAAGGTGACAAAAACAGGGAAAAGCAACAAAAGTGTCAAAAAAGAAATTTAATTTTAAATTTTGACCCAGAAAAACAAGAAGTTGCAGGTTGACGGGAAGACAACATAAGGGTTAATAAAGACAAACAAAAAAACACAACAGTGGAAAAATTGCTAATTGGTAAAAACTTTCTATATTTAAAATATACCGTTTATATTCACATATAACTAAACCTCGTTATTCTAAAAGAACATCACCTCCCTCTGTTTTCATGGAAAACTCAGCGGGTTACGATTCACTGAATGACTCTCTTGCCTGCAGCTGAATAAACGGCGGTCAGAACAGGAAAGTCAATTTAACAGCAATCATCTTTAAATGGGGTCTTATAATATCTATTAATATGGTGCAATTTATAGTAATTGCCTTTGTAGAACTCCTTTGTCCTCCGTGTGGTTTTCAGACTGCAGGAAATGTGTCACAGCCAGTTTGATCAGTTCCTACAAAAATCTCTAAAATAAATTAATTATAGGTCATTTTTCTGTTTGCCTGGCCTCCATTGCCAGACCTTCCTCCACAGCGCTGCGGTGGAGGGTCTGGCTAGTCCACACAACACTCCCGGATGGGAGTTTGGGAATGGCAGCTTTGGTTTGTTGGCATTTCTTTAAACCAATCACAATCATCTAGTCCTCAGAAGTCCACCGGAGATTAGAACGTCAACACAAAGACCGAAATGTAGGGACACCCGGCGGATCTTCTGGCAGCAACGGAACAATCCCGAAAATGAAACGTCGTGGATGCAGACTACTAGTTTGTCTTAAGGCCGTTTTATGCTTGACGCGTTGGAGGTGGCGCGCGCATTCGTGACATCAAAATGACGTCATTTCCGGCCGGCGCGTCCGATTTTCAGCGCGCGAGCTCAGGGCGCGCACCAGTCTACTTTTTTCAGCGGCGCCCGACAAACCGGAAACAGAAAGCCTGAACGAGCTCCTGGGAAACCGGATGCCAGGACTCGCCGACTGACTGCAAGTCTCTCTGGTAAACTTACCGGGTTAAGATGAGTTCTTTTTTTGTGAATGAAAGGCTTGATCTGACCAAGTAGCTCACTGAATCAGATCGAAGCATTGACGGCACTGTGACGGCCTGTTCTGCCGTTGTTTATCTTTTTCTTCTTCTTCTGGTCCTTAGAAAGAAAAACATCGGTAGTCTTTGCTCCTTAGCGCCACCGCTGTTCAGGAGAAGACTGCAACTAGTGCCGCGACCACCACGCGCGAGTATAAATACTCACGGCGGTCCCGTGACGTCACGATTTCCGCACGCACTGTTGAAAGCGCTAGTATATCTGAGCCTTAACCCTAACTCTAAGTGTAATTGTCAGGATTCCCACTTTCCCACCCAATTCAATGACCTGGAATATAGTTTTCTTTTTAAATTCAGTCATGATCAGGTTTCTAAATTAACTGAACCCAGATGGACCTCAAACTGTCCCACCGACCCCCTAAAATATGTCTGAAACCAGCCTTGGATAGATAGGTTGGAGGGAATATATTACATATATATTCTGCCGCAAAAACAAAGCATCGCTGCCAGAATGAAGTACCCTGGAAATCCAGAGTTCTCGCGAGAGCACAATTGTAATTTGCTCAGCGAGTCACTCTGGCATCGAGTAATGATGCTCATTAACTATGCCCTGGTAGCCGAGCTGCACCAATCACATCGGTGTATCTGATGTAGGCGGGCCAGAGGCGAGCTGCACCAATCACATCGGAGTATCTGATGTAGGCGGGCCAGAGGCGAGCTGCACCAATCACATCGGTGTATCTGATGTGGGCGGGCCAGAGGCCAGCTGCACCAATCACATCGGTGTATCTGATGTAGGAGGGCCAGAGGCGAGCTGCACCAATCACATCGATGTATCTGATGTAGGAGGGCCAGAGGCGAGCTGCACCAATCACATCGGTGTATCTGATGTAGGCGGGCCAGAGGCCAGCTGCACCAATCACATCGGTGTATCTGATGTAGGAGGGCCAGAGGCCAGCTGCACCAATCACATCGGAGTATCTGATGTAGGCGGGCCAGAGGCGAGCTAACCAGATGACGACAGTTTAATCTACCAGTTAGCTCCGCTGGTAGCTGAGCATACGGCGCTCTGGATACGTCACCCCGTGTATTGTTGTGATTGGTCGTAGTCCGTTCGTTATCCAATTACATGCAGTGAGATTTTCAAATGCACGCTTGGTGCCGCCCCTCGAGTTGGGCCATTTTCATTACTCAATGCCAGACCCTTAATCTTTAGGATTTGGGTCTGGATTTCCAGGCTAAGAATGAATAGTTTTGATGCGAAATATTCCAAAATTAGCTCTATCCACCAGCCAAATGCTGGTAAAATAATATGTAAGTAGCTTCACCCACCAGCCAAAAACAACAATGGTAATCTATTAAGGGGCTGGTCAAATTAGGACATTCACTAGACATTTGGCCGGTGGACAAAAACATTCATGTTGGACCCTGCTCGCAGGTCGATTATTGTCACGTTGTTGAACGTCAAGCCGCCGGTGTGTAAAGGCATTTAGACTGAAACGCAGGACAGGTAGATGATAAACTCTTTCCATTCAGAACTTTCCAAGTGCCACACAGGACGAACTCTACAGTTTCTACCTCTCTAAAAAAAAAGGACTCACTATTTGTCACCCATCAAGCAGTTTAGCGGTGGTGTATAATGAGCATTACAGCCACATAGGGCCGCTAACATGGCTGCAGACATTAAGCCATGATAATTGCTTTTCTGAATTTAGATTAAGAAAACAGTCACCCCTCATGACCACACAATTAAATAGCTGCTGAGAGTAATCCACCCCCCACCCCCTCCAACTACCATCCACTGGTGACGCTTGTTTTGTCCTCTGCTGAGCCCAATGACAATAGCCTCGCTCTGCCAGACCTTCCTCCACAGCGCTGCGGAGGAGGGTCTGGCTAGTCCACAGCATTCCTGGATGGGAGGAAAACGTGCTCTGGTTTATTGCCATTTCTGTAAACCAATCACAATCGTCTCGGGTGGTGCTAAGCGCAAGACGGAGCAACGGTGCCTCTGCAAAATAGCCTCAAGAAGGAACTTGTTTTTGGGGGAACATGTGTGCAGGGGCGTAGCACAAGATCCTGGGCCCTATGCATAGGCAGTCCCCATGTTCCTCATAGTTCCTCATGGCCATAGTCCTGGACCCTCTGGCAAAAACTGGTCTGCACTGCTCTGCCTACTTTCCAGTTCCTCATCTGTCATTTCCACACTGTGCTCACGCTCCCTGCTCTCTTCACTCCCATCATCCTCAATCAGATCGTCTCTATCATCTTTCTCTGTGAAGGACACATTTGATATTAACCTCTTATCCTATTTGTAACCTAATATAATAAAACACACTAAGATGCTAGTGTTATACACACACAACATTAAAGCAAACCATGTTTAGCCACCTTGTCTCAAATCCAAAGAGGAGGATGGGGGCTCTGTTGATGCTCCGCTCCCCGCTGTGACAGTTTCATGTGTTTCACAATGTTAACATCTGCTTCTACTAAATCTGACATTTTACAAAATCCTCATGTTCCTTTATGGGCTCCGTAGACATCTTTCCTTCATATGTTAGCTTGCTTTCATCGGCCCATGTTGTTTGTGTCAGGTCAATAGGAATAGTACACATGCATGTCAGTAAATAGCATGCACCTCTGTTGTTGTTGTTGTTGGATGTACGGGCCTATATAAATCTCTGTTGTATCTTTCTCTCACAAACTGACAGAGAGAGTAGAGGAAGAACAGAGAAGGTGGAGGAGAGAGAGAGAGAGAGAGAGAGAGAGAGAGAGAGAGATACGAGACCGCCCCGGGGGATATCGCCTCACATCGGCTGTGCTGACAACACGCTGCTGCCGAGATTAACTCTGTGAAACGCTGCGGAAAACATCCCTCCCCTGCACCTCTCCACAGGCCATTAATCTGAGATGACACGCAGAAGACGGAGAGGCGGAGGGTGTGGTGACGGCTGTGGCTGGAAAAGAAAGAGACGGTGACATTCATTTCCTGAGATATTGGCACTATCATCGCCTCGCTCCCTATCATGTTTACTCAGTGCATTCAGTATATGAATAGGCAATGAAGAGAGTTCCAGTCCTTGTTTAGGCTGTCATGGAAAGTGATGCCGGAGGAAAGCAGGAAGTTGTATTGATGCTTCAGAAGTAAGTGGGTGGTGTAGCTGCAGTGGAGCTGCCACAGACTTGTGTAGTCCCGAGGCTAAACAGACTCTCAGTCTGACCTCGTCGTGAACACGAAGAGAACTGGACCGCAAAGAGAGTTTTTCAGTAGTTTGTATGTTGAAGCAGAAGAGAGGAGAGACTTTAAAGTGCTCATTTTATGCTTTTTGGCTTCCCCCCTTTCCTGCATTGTGTTATATATATTTTTGTGCATGTAGTAGTCCTTACCTAGGTACTGTCAGGACACGCCCTCATACTCTGCTTCTGACTGGCTAGTAGTCCTTACCTAGGTACTGTCAGGACACGCCCTCATACTCTGCTTCTGACTGGCTAGTAGTCCTTACCTAGGTACTGTCAGGACACGCCCTCATACTCTGCTCCTGACTGGCTAGTAGTCCTTACCTAGGTACTGTCAGGACACGCCCTCATACTCTGCTTCTGACTGGCTAGTAGTCCTTACCTAGCTACTGTCAGGACACGCCCTCATACTCTGTTTCTGACTGGCTAGTAGTCCTTACCTAGGTACTGTCAGGACACGCCCTCATACTCTGCTCCTGACTGGCTAGTAGTCCTTACCTAGGTACTGTCAGGACACGCCCTCATACTCTACTCCTGACTGGCTAGTAGTCCTTACCTAGCTACTGAGCATGTGCGACTCTCAACAAAGATGTAACAGAAGTGAGATGTCTCACTCTGTAGCTAAAACAGAGAGCTCAACACACAGGGTGAAAAGAGGAGCTGCAGCAATGTGCAGTACAACACAAATATGGTGTTTTTTGAAAATTAAACCATGTAAACCTATTCTGATAAAACCTCTAAATACAATTATGAACCTGAACATGAGCAGAATATGAGCACTTTAAGCTGTACTCAACAGTAATGTGATGATTCTCAATGTTACTGTTCACCATTATGACTGCACTGCTTTAGTGAAATTGTAAATGGACTTCATTTCATCATCATTTCTACCTTATCGGACAAATCGCTTCAAGGGGCCATCCACACCGAGAACGATAACTGTAAATCCACACCACAGCTGTAACGACAGTGGCAAACAATATCGTTGGGATCACTTTCAGAACGATTGGATAAACGATCAAAACACCCAACAGTTTTGTGGGTAAAACAATCAATTCTCGCCTCGCCCAACGGACACCTTGTCTCAGTAATCCTTACAAATTTTACCCACATTTGGTGGGTAGCGGGTGGTTACGTCAAGCCCTGAATACGACCTGCACCCCTAGCGGTGGCAGAAATACGACCTCATGTCTAAACCAGAGAACGTCCGGTTGTGAACGTAAAGGCCGCGATCTTAAACACTCCGTTAGCGTTGTGAAACGGTTGCACTTTGGTTCGGTTTAGGCACCAAAGCTACATAGTTAAGTTTAGCATAGTTAAGTTTAACCTAAATATAGGTAATTTCTGCTTGAATAGTCTATATCCATCCATACATGTCATTTAGCTGACGCTTTTATCCAAAGCGACTTACAATTGCTACATATCAGAGGTCACACTCCTCTGGAGCAACTAGGGGTTAAGTGTCTTGCTCAGGGACACATTGGTTGATGTATCGCAGTGGGAATCGAACCCTGGTCTCCCACACCAAAGGCATGTGTCACATCCACTGCGCCACAACCACCCCACAACAATCCACAACGTTCCACTTCCGGGATTGCCTCGTTGCCACCCGAAATTCCACCGTATGTCCTTCTTTTCGGCCAGATGTCCGTCCCCTTCCTCTGTCTCTGTGTTGGCGTTCTAACCTCCGGCTGATTTGTGAGGACTCTGGTTAACTGCTCCTCAGATCTCTGCAGGGTAAATCCAGACAGCTAGCTAGACTATCTGTCCAATCGGAGTTTTCTGTTGCACGACTAAAACTACTTTTGAACGTATACATGTTCCACCAAAACAAGTTCCTTCCAGAGGCTATTTAGCAGAGGCACCGCGGCTCCGTCCGGCGCTTAGCACCGCCCACGACCATTGTGATTGGTTTAAAGAAATGCCGATAAACCAGAACATGTTTTTCTCCCATCCAGGAATGCTGTGTGGACCAGCCAGACCTCTGGGAGCGTTTTTTCAGGAGTAGGACAGTCTCGAAAAGTTTGGTGTGAGCCAGATGTGTTATTGATGCGTTGGCGGGTGGATCCCCGCTGCTCATTAAGCTCATCTGAAGCGCCTCTGGTCGGACGGCGCTCTGCTGCTCAATTAGCCTAATGAGCCGAGTCAGCGTGATGTCACAACACAGAGCCGCCGGCCGTCACTCAGACCGCAGGGCGGGGGACAGTCCGGCCGCCACTTCGTCACATTGTGTCAAAATCATTCGCCATTTAACGAGCTTTCATTATCCAAATGATCACCTGGACCTGCGCTCATCTCTTGATCTTCCGCAGAACCGCGCTGTCCTGGTTCCTGCAGAAGAAAAAAAAAAAAAAATTTAACTATCACGCCGTGCGTTGGTGTATTAAAAGAAAGCCGTTGTCTGTGATTTATTCATCTGCTGTGCTTGTTCCTGCTGAAGGCACTTCTTCTTTGTCTTGCCTCAAAGAAGCAGCAGTCATGAATTTAAATGAGTTAATCAATTTCAAACACCACAGTTCTGTGTGCCGGACAGCTCCCACACTGTTGGCCTGGAAACGACGAGTCCAGATAAGGCTTACAGAGCACGCTGACAGCCGTGCGGCGCTCTGTCACCGTCCAGTTATACGGGGACGCTTCAAACCGCCTCTGGACACAGTTGTGTTCAAGGGCTCCTTTTTTCCCCTGAGTTACACTACTGGGAGCAAACAAAAGTACAAACCATTTGATCATATTCTGTATGTGTGGCACATGGTTAGGGGCGTCTGCAGCTCACGGCATGTAATCGCGCCTGGTTCCAGTCGAGGCAAAATGCTCCACAGATGCATTTGTTTGAATCGTTGTTGTGCTATTTGTAAAGATATGGCTGCAAAACGCCCACGGAGCACTTCTGGGAATGACGTCACGCCCGAGTTTAATGCGTTTTATTTACAAGTCTGATTTTCATTGTTTTCATTAGCTCTCGCCAAGTTAGCCGTCGTTAGCAACGCCAGTTTATAACAACGCATACACTGTTTTTTTTGTGCATACAAACCGCGTGACAACACAGATAGAAGACAGCGCTGCACGTACGACTGATTTAGTGAGACACAAATAACACAGAAGTGCTTATAACTGTATGTTATGCTGCGTTCCAGACACAATTTTTAGCCCGTAAGTTACAACTTCAAGTCACGACTCACGACTTGGTAGCGTTCCAGGCAAAGTCACGAGCTGGCGAGCTAAACATTGTGCAGTTGGCAGGGTTCAGGTTAGGCTACCTAACGCTGACGTTAGCTAGCGGCTACCTAACGCTGACGTTAGCTAGCGGCTACCTAACGCTGACGTTAGCTAGCGGCTACCTAATGTTGATGTTAGCTAGCACTAGCTAATACTAGTGATTTCTAGTCAGCAACATATTTTGGGCTTCATTTAATAAGCATAACCTGTAGTAGTACACAATCATATGTGTATTGGTTTGATTACAATGTGCGGAATTACTTTACGTTGCCTGTTTATGTCTATTTATTTCTATTTCTCACCGTTAACCACCGGCGTCTGTGTAAGGGTTAATGCCCGACGAGGTGTCCATTGTCAGGTATTAATGGACGACGGCGAGGCGTGAACCGTCCGACGCGCAGTCCATTAATACCTGACAATGGACACCTCGAAGGGCATTAACCCGCTTATACCATGGTCACTTGCCAAATAACATATTTTTAAAACTTTATTTCACATTTTAATTAGTTTTACAATCGAAATCTAAAGTTTTTACAAACAATAACTCTGTTTCCCTGGTTACGCCTGGCGGTTTGACTAATACCTGGAACAATCATTCCCATCCATCAGGTTCTAATGCAATGCAAACGTTGTTCACTCCTCCAGGAAATAGGAAAACCTTAGATACGACATTGCCACCCTTAGCAACCGGAGATGTTTATAGTCCGCTTAGCTGATGGAATCCTTCAGCTCAGCTACGAGCCAGACGGCTAACGCTATGCTAGCAAGATCCAAAGTCAATAACATTGTGTCCAGTTGGCAATCAGTAAAAATAATTTGACAGTATGTTAAACAACAAGACAAGCAAGCTATCCAGCCATGTCATTGTCCCCGAAACAATATAACGACTTTTACGAACAATTTGACCCGCGATGTGTAACGTTACTGTCGGCCGCAGCGGCGCAGCCTGGAGCAGCGACCTGAACAGTGAACGGGATGAGAGATAACGTTATTCTCTGTGAAACAAAGTCAGTCCAGAGGGGAAGTATAACTTACTACTTGCAGCGTGTGTGTTAGCGCCATCCTGTGGTGATCAGAGGACGAGTTGGAAATGACAGATCAACATTTCCTTTTTGATTTAATGTAGCGCATTGATTTAGTTATTGATTTAACGGTAAACAGTCCGTTTCACCGGAACACCTTTACTAGGTGTCCTACATCACTTTTTTATGGACACCCAGCAGCCAATCAGAATCGAGTATTCACCCAGACCATGGTATAAACAGCATCAACAGGGGTCGCCATTGTTGTTTATGTGTGTGTGACGTCAAAAACTGTAACTGGGAGAACAACGATCTGGTACCAGTTCACGGGTAGTAAGTTACGGGTTGGACCGCCGTTCCAGGGCACTTTCACGGGTAGAAGGTGGTGACAACACGAGTTACGGGTTGCCTGGAACGCAGCATTACTACAGCTTTCACAACTGTCGATGCACGGAGCAGCCATGTTGGATTTTTAGCTTGGGGTACTCAGTGGTTGTACGAGTTACGATCTCGGAAATCCGAGGTCAGGGGGCGTGTTTCCGACTTCATAAATTTCTATGAAAATACGAGTTCTGAGGTAAATAGAACGCGTTGATACACTTGTTATCTCGAGCACATCTTGAGTTTGTTTACACTGACAAAGTTTGGACAAATGCAGCGCTACGAGTACGCAGAAAACGGTGTAAACCGTTGAGTGTGGACACTACTCGCGCTCAACGGTCGCAATCTTTGCTACGTAGCGGAAGCTACGGGACCGCCAACGTATTTTCACACTTGCGAAAATGTGACAGGCGAGGAAGCTGCTGCGGTTGCGACTGAAACGAGAACTAATGTAATTTATATATATATATATATCTTTTACAGTACAACTATACTGTAGTCAGTGTATGTTTTTGGCAACAATCAGGCGGCAGTAACTCTCCGCCCGGCTGTTGAAGGGACTTAAGTTTGGGAAAGATTGATGGATATTTAACCCTTGTGTTGTCTTCCCATCGACCATGAACTTGTTTTCCTTCCGGGGACAAAATTGCAAATTAACTTTTTTGGCGCTTTTTCCGATGTTTTGGGCGCTTTTTTCAACTTGTTATTAATTGTCAATAAACCTAATTTAAATGACATTATACCAATTTTTTGGAGTTTATAAAAAAACTGATATTATGAATTATTTAGACTAATAAGATCAGAGGATGTTGAGTGAATCACAGACTAGTTTATGCCAAAATTTAGTCAGGATGCTGTTTCAAAACCAATTTTTATAACGTTGTATGGGTTGCATATAACGTGCATGCATGCATCCGAGTTATTTTGGGGCATTTTAGTTGAAAGAAACCCATATTTCCGATATAAACAACTTTGAAAACGGGTCAAATTTGACCCGAGGACAACACAAGGGTTAAAGTCTAAGTCAGTCAGTATTGACTTGTACTGTATAATATTTAACCCCGGCTGCCATCTTTCTCTAATCTTAAGTGCTTTTGTCGAAACATAAAGTGTTCATTATGCTTTAGTTGCTACACGCGGATGTAAAAACAAATTAAGTAGTCAGTGAACGTTGTGCAGCTTTGCAGATAGGTTAATTAACCACATCTTATTATGTTGAAATTAATTTAGGTGCCATT
Source organism: Gymnocephalus cernua (assembly GCA_023631565.1). Lineage (NCBI taxonomy): Eukaryota > Metazoa > Chordata > Actinopteri > Perciformes > Percidae > Gymnocephalus > Gymnocephalus cernua. The sequence continues at coordinate 42,673,892 of CM042426.1, read as the reverse complement.
ATGTTGCTCTCCAAAGCTATTTGCTGTTGCAAATTAGTATTATGTAAATGTCATTTCTTGTACACAAGGGTTGTGGCTGGACACAAAAACTGCTGTAAATAAAAAACATTTTGATTGGCTGAATGTAACGAAGTACAAACAAACATAGACATTCTGACACGTATATTTACAGGCTGAAAAACCTGTAAAAAGAAAATAAATTTCTAATTTTTGAGTACTGAGAAGAGAAGATGTGAACGACAGAACAAGTCTGTGCTGTAGCAGTAAATAAAAATTAGTTTTGGAGACTTTTCTCAGCAATTATGACTCATATTTAGGTTTCTAGAGGCAGCGGCGCCCTCTAGTGGCCGTAGTAGTTCTGACGGGAGCAGAGCAGGAAGTAAGGTGAGGAAGTATAAAAGCGCCAAATGTCCTGGTAAAGCAGGTTGGAGTGGGGTTGGGGGTAGAGGGTGGGGTGGATGGGTCAAACAAACAGGACTTTTCACCCAGGAGACCGTGGTTCATGTCCCGTTTGGAAATATAAGTAAACGGCTAATTTTTTAAACCTAACGAATGTCACGTTCAGAGTTGTAATAAAACAATGATGAATGAGTGGAGTGATCGAGGAGACGTATTACCCGTCACAAAACAGATGACATCAAGTAAGAGTAATTTGGTACTTTATTCAACAATCTGAACAAAGGAGAGACCATGTGTACACACGCAAGATGTGTGTACTCCATAGTGTCTAAAGTACCATGTGAGTGAACAGTACTTATACATCTTGGTGGTCACAGAAAATAGCCTCCACACCTTATATGGTCGACGCTGTTACCTGACGCTTTAGTCCTGACAGAGACAATCTCAGAATAGGTGACCACATGCATGTTGTAAACAGCTCTTGTGTCCTTCACCACATACAAGATACATTTAAACCTGAATGCTGGAATGTCAACCTATCAAGCGTCACGTGCGTAACCTTCAGGAAGTGAAGTAACGTATGATTTTAACCCAAACCACCATGTATTTCAACTTAACTAAGTAGTTTTGGTGCCTAAACCTAACCAAAGACTGACGCAACGTGTGTAAAACCGCCGCCGACATTCTCCGGTTTAGATATGAGGACGTATATTTCCTGCCACCACTAGGGGGCGCTACTTTATGAAACGCTCCCGTGGGTCGTATCAGAGGGGAGGGACAAACGTCGTATGGTTTGGAGGACTTGATGTTTATTTGAAGCAGCATGGGGCGAGATGACTTTAAGTGGGTCGACTCCTAAAACACGTAACACTACACTTCCCATAATGCAACTTGATGGTGTCTTTGGTTCGACCTCCCTGCCTGGTAAACGGCCAGGTCTTTCAAACTTTGACTTTTTGAGCACAGTCTGTGGCGGTGTTTCACGCACCGTCGACCCTGGTTGGCTCTTTGACGTCGGCGTTGGTGAGAGGAATCCATCTGATTGGCTGTTCATCTTAAGCGAATTAGTGCACGAGAAGAAACACATTAGAGGAGAGGGGGCATAGAATCGGAGGAGGTCCCCTTTAAAAAAAACTGCTCAGTTTCCTCGAGCAGCGACTCACAAACCTGAGAACTGACACACATAGTAATAGTACTACACCCAATTCACACACACACACACGCAAACGCACACACACACGCACACACACGCACACACACGCACACACACATACACACACACGCACGCAAACGCACACACACACACACGCACACACACGCACACACATACATATACATGCACACACACACACACACACACACACACATAGTAATAGTACTACACCCAATTCACACACACACACACGCAAACGCACACACACACGCACACACACGCACACACACGCACACACGCACACACACGCAAACGCACACACACACACACGCACACACACGCACACACATACATATACATGCACACACACACACACACACACACACATAGTAATAGTACTACACCTAATTCACACACACACATACACGCACGCAAACGCACACACACACATACACGCACACACACACACGCACGCACACACATACACACGCACACACACACACACACACACACACACACATACACACACACGCACGCAAACGCACACACACACACGCACACACACGCACACACATACATATACACGCACACACACACACACACACACACACACACACACATACAAGCACACCCACGTGCACGCACACCCACACGCACAAATACACACACGCACACACACACACACGTACACACACACACGTACACATACACATACACACACACACGCACAAGCACACACACACATACGCGTGCGCATACACGCACACACACGCACGCACACACACACACACACGTACACACACACACGCACTCACACATACATGCACACACACACACACACACACACACATACACACACACACACGCACACACACACTATGTCCTGCAGGGAGCTCAGCAGATGTTGTGAGCAGGTGTTTTGGGCTTCTGTTCCAGATGAGAGGTTTGGTCTGTAATTGGAGACCTGGGGTCCCATTGGACACACACACACACACACACACACACACACACACACACACACACACACACACACACACAGACACACACACACACACGCACACACACACTTTAACTTCAGCAGAGCATCAACACTGCACTGGTTGGGCTTCATTTACCAAATGTTGCAATATGTCTCTCTAATGAATCCTTCGTGTAAATGTGTGCTCACCCTTCGCCCTCATTAAACGCTGCCTCTGCCGCAGCGTCCTCATTGGCTCATGTGACGTTAGGAACGAGAGGACGGCTCTCTGATCCACAGCGGCCGGCTGCTGAGGGGGCCCTCGGCCATCGGGGGAAAAAATAAGTCTTGAATAAAGTGCAAAATAAATGTGCAGTTTATTTATATGTAAGAATGTAACTTATCTGATGTAAAGCATATTTTAAAATTAATTTAAATATTAAACGTCTTGCTGCTGGCTAAGCATCTTTCTTTATAATCACAGACTCCACCCGTGATATGAAATACATTCCCATTTGAGCCAAGCATCTTACTATCACTTTATCCACAACAAATGATAAATCCAGCTACAAAAAGCATATATATATATATATATATATATATATATATATATATATATATATATATATATATACAAGTTCATGCAAATTCCTTTTAATGCCAGTGATTTTTCTGATGTGCAATTAACATCCATGTCAAATCAAGCGAATATCTCCTTGTGGCCGCTAGCTGTCCGTGGTCACGGTAGTCAGCCCTATGGTCCCACAGCTCTATGTTCCCACAGCCCTATGTTCCCACAGCTCTATGTTCCCACAGCTCTATGTTCCCACAGCTCTATGTTCCCACAGCCCTATGTTCCCACAGCCCTATGTTCCCACAGCTCTATGTTCCCACAGCTCTATGTTCCCACAGCCCTATGTTCCCACAGCCCTATGTTCCCACAGCCCTATGTTCCCACAGCTCTATGTTCCCACAGCTCTATGTTCCCACAGCCCTATGTTCCCACAGCCCTATGTTCCCACAGCCCAATGTTCCCACAGCCCAATGTTCCCACAGTCCTATGTTCCCACAGCCCTACGTTCCCACAGCCCTATGTTCCCACAGCTCTATGTTCCCACAGCCCTATGTTCCCACAGCCCAATGTTCCCACAGTCCTATGTTCCCACAGCCCAATGTTCCCACAGCCCAATGTTCCCACAGCCCTACGTTCCCACAGCCCTACGTTTCCACAGCCCAATGTTCCCACAGCCCAATGTTCCCACAGCCCAATGTTCCCACAGCCCTATGTTCCCACAGCCCTATGTTCCCACAGCCCTATGTTCCCACAGCCCAATGTTCCCACAGTCCTATGTTCCCACAGCCCAATGTTCCCACAGCCCTATGTTCCCACAGCCCTACGTTCCCACAGCCCAATGTTCCCACAGCCCTACATTTCCACAGCCCAATGTTCCCACAGTCCTATGTTCCCACAGCCCTATGTTCCCACAGTCCTATGTTCCCACAGCTATATGTTCCCACAGTCCTATGTTCCCACAGCTATATGTTCCCACAGTCCTATGTTCCCACAGTCCTATGTTCCCACAGCTATATGTTCCCACAGCCCAATGTTCCCACAGCTCTATGTTCCCACAGCCCTATGTTCCCACAGCCCTATGTTCCCACAGCCCTATGTTCCCACAGCCCAATGTTCCCACAGTCCTATGTTCCCACAGCCCAATGTTCCCACAGCCCAATGTTCCCACAGCCCTATGTTCCCACAGTCCTATGTTCCCACAGCCCTATGTTCCCACAGCCCTATGTTCCCACAGTCCTATGTTCCCACAGCTATATGTTCCCACAGTCCTATGTTCCCACAGCTATATGTTCCCACAGTCCTATGTTCCCACAGTCCTATGTTCCCACAGCTATATGTTCCCACAGCCCAATGTTCCCACAGCTGTATGTTCCCACAGCCCTATGTTCCCACAGCCCTATGTTCCCACAGCCCTATGTTCCCACAGCCCAATGTTCCCACAGCCCTATGTTCCCACAGCCCAATGTTCCCACAGCCCAATGTTCCCACAGCCCTATGTTCCCACAGTCCTATGTTCCCACAGCCCTATGTTCCCACAGTCCTATGTTCCCACAGCCCTATGTTCCCACAGCCCAATGTTCCCACAGCCCTATGTTCCCACAGTCCTATGTTCCCACAGCCCTACGTTCCCACAGCCCTATGTTCCCACAGCCCAATGTTCCCACAGCCCAATGTTCCCACAGTCCTATGTTCCCACAGCCCTACGTTCCCACAGCCCAATGTTCCCACAGCCCTATATTCCCACAGCCCAATATTCCCACAGCCCTATGTTCCCACAGCCCAATGTTCCCACAGCCCTATGTTCCCACAGTCCTATGTTCCCACAGCCCTATGTTCCCACAGCCCTATATTCCCACAGCCCAATATTCCCACAGCCCTATGTTCCCACAGCCCAATGTTCCCACAGCCCTATGTTCCCACAGTCCTATGTTCCCACAGCCCTATGTTCCCACAGTCCTATGTTCCCACAGCCCTATGTTCCCACAGCCCAATGTTCCCACAGCCCTATGTTCCCACAGTCCTATGTTCCCACAGCCCTACGTTCCCACAGCCCTATGTTCCCACAGCCCAATGTTCCCACAGCCCAATGTTCCCACAGTCCTATGTTCCCACAGCCCTATGTTCCCACAGCCCAATGTTCCCACAGCCCTACGTTCCCACAGCCCTATGTTCCCACAGCCCAATGTTCCCACAGCCCAATGTTCCCACAGTCCTATGTTCCCACAGCCCTACGTTCCCACAGCCCTATGTTCCCACAGCCCTATGTTAGGGTTACATTACATCTGTAGTCCATTGCTGCTGGATAATAGTTTGGGTGTAATTGGCTACCAAATTGGGAGAAAGGGGGATAAAATCTGATACAAATTAATGAAAAAGGAAATGTGGGAACATAGAGCTGTGTGTGCTGTGTTTTTATACAGTACATTGTGTATATTGTTGTCCTGCTATGTTGTATTACCGTGTCATTGTAGACAGTTCAGTGCCCGTGCAGCTCCGTCTCCCGTGTATTCTATTCATGTGCGGGAAGCAGTGTGATGTTCATGTGGTGCGGTGTGCAACAGTCAGCGTGTGAATGTCAGGGGTGGGCATGTTGTGTAATCTCCTGTCTATTCAATAAAAAGCCTTTTGTTGCCATAATCACGTACTGCTGGAAGCTGTTGACAGACAGGAACAACTTGAACCATCAGGGTTAAAACAAGAACGTTTCATTAACGATTGATTTATGGATTCACGGCCATTCTCAAAGTATAACCCCCATTCTCCACTGGGCACGTCTGTGCTGAGTGCCGGTTTTGTTCCGTCCTCTGCCGCCTACTTTAAGTACTTTACAAAACAATCAGGTGTTTATTAAGCTCCTACAGTTAAACTCCTTGTTTTCGTCGGCGTTGTGCTGATAAAAGGGATGTTTTTCCACCTCCAAGGTCCTGAAGCTCAGAGAGAGAAATTGGATGCAAAACAAACAATGGCACTTCTACTCAGCCAACAAGTCAAAAACAGCCTTTTATCATTTGAAGAACGGCGCCATGTCATTTCTCAGACGCGCCATTGTTCCGACCTCTCAATAACCCGAAAAATTCCCTTTTGGTCCTACAGCCCACTAGTCCGACGTCCCTTTGTTTCGAAAAAAATAAACCCTCTTCTCCGACGTCCCATTGTTCCGACCATGTAGGCTTTTGTGGATCACCTCCCATGACTCAGATTTTAGATTATGGGAGGTGATCCACAAAAGCCACAAAAACAAAGAGATGTTGGACCAGTGGGCTGTAGGACCAAAAGGGAAGGCTAAATGTTGCCACACGGTGACTTCAGGGAAGCTGGAGAATTTTCCAGTTCTGTTGTTTCCCCGTCATTTCCGCAGCGACCATGGTGTCTGGAAAAGAGCAGCTGCTGGCTACCAGTAAGCTAACGCCACCCTGTGTCTTTAGCTGCATGCTACCAGCCGGTAAGCTAACGTCACCCTGTGTCTTTAGCTGCATGCTACCAGCTGGTAAGCTAACGTTACCCTGTGTCTTTAGCTACATGCTACCAGCCGGTAAGCTACGTTACCCTGTGTCTTTAGCTGCATGCTACCAGCCGGTAAGATAACATTACCCTGTGTCTTTAGCTGCATGCTACCAGCCGGTAAGCTACGTTACCCTGTGTCTTTAGCTGCATGCTACCAGCCGGTAAGATAACGTTACCCTGTGTCTTTAGCTGCATGCTACCAGCCGGTAAGCTAACGTTACCCTGTGTCTTTAGCTGCATGCTACCAGCCGGTAAGCTAACGTTACCCTGTGTCTTTAGCTGCATGCTACCAGCTGGTAAGATAACGTTACCCTGTGTCTTTAGCTGCAGGCTACCAGTAAGCTAACGTTACCCTGTGTCTTTAGCTGCAGGCTACCAGTAAGCTAACGTTACCCTGTGTCTTTAGCTGCATGCTACCAGCCGGTAAGATAACGTTACCCTGTGTCTTTAGCTGCATGCTACCAGCCGGTAAGATAACGTTACCCTGTGTCTTTAGCTGCATGCTACCAGCCGGTAAGCTAACGTTACCCTGTGTCTTTAGCTGCATGCTACCAGCCGGTAAGATAACGTTACCCTGTGTCTTTAGCTGCATGCTACCAGTCGGTAAGCTACGTTACCCTGTGTCTTTAGCTGCATGCTACCAGCCGGTAAGGTAACGTTACCCTGTGTCTTTAGCTGCATGCTACCAGCCGGTAAGGTAACGTTACCCTGTGTCTTTAGCTGCATGCTACCAGCCGGTAAGGTAACGTTACCCTGTGTCTTTAGCTGCATGCTACCAGCCGGTAAGATAATGTTAACCTGTGTCTTTAGCTGCATGCTACCAGCTGGCAAGGTAACGTTACCCTGTGTCTTTAGCTGCACGCTACCAGCCGGTAAGATAACGTTACCCTGTGTCTTTAGCTGCATGCTACCAGCTGGTAAGATAACATTACCTGTGTCTTTAGCTGCATGCTACCAGCCGGTAAGATAACATTACCCTGTGTCTTTAGCTGCATGCTACCAGCCGGTAAGCTACGTTACCCTGTGTCTTTAGCTGCATGCTACCAGCTGGTAAGATAACGTTACCCTGTGTCTTTAGCTGCATGCTACCAGCCGGTAAGCTACGTTACCCTGTGTCTTTAGCTGCATTCTACCAGCCGGTAAGATAACATCACCCTGTGTCTTTAGCTGCATGCTACCAGCCGGTAAGATAACGTTACCCTGTGTCTTTAGCTGCATGCTACCAGCCGGTAAGATAACGTTACCCTGTGTCTTTAGCTGCATGCTACCAGCCGGTAAGCTACGTTACCCTGTGTCTTTAGCTGCATGCTACCAGCCGGTAAGCTACGTTACCCTGTGTCTTTAGCTGCATGCTACCAGCTGGTAAGATAACATTACCCTGTGTCTTTAGCTGCATGCTACCAGCCGGTAAGCTACGTTACCCTGTGTCTTTAGCTGCACGCTACCAGCCGGTAAGCTACGTTACCCTGTGTCTTTAGCTGCACGCTACCAGCCGGTAAGATAACGTTACCCTGTGTCTTTAGCTGCATGCTAACAGCCGGTAAGCTACGTTACCCTGTGTCTTTAGCTGCACGCTACCAGCCGGTAAGATAACGTTACCCTGTGTCTTTAGCTGCACGCTACCAGCCGGTAAGATAACGTTACCCTGTGTCTTTAGCTGCACGCTACCAGCCGGTAAGATAACGTTACCCTGTGTCTTTAGCTGCATGTTACCAGCTGGTAAGATAACGTTACCTTGTGTCTTTAGCTGCATGCTACCAGACGGTAAGCTAACGTTACCCTGTGTCTTTAGCTGCATGTTACCAGCTGTTAAGCTACGTTACCCTGTGTCTTTAGCTGCATGCTACCAGCCGGTAAGATAACGTTACCCTGTGTCTTTAGCTGCATGCTACCAGCCGGTAAGATAACGTTACCCTGTGTGTTTAGCTGCATGCTACCAGCCGGTAAGCTACGTTACCCTGTGTCTTTAGCTGCATGCTACCAGCCGGTAAGATAACGTTACCCTGCGTCTTTAGCTGCATGCTACCAGCCGGTAAGATAACATTACCCTGTGTCTTTAGCTGCATGCTACCAGCCGGTAAGATAACGTTACCCTGTGTCTTTAGCTGCATGCTACCAGCCGGTAAGATAACGTTACCCTGTGTGTTTAGCTGCATGCTACCAGCCGGTAAGCTACGTTACCCTGTGTCTTTAGCTGCATGCTACCAGCCGGTAAGATAACGTTACCCAGTGTCTTTAGCTGCATGCTACCAGCCGGTAAGATAACATTACCCTGTGTCTTTAGCTGCATGCTACCAGCCGGTAAGATAACGTTACCCTGTGTCTTTAGCTGCATGCTACCAGCCGGTAAGCTAACGTTACCCTGTGTCTTTAGCTGCATGCTACCAGCCGGTAAGATAACGTTACCCTGTGTCTTTAGCTGCATGCTACCAGCCGGTAAGCTACGTTACCCTGTGTCTTTAGCTGCATGCTACCAGCCGGTAAGCTACGTTACCCTGTGTCTTTAGCTGCACGCTACCAGCCGGTAAGATAACATTACCCTGTGTCTTTAGCTGCATGCTACCAGCCGGTAAGATAACATTACCCTGTGTCTTTAGCTGCATGCTACCAGCCGGTAAGATAACGTTACCCTGTGTCTTTAGCTGCATGCTACCAGCCGGTAAGATAACGTTACCCTGTGTCTTTAGCTGCATGCTACCAGCCGGTAAGCTACGTTACCCTGTGTCTTTAGCTGCATGCTACCAGCCGGTAAGCTACGTTACCCTGTGTCTTTAGCTGCATGCTACCAGCTGGTAAGATAACGTTACCCTGTGTCTTTAGCTGCATGCTACCAGCCGGTAAGCTACGTTACCCTGTGTCTTTAGCTGCATGCTACCAGCCGGTAAGATAACGTTACCCTGTGTCTTTAGCTGCACGCTACCAGCCGGTAAGATAACGTTACCCTGTGTCTTTAGCTGCACGCTACCAGCCGGTAAGATAACGTTACCTTGTGTCTTTAGCTGCATGCTACCAGCCGGTAAGCTAACGTTACCCTGTGTCTTTAGCTGCATGTTACCAGCTGTTAAGCTACGTTACCCTGTGTCTTTAGCTGCACGCTACCAGCCGGTAAGATAACGTTACCCTGTGTCTTTAGCTGCATGCTACCAGCCGGTAAGATAACGTTACCCTGTGTCTTTAGCTGCATGCTACCAGCCGGTAAGATAACGTTACCCTGTGTGTTTAGCTGCATGCTACCAGCCGGTAAGCTACGTTACCCTATGTCTTTAGCTGCATGCTACCAGCCGGTAAGATAACGTTACCCTGCGTCTTTAGCTGCATGCTACCAGCCGTTAAGCTAAGGGACATCGGACTAGTGGGCTGTAGGACCAAAGGGAATTTTTCGGGTTATTGAGCGGTTGGAACAACGGAGCGTCGGAGAAATGGGCGGTCCCCTTGAAGAACATTGCCAGAGCGCGTCTATTTCTCTCTCCAGCCAACACAGAGACATTGACGCATGCTTTTATTACCTGTAGAATAGACTATTGTGATGTATTGCTCAATTACAATTATTACAAAACTCAGCTGCACGGGTGCCGACGGAGACCAGAAAGAGACCACACATCACACCCATCTTTACGTTCTATTAGTTATCTATGTATCTGTATTATGTTTTAACAATTTACAGTTTATGTACTTTTTAGCCATTGTTCACAGCTTTTATTTATTTATTTATTTATTTATATATTGAAGTATCTTTTGGTTTTAAGTGTCTTGCCTCTGGTGTTTCCTCACATATGGCGTTTCATTTCTGTAAATTTAGGGGTGGTTGGGTAGGTGGGAAAGAGGGGCCGGGAGGGGGGGAATTGTGTTGTACGTATATATCTATCTAGCCCTACGGCTGTCCGACGGACTGAAAATAGACCTGGCGCGAATCTTTAGCGGAGCCGGAAGCCGAGAGCTGCTTCTCGCTTCTGGGACGTGCCGTGGCGCAGTTGGTTGGAGTTTCAAGCATTGACTTAAATGGCCGTGTTGAAAACAGTTTTGTAGAGGTTTAGGTAAAGCCTTTGAAAGTAGAAATTCACAGTCCAGACTCCAGAGAATCAGAAATATCTGAATATATTTAATTTGGCTAGTGAAGTAATGACACACACCACATAACGAATGTTATGAAGCGAGCACACGGAATCCGAGCCGTGCAGATGTATTGACCCTCCTGGCAATAAACTAATTAGCTCCGCGTTTCTAAATGACATGCACTCAATTAAAAGTAAAACCCAAATCATCCATCCAGGAGCACAGCCCTGCTGTCAGTTTCTGTCATTAAGTAAAGCAATTCATTAAAATGTAGATGTCAGATGTCAACATTTGAAAAATAACACACATATTGATCAAATTAACTCTGAAGGGTCGACTGAGAAAAACAACCTTTTCCTCTCATGAGGTGAAAATATTCCTCAGTTTAATTTTTCATGGGAAAAAAAAACTAGATCGAGCTTGGTGGCGCAGTTTTCTTCTTTGTTTAAACTGTAAATAAATAAAATGGCAAAGATCTGCCACTTAAGGCGTCTACAGACCAACCCGATCGGCCGTCGTACAGTCTGGCGAGGTTGGTGACTCGAGTCTGTGCGGTGTGTTCCTTGCATAGTCGGGAGTGGGACTCAAATGACCAATCTGATTGGTCGGAAGCAGGGAGACGAAATTAGCGTGACTACAGTCTCAAAATCTGAGGAAAATATTTTAAACTGACCTTTGTTGATCTGAAATGAAGACTACTGCACGATGGCCTATTTCTCTTTAAAGCGTAACTCTCGCCAAAATGCAACCTAGGGTGTTTCTGTGAATGTATGTGAGTCAAACTTTAGTTCAAAAGCATATTTAGGACGGAATCTCCACTTTTAAGATTCACCGTATTCTCGTTTTTGGGTCAAATGGCCTTTTGAATGGGAGAGCTAGGGGCACTTTTATGCTAGCCTCAAAATATCTATTTTTAACCCTCATGTCCTCAGGTCAAATTTGACCCGTTTTCAAAGTTTTTTTAGAACAGAAAATATGGGACGTCGAAATAACTGCTGAAAATGTAAAAAAAACAAAACAAAAAACCCGACAAACCTTAGGAAAAGCAACAAAAACAATGAAAAAACTGTCAAAAACACTGAAAGAAGACCTACAAACTTTGGAAAAAGCGCCAAAAGCATTGAAAAAGTCACAAAATCGTCAGGAAAAAGCCGTACAAATGTTGAAAAAAGTGACCAAAGCATTGAAAAAAGCAACTTAAACAACAAAAGGTTTTTTTCATGGTGGACGGGAAGACAACACAAAGGGTTAACCACTAAGAAGACTCGACACAACATGAGGCTTTGCTCCGAGTGTCTCCAGGAGCTCTACACATTAACTCAGCATTGAGAACATTGTTTGTGGACCCAGAGTTTACTAAAAAGAAAGGTTTTAACAACTCACCGTAGCTCTTGTTGTTTCAGGTCGCCAGAACGAGTCGATATCAAAACAAGCAGCAACAGATTTAGTATATCCCTCGTGCTCCGGTGTAGATATTAATAGATATTTTGAGGCTAGCATAAAAGTGCCCCTAGCTCTCCCATTCAAAAGGCCATTTGACCCAAAAACAAGAATACGGTCAATCTTAAAAGTGGCGATTCCGTCCTAAATATGCTGTTAAACTAAAGTTGGACTCACGTACATTCACAAAAACACCCTAGGGTGCATTTTGGTGAGAGTTACGCTTTAAAATGTTTTCAGAAACACGTTTCGATGAACTATTTCAGTACAATATGAGATCGTATTCTCAACAAGCCGCCATGACAGTCTCTCTTTGAATTTCCGGAGAAAACCAGACCCATGTGATGCGTTCGTCCAATCAGCTGATTTTTGGGCGACAATACAGAGTAGCGCCGCCTGCTGTTACGTATGTTGACGTATTACGTCTCGTCTCCTCGGTGTGTTCCTAGGCATTTTTTTGACCAATCGGGGAGACTGATCAGTCCGACTGCCTTTTCTGCCGACGGTCGGCCGTCTGGTCGGTCTGTAGTGAGCTTTAAGAGTCCCACCATAGCCCGTTTGAATTGTTCTAAATGCATATAGACAGATATTCTGGGTCACGAAAAGTCAGGAGAATATTTGGCATTGTAACGTTGTAGTGCAGGTATGGAAATAAAAACAAAAAATGATACCCAACCCTACTGCCGATAACCTGACAGGTTATATATCTACTTTTCAAATTAGTGAACTTGACATGATGTTTAATATCCCAGGGGCCGTGACTGTGATTAGATATTTACCTTGATTAGTTTATTCCGTGTTAACACTTTAATTAATCCATCACCTTTGTTCTGGTCGTTAAATTTAGCTGGGCAAGTCTTTTGTTTTCTTTGTGATCTCATCATTTCCAGGCCTGGATTATGGTTATCAATGGACAACCCAGAGTCTCCAGAGACCCCAGCAGTCAATAAAACACAGACAGGACAATAACTACCCAGAGTAAATATGATAGATACATCACTATTCTTCTTCTGTGAGCCTAATCACTGCTGAGAGAGACAGAGTGTTAGCCTCCTCTTTATTGAGCTCATGGAGAGGAGAAGAAAGAGAGGGAAGCGGTTATTGCCATTGATCTGAGGAATCCTCTGGGCGGCTGGTGGGAGTTGTTTTTTGTTGGCGCCACATCGATCCTGCCTCGACTCTGACACTAATAATTGGTCTGTGGTCAGCTCAGTCCGGTCCCCGAGGGCTCCATCACCTCCTTCTGCTACGCACCGAGCGCAGGCCAAGAGGAGACCTGGATAAAGTTGTCACAGAGCGGCAGGGACGCGTCCTGGAGACGGGGTCAGCCCTATGGTCCCACCGCCCAATGGTCCCACCGTCAGGTGCAGGTGGAGAGTGCTCATATTATGCTCATTTTCAGGTTCATAATGTATTTAGAGGTTGTACCAGAATAGGTTTACATGGTTTAATTTTCAAAAAACACCATAATTTTTGTTCGGCAATCAGCAGTAGTTTCGGCGAGCTAACCACGACAGTATTGTCGCCCACAATCAACCTCTGCTGCTAAAAGCTGTCAGCCTGCAGTGATGTTTGAAATGGAGACACATGTGGATGTGTTAGCTAGCAAAGCTGTCGTGGTTAGCTCGCCGAAACTACTGCCGAAATTGATGGCTGGCTATGCAACGTTAGCTAGCTTATTCAGCTACCATACAGGATGCTAATGATCGCAGATATAGGAAACCCTTTCCTATATCTGCGTCCTCGTTGCCAACATAAGCGGAATTAGCTAGCTAACGTTGCGTAGCCAGCCATCAATTTCGGCAGTAGTTCAATGAAATGTTAAGCTTCGCTCCTACGAGACGTTTTTTGTTACGTTACTCACAAGGCTATAGTTAGCCTGTATGTATGCTAGCGGAATTAGCTAGCTAGCACGTTCCGTAGCCAGCCAGCCAGCTCGTTTCCCGCGATTCTCGAGAGACCGGGGGGACGTGAGACAGCAATGGACGGCTGGGTGAAGAAAAATAATGGGGAAAGCAAACGTGACTCGCGGGAAACAAGCCCCGGTCTCTGGGGTGAAAGCATGGATGTAGCTACATCAGAGACACATGTGGATGTGTTAGCTATCGTGCAGGCTGGCTATGCAACGTTAGCTAGCTAATTCCGCTAGCATACGGGATGCTAACGATCACCAGTTAGCTTTGTGTGTAACGTAACACAAACCCACCCATCTCGTAGGAGCGAAGCTTAGCATTTCATTCAATAAAATGATGGTACAAAAGGAGCACTAACGCCACAGGTCTTATGTTGACAACGCGGACGCAGATTTAGGAAACCCCGAAGGTCGTAGTAATTATCTAGCAGTCTAGCTAGGCTAACGCTAACATTAGCAAAACGTTGGCGTAGCATTAGCTAGCTGTCTAAACTTGTGAAAAAGCCGAACAGTCCAACTAATAAATAAACATTGGGCAAATATGTTGTTACTGGAGCTAGCAGGCTACCATCAAAACGTGAGATATCTAATCGAAAATGTGTTTACAACCGTCGGGGGATTTCACAGGTGGGACTGGCAAGTTAGCCCATAGCTAGCATGATGCAAGTTAGCCCATAGCTAGCATGATGCAAGTTAGCCCATAGCTAGCATGATGCCTTCCATTTTCTAGATCTAGATAAGTTTATCAGTACTTATCTTAACTAACGACATGATCACTGACACTAGATATAAAGAAAACATTGATTTTCACTCGGTGCTATTCACTGACAGTAAAAACTCCTCTTCCTCATCCCAGTCAGTCACCATAGTTCTAGCTAGTACTGTAGTAGTACTGTAGTTCTAGTACTAGGCTGAGGCACGTCTCCCCAATGTGACGTCATCACCGAATTGTGTTAAAAACCCACTAATACCAAAAAACGACAAAAACTGACCTTTAACACTATTTGGAGACATTTTTAACAATGATATACATATCTTGAGTGGTTTATGTACCCATTAATCAACAGTAGTGGTTAACCTGCAACATGGCCTTTAACCCTTGTGTTGTCTTCAGGTCGACCACGCACTTGTTGTCCTTCTGGGTCAAAGTTAACACTTTTTTGTTGATATTTTTGACACGTTTTTTTTTTTCAACGTTTTCGGTGCTATTTTTCACTTACTCCAACTTATCACCACTAGTTTTACACGTATTTTTGGAATTCATGGTCAATAAATCTCATTTCTAGGAGATTATACCTAATTTTGAAATGACGAATCATTTTTGACTAATATTAGAGAAGCATATGTTGGTGGAGGATCACAGACGTGTGGATGTCAAAGTTTAGTCAGGTTTTGAAAACATTTACATTTTTCTTAAAAGCTATAAAATTGAATACCCACAATTCAATGAAAATAGTAATCGAGTACTGGTAATTGTACTTAATTTTTTGAGTAAGTTGGTTAAAAAGAACCCCATATTTCTGATACGGAAGTTTTGAGAACGGGTCAAATTTGATCCTAGGACAACAAGCCAGTCAGAAGCAGAGTATGAGGGCGTGTCCTGACAGTACCTAGATAAGGACTACTAGCCAGTCAGGAGCAGAGTATGAGGGCGTGTCCTGACAGTACCTAGGTAAGGACTACTAGCCAGTCAGGAGCAGAGTATGAGGGCGTGTCCTGACAGTAACTAGGTAAGGACTACTAGCCAGTCAGAAGCAGAGTATGAGGGCGTGTCCTGACAGTACCTAGGTAAGGACTACTAGCCAGTCAGAAGCAGAGTATGAGGGCGTGTCCTGACAGTACCTAGGTAAGGACTACTAGCCAGTCAGAAGCAGAGTATGAGGGCGTGTCCTGACAGTACCTAGATAAGGACTACTAGCCAGTCAGGAGCAGAGTATGAGGGCGTGTCCTGACAGTACCTAGATAAGGACTACTAGCCAGTCAGGAGCAGAGTATGAGGGCGTGTCCTGACAGTACCTAGGTAAGGACTACTAGCCAGTCAGAAGCAGAGTATGAGGGCGTGTCCTGACAGTACCTAGGTAAGGACTACTAGCCAGTCAGGAGCAGAGTATGAGGGCGTGTCCTGACAGTACCTAGATAAGGACTACTAGCCAGTCAGAAGCAGAGTATGAGGGCGTGTCCTGACAGTACCTAGGTAAGGACTACTAGCCAGTCAGAAGCAGAGTATGAGGGCGTGCCCTGACAGTACCTAGGTAAGGACTACTAGCCAGTCAGAAGCAGAGTATGAGGGCGTGCCCTGACAGTACCTAGGTAAGGACTACTAGCCAGTCAGGAGCAGAGTATGAGGGCGTGTCCTGACAGTACCTAGGTAAGGACTACTAGCCAGTCAGAAGCAGAGTATGAGGGCGTGTCCTGACAGTACCTAGGTAAGGACTACTAGCCAGTCAGAAGCAGAGTATGAAGGCGTGTCCTGACAGTACCTAGGTAAGGACTACTAGCCAGTCAGAAGCAGAGTATGAGGGCGTGTCCTGACAGTACCTAGGTAAGGACTACTAGCCAGTCAGAAGCAGAGTATGAGGGCGTGTCCTGACAGTACCTAGGTAAGGACTACTAGCCAGTCAGAAGCAGAGTATGAGGGCGTGTCCTGACAGTACCTAGGTAAGGACTACTATCCAGTCAGAAGCAGAGTATGAGGGCGTGTCCTGACAGTACCTAGGTAAGGACTACTAGCCAGTCAGAAGCAGAGTATGAGGGCGTGTCCTGACAGTACCTAGGTAAGGACTACTAGCCAGTCAGAAGCAGAGTATGAGGGCGTGTCCTGACAGTACCTAGGTAAGGACTACTAGCCAGTCAGAAGCAGAGTATGAGGGCGTGTCCTGACAGTACCTAGGTAAGGACTACTAGCCAGTCAGGAGCAGAGTATGAGGGCGTGTCCTGACAGTACCTAGGTAAGGACTACTAGCCAGTCAGAAGCAGAGTATGAGGGCGTGTCCTGACAGTACCTAGATAAGGACTACTAGCCAGTCAGGAGCAGAGTATGAGGGCGTGTCCTGACAGTAACTAGGTAAGGACTACTAGCCAGTCAGAAGCAGAGTATGAGGGCGTGTCCTGACAGTACCTAGGTAAGGACTACTAGCCAGTCAGAAGCAGAGTATGAGGGCGTGTCCTGACAGTACCTAGGTAAGGACTACTAGCCAGTCAGAAGCA
Organism: Gymnocephalus cernua; assembly: GCA_023631565.1. Classification (NCBI taxonomy): domain Eukaryota; kingdom Metazoa; phylum Chordata; class Actinopteri; order Perciformes; family Percidae; genus Gymnocephalus; species Gymnocephalus cernua. The sequence goes on along the minus strand of CM042426.1, from coordinate 42,656,692 downwards.
GAGTATGAGGGCGTGTCCTGACAGTACCTAGATAAGGACTACTAGCCAGTCAGGAGCAGAGTATGAGGGCGTGTCCTGACAGTACCTAGATAAGGACTACTAGCCAGTCAGGAGCAGAGTATGAGGGCGTGTCCTGACAGTACCTAGGTAAGGACTACTAGCCAGTCAGAAGCAGAGTATGAGGGCGTGTCCTGACAGTACCTAGGTAAGGACTACTAGCCAGTCAGGAGCAGAGTATGAGGGCGTGTCCTGACAGTACCTAGATAAGGACTACTAGCCAGTCAGAAGCAGAGTATGAGGGCGTGTCCTGACAGTACCTAGGTAAGGACTACTAGCCAGTCAGAAGCAGAGTATGAGGGCGTGCCCTGACAGTACCTAGGTAAGGACTACTAGCCAGTCAGAAGCAGAGTATGAGGGCGTGCCCTGACAGTACCTAGGTAAGGACTACTAGCCAGTCAGGAGCAGAGTATGAGGGCGTGTCCTGACAGTACCTAGGTAAGGACTACTAGCCAGTCAGAAGCAGAGTATGAGGGCGTGTCCTGACAGTACCTAGGTAAGGACTACTAGCCAGTCAGAAGCAGAGTATGAAGGCGTGTCCTGACAGTACCTAGGTAAGGACTACTAGCCAGTCAGAAGCAGAGTATGAGGGCGTGTCCTGACAGTACCTAGGTAAGGACTACTAGCCAGTCAGAAGCAGAGTATGAGGGCGTGTCCTGACAGTACCTAGGTAAGGACTACTAGCCAGTCAGAAGCAGAGTATGAGGGCGTGTCCTGACAGTACCTAGGTAAGGACTACTAGCCAGTCAGAAGCAGAGTATGAGGGCGTGTCCTGACAGTACCTAGGTAAGGACTACTAGCCAGTCAGAAGCAGAGTATGAGGGCGTGTCCTGACAGTACCTAGGTAAGGACTACTAGCCAGTCAGAAGCAGAGTATGAGGGCGTGTCCTGACAGTACCTAGGTAAGGACTACTAGCCAGTCAGAAGCAGAGTATGAGGGCGTGTCCTGACAGTACCTAGGTAAGGACTACTAGCCAGTCAGGAGCAGAGTATGAGGGCGTGTCCTGACAGTACCTAGGTAAGGACTACTAGCCAGTCAGAAGCAGAGTATGAGGGCGTGTCCTGACAGTACCTAGATAAGGACTACTAGCCAGTCAGGAGCAGAGTATGAGGGCGTGTCCTGACAGTACCTAGATAAGGACTACTAGCCAGTCAGAAGCAGAGTATGAGGGCGTGTCCTGACAGTACCTAGGTAAGGACTACTAGCCAGTCAGAAGCAGAGTATGAGGGCGTGCCCTGACAGTACCTAGGTAAGGACTACTAGCCAGTCAGAAGCAGAGTATGAGGGCGTGCCCTGACAGTACCTAGGTAAGGACTACTAGCCAGTCAGGAGCAGAGTATGAGGGCGTGTCCTGACAGTACCTAGGTAAGGACTACTAGCCAGTCAGAAGCAGAGTATGAGGGCGTGTCCTGACAGTACCTAGGTAAGGACTACTAGCCAGTCAGAAGCAGAGTATGAGGCGTGTCCTGACAGTGCCTAGGTAAGGACTACTAGCCAGTCAGAAGCAGAGTATGAGGGCGTGTCCTGACAGTACCTAGGTAAGGACTACTAGCCAGTCAGAAGCAGAGTATGAGGGCGTGTCCTGACAGTACCTAGGTAAGGACTACTAGCCAGTCAGAAGCAGAGTATGAGGGCGTGTCCTGACAGTACCTAGGTAAGGACTACTAGCCAGTCAGAAGCAGAGTATGAGGGCGTGTCCTGACAGTACCTAGGTAAGGACTACTAGCCAGTCAGAAGCAGAGTATGAGGGCGTGTCCTGACAGTACCTAGGTAAGGACTACTAGCCAGTCAGAAGCAGAGTATGAGGGCGTGTCCTGACAGTACCTAGGTAAGGACTACTAGCCAGTCAGGAGCAGAGTATGAGGGCGTGCCCTGACAGTACCTAGGTAAGGACTACTAGCCAGTCAGAAGCAGAGTATGAGGGCGTGTCCTGACAGTACCTAGGTAAGGACTACTACATGCACAAAAAGATATATAACACAATACAGGAAAGGGGGGAAGCCAAAAAGCATAAAATGAGCACTTTAAAGTCTCTCCTCTCTTCTGCTTCAACATACCAACTACTGAAAAACTCTCTTTGCGGTCCAGTTCTCTTCGTGTTCACGACGAGGTCAGACTGAGAGTCTGTTTAGCCTCGGGACTACACAAGTCTGTGGCAGCTCCACTGCAGCTACACCACCCACTTACTTCTGTTATGAGCACTTTAAATCATCTTCACCTACAGTTCATTTCCTTTTGTCTGAACTAAAGTGGAAATTATGTTGTGTTTCTGTCTCGTTCATCGCGTTTCACGTTAGTTATTTTCTTAAACGTACAATTTGAAACCCATTTCTATCTTCCGTCCTCAAAGTGGCCCTTGCTTATTTGCAATTATGCCTTCTAGTACGAACGGTCAAATGTTCTTTTGTCTTCAAAAGAACATTTCATCAAAAATAATTTTCTTTAGCCAATATCAGAGTATTATTGTTTGTCTCAAGGCAGCAGAAGACAAAGCTGCCCACATGAGGAAAAGAAATCGTATAACAGTCTATCCTCCATATGATTGTTACAAAAACAATATCGTCTGATCCTCATGATCCCCATCTGAAAAACATTTGTCTTGTTGGAAGGATCTTTTATCACACAGCCTGACAACACAATGGAAGCATATACCTGCCAACATTTGGTTTTCAAAATCTGGGAGATTTGTGGCGCGACCGGGGGGATGGGGGGGGGGGGGGGGGGGGGGGAAACTGTCAAGTATACTGTAAGTGTTAAGTGTATTATTTACATTGCAATATAAATTAAAACATTACTTAATTTCAGCTTGCATCACATTTTTTGCCTCTGTGTGTCCCTTCATGATGAAGGATGTGCCCTTTCTGCGCGATGGTGGGTAATGTCATTTTTTTGTCAATTCGGCAACAATTTTCGGAAGACTGCCTATATTCAAAATCTAAACAGTTCATTTCTCACCTAAAACGTTGTCAGAAGTGACTTTAATGATGAATAAGATGGTGAAAATGGTTAAAAATGTCCCGCTGTTGCTCTGTCTGCAAGTACAGACGGCGTACTGCAAGATCTGGGTTGGCAGTGGGCGGGACTTATAATTTCGACCAATCAAGTAGACCTAGGAAAAGGGAAAAGACCCTGATCTGAAGTAGGAGCTAAAAAAGTCCCGTAATACGGCCAGAGGAACTAAAATAATCCCCAAATTTGTCCGGTGGGAACACGACGAGACGAAAAACGTGTTCTAGGAACGTTTTAGTACTAGGAACTGCAAAACGCCTTTTGCTGATGGTCAAAGTGTGAGGGGGCTTCCAGCGTACTGCGATCATTGTCTTAGCAGCTGTTAAACCTGCCAACATTACACGTCTCTGACATTCAGGGACTCGAAGTGCCGAAAGATCATTTAATAATTACACACAGGAAAGTGCCAGTAGTTTTTAACGTGCACAGGGTGCATGAGGGATCATTGATAACTTTCATAAAATATAGCTTACGAGGGGTCGGGTAGGTCCTGTGTATGAAATTATAATGCTTTGATGAATTCATGAATTTGCATATTGTGCTGTAGCCTCAGGGTTAGCCCTGAGTAGGTGTGTGTGTGTTTGTGTGTGTGTGTGTGTGTGTGTGTGCATACAAACTGTTCAGAAGGCCAAGCATGCCTCACAATAATTCATTTGTAATTCAGGAACGGTAGATGGATAGATGGAAATTAGAGGCGCGGCACACAACAGTATCCGTCTGTGGGCCACTCTTAACTACAGCTCTTTTAATCTGATAGAAAACAGCCTGAAATGAAATGCTTCCTCCGCAACAGCACATCACTGCTGAGTGAGCATCGCCGTGGAGTCTCTCTCTCTCTCTCTCTCTCTCGCAGGAGATGATTATCACAGCACCTCGGTTGTTTTTGCAGATGTCGGAGATGAGGAAATGCTTGACTGCAGTTCTTTTTCCGTGCTCTGTTTTGTTAAAAGAAGAGTGGAGAACACGGCCATTATTCAAGCAACAAGACCAGAGAAAGACAAGTCAGTCTCAACTTGGCTGAGGCAATAAACGCCAGAGCAGTGTGTGTGTGTGTGTGTGTGTGTGTGTGTGTGTGTGTGTGTGTGTGTGTGTGTGTGTGTGTGTGTGTGTGTGTGTGCATACAAACTGTTCAGAAGGCCAAGCATGCATCACAATAATTCATTTGTTATTCAGAAACGGTAGATGGATAGATGGAAATTAGAGGCGCGGCACACAACAGGAAACAGGAAGCGTGAACGAGCTCCTCAGAGTGACTGCAGGTCTCTCTGGTAAACTTACTGGATTAAGATGAGTTCTTTTATGGTGAATGAAAGGCCCGATCCCACCAAGTAGCTCATCCAATCAGATCGAAGCATTCACGTCAACGCTGCTG
>CM042426.1:42632253-42647253 GCA_023631565.1 Gymnocephalus cernua | reverse complement strand
ACTGTCACACTTCACACACGTAGTTTTAAGTATATAGTGGAGGTAACGCACTGAAAGTACCCGGATGACCCCCTAAAAACAGTCAGAAAGTTCAGTGTAGAAAGATGGACACTACGCACACTAAACCTGCGCCATCTTGACTACAAAGCGGAAAGGGGGAGGGACCAGGGACGTCGACCGGCAGCTGATTGGACGAACGCGTCACGTGTGTACTAGCTCTCGCGGATTTCACATCCGAGCTTAATGGCGGCCAGATGGCGGCTCGTTTGGAATACGATCTCGAACTTTACAAAAATAGTTCAACGAAACGTCTTTCTGAAAACATTTTAAGCGAGAAATAGGCCGTCGTGCAGTTGCTGAATCTGTCTTCATTTCAGATCAACGACGGTCAGTTAAAAAGATTTTCATCAGATTTTGAGAGGCGGCGAGCCGACAGTGGGCACTACGGCAGGAAGTGGTCAGTGTACATTAGCAGTGTACTGACCGAAGTAGGCGGTTTGAGACACGACCTAGGTTAACATTCTGGCAATGATATTTAACATTCTGGTAATGATATCCATGGTAATCATAACTTTGGTCCAATTTGTGTTCTTGCCTCTAGTTAGTAGATCTAGACAACACGGTAACTAGTTAGCTGTTAGCCTTACCTTTGAGGAGACGTATTTATGCTTCGTAATGTTGGGAGTGGGGCCGTCCACACTGTTTTATCCATTGTAGGCACCGCTCACAACTCCAGACAATCTCTCGGGGTATGTAGTGTCCGATTTAACGCCGTGGGCGCACCACTTCACCATCTTGCTTGGAGTCAATGTTTGTCGGACCTGCTCACATAGTAACGGTTGCTATGATGTGTCATTGGACAATGGCTGTTTTGGGGGAGGGGAAGGCGAAAGGTCAATTAGCTTGGTAGCAACTCATTTGGCAACGGCTTGAATGGAACGGACGTTCATTAATATCAAAAAGATAGAAGAAGATGCATTCACTAGTAACACTAGGACGACAAAAGGGACAAAACATTCAAATAAGCGACAAAGTAATGAAGAAAGGCAAGAACAGGTGAAAACAAACGACAAAAACTTCGAAACAAAACGACAAACTTGGAGAAAAACAGACAGTAGAAGTAACTACAGCCTTGGAACTGAAAAACATTTTTGCAAAAAGTCTCCCGTACTCCCTGCAGTCCTCCAGAGTACCCCTAGGGGGACATGTACCCCCTGCAGTCCTCCAGAGTACCCCTAGGGGGACACGTACTCCCTGCAGTCCTCCAGAGTACCCCTAGGGGGACACGTACTCCCTGCAGTCCTCCAGAGTACCCCTAGGGGGACACGTACTCCTTGCAGTCCTCCAGAGTACCCCTAGGCGGACACGTACCCCCTGCAGTCCTCCAGAGTACCCCTAGGGGGACATGTACCCCGTGAAGTCCACCAAAGTACCACTAGGGGGACCCGTACCCCGATTTGAGAAACACTGCACTACAACATATAAATCTATGTATCCAATTAATTTCTTTTCATTTGCATTTGAACCGGACGACTGTATTCATCCAAAATAATCTGGTTTGTATTTGAAATTTTCATTGGCCCAATTACACACATGACAGGTTCACACAAGCTTAAAATCACCGACCTTGGAGTATCCAGGAATTTATAATGTATCCCAAGATATTATTTGCCCTGTAGGGGGGTAGGAAGGTTTCAGTAATCCACAAATAGCATAATCGTGAGTGTAACAGTAATTGAAGTTGGACCGGTGTTTGCCGAGGATGAACCACATTTTCTGAGTGGTTGTTAGAAAAACAAACGGCGCCAGACAACGTGTTAAAAAAAGGGCAAATTTTATTTTAAAGCACTTACATAGAAAAATATGATTGATTTGAGTCAACGATAATAAATAGAGTGCCTGACTCTCCCCAGGCCCTGTCGGTACAACAGTACAATCAATATCCAGTTTCACAATACAGCAAAGGCACTAGCATTTACCACAATCAACAACAAGTCAATGGAGGCGGCGTGGATGGATGGCGGGGGGAGGGTGGAGGAAGGGGGCGGGGCATTTTAGTTCACACTCGCTCGTCTCCAAACCGTCTGAGCCCTCCGTCACATAGGGGTCAGCCCTATGTTCCCACAGCTCTATGTTCCCACAGCTCTATGTTCCCACAGCTCTATGTTCCCACAGCTCTATGTTCCTACAGCTCTATGTTCCCACAGCTCTATGTTCCCACAGCTCTATGTTCCCACAGCTCTATGTTCCTACAGCCCTATGTTCCCACAGCTCTATGTTCCTACAGCCCTATGTTCCCACAGCTCTATGTTCCTACAGCTCTATGTTCCCACAGCTCTATGTTCCCACAGCTCTATGTTCCCACAGCTCTATGTTCCCACAGCTCTATGTTCCTACAGCTCTATGTTCCCACAGCTCTATGTTCCCACAGCTCTATGTTCCTACAGCCCTATGTTCCCACAGCTCTATGTTCCCACAGCTCTATGTTCCCACAGCTCTATGTTCCCACAGCTCTATGTTCCCACAGCCCTATGTTCCCACAGCCCTATGTTCCCACAGCTCTATGTTCCCACAGCCCTATGTTCCCACAGCTCTATGTTCCCACAGCTCTATGTATGGTATGTATGGACTTGTGTAACCCAGCTCCCGTCACATAAATCTCCTCAATCTTTCAGACTTTTTCTCTGTGGAAACGCCACTAAATTTGAATCTTTCTTTCTCGACTTGCCTTTTTGTCCAAATGCAAGTTGGGGGATCAAGAACATAAATGGACAATGTGATGGAAAAACAAATGGCAGTGGCGGTACGTGTCCACAGTGGCTTCACTCGTTGGGCTGTGTGCTCCCGGATTTTAAAACGGACCAAGATGGCGGCTCGTTTGGAAACTTTCTCTCATTTTACAAAAAGAGCTCACCAACAGTCAGTCGGCGAGCCAAGCTGGATGCCTCCTGATTTACATAAAGTAGCCTGGATTCACCTTTATGCAAATGAGGAGCGGGCAACTCAATGCCCCGCCTCTCGGAGGTCGCAGAATGCATTGCCCGGCTGCTTACACGGACGACGAATGGGAAGCGTAGAAATGATCTTCTCTGTGGACACGAACCAGAAACAAAACTAAAGTCCCGAGAGACTACAATGTCACATCCCCCAGTCTCCCCCCCAACCCCCCCCATCACAAACATTCAGATCATCCTCTGGGGAGTTCGAATATAAACTGAAATATGTAATGTCTAAATCTGATAACTTTGAGAATAGGGTTGGGTACCGAAACCCGGTTCCATTATGCAACGGGTAGGAATTGGACCGGATTAGAACGCAAATTTCGGTTCCTCATTTCTCTTGCACTTATTGGGACATTAGCTTATTCACCGTAACCCCGACAGTTACACAAGTCCATACATACCCTTCTCATCTCCATGCGTGTCGCAACTCTGTCTGACGGCTCCACCGTTAGCCTAGCTTAGCACAGATCCTGGAGGTAACAGGCTCCACCGGTAGCCTAGCTTAGCACAGATCCTGGAGGTAATCGGCTCCATCTAGCCTAGCTTAGCACAGATCCTGGAGGTAACCGGCTCCATCTAGCCTAGCTTAGCACAGATCCTGGAGGTAACAGGCTCCATCTAGTCTAGCTTAGCACAGATCCTGGAGGTAACAGGCTCCACCGGTAGCCTAGCTTAGCACAGATCCTGGAGGTAATCGGCTCCATCTAGCCTAGCTTAGCACAGATCCTGGAGGTAACCGGCTCCATCTAGCCTAGCTTAGCACAGATCCTGGAGGTAACAGGCTCCATCTAGTCTAGCTTAGCACAGATCCTGGAGGTAATCGGCTCCAACTAGCCTAGCTTAGCACAGATCCTGGAGGTAATCGGCTCCAACTAGCCTAGCTTAGCACAGATCCTGGCACACAGCCATCTTCTAACCGTATACAAACTGGGAACTATATTCTCAGAAAGGCGAAGCACTGCTACTCTGCTCTTGGCTTCTCAGGTGCTGCGAGCATATCACTCCGCCCAAGTAGCAGTGCTTTGCCTTTCTGAGAATATAGTTCCCAGTTTATATACGGTTAGAAGACGGCTGTGTGTCATGTGACCTTGTTATTTGCACACGGTGTGACTATACAAATCACAACATGTAAATAGGAACATGTTGGCTTTATTTTACCTCTTATTGGGAGCAGTAGGCTCGATGGAGCCGGTTACCTCCCGGATCTGTGCTAAGCTAGGCTAGATGGAGCCGGTCACCTCCAGGATATGTGCTAGGCTAAGCTAACGGTGGACAGAGTTACGACACAAACGGAGATGAGAAGGGTATGTATCGACTTGTCTAACACTCTGGGTTACGGTGAATAAGCTAATGTCCCAATAAGTCGACTGAATGTGTCGACTGAAATATTTTCCCTCTGTCGCTCCGAAACGGACATAAACATATCACCCTTTCTCTGTAGTCTACCGTTAGCTAGCTATCGTAAATCTAGGCTACTTTTAAAATGCCATATTTTCCCTCTTGGCTCACCAAAACGGACGTAAAAGCATATTAACCATTCACTGCACGTGATCCCTAGTAAACATATTACACTTTGGAATCGTTTTAAGAGTACCCAAACGATACCCAACCCTAATTGAGAATAGTTGAACTGGTGCCAAAGTCTTGTTTTGTAAAATTATAATCTGACAGCAGCTGAAAACAAAAGAGTCTTTAAAATCATCATGTGTTCAGACCATGCAAACACTGCCATCCTCCACAACATGTAAACACATATAAAAAGATATATTAAAACAATGACATCAGGAAGATACAAGTCCAACTGAAACGGTTTGACAAATTACAGAATAAAAGTCAGTCACCAAGTCCGCCTTCTTGGCTGTGTATTGAATAGTTTGTTGTACATATTGTAGATCCAGAACTTCTTTGCATACAGCTAATTAAAACTACTTGGGCTTAGTATTTTAAAATGGCTAAAAGTCGCCATTAGCACTGATAAGAGGGTCTAAGGAAATTCTGTATTTTTCATCCTGGACCCTATTTTCCTACGTTTTTGTTATGGCTGTCAAAATAACGCGTTCATTTCGATTAATTAATTAACATATTAATCCATTCCATATATTGACCTTTCACCCGGAGCCGTTCTAGCCGCCATTCAACTGTAAAATGAAGGAGGGAGATGAGAGAATGCGTTGCCACAGGCAACAGAAACATCGCTGCACATGACGCTAGTTAACGCTACGCTCACCAGCAGGTAACTTTAGCCTTCCGCTAGCTAGCAGCTGGATTAAACATGGTTAAAATGCTAACAGCTAACGCTAAACGCTGTAAAGTGTGACTGTGTTTCTGCCGCTGTCGGAAAAACACAGATGGAGACGGTGCGTTCAATGAAACTGGTAATCTACAGCCTTGCGGTGCATTCGTAGTTATTGTAAAATACCCTTTTGAATTTATTTCCTCAGCATATTAAGTCATATTGTTGATTGTTATGGTCATTATTTGAGCAGTGAAAATAAAGAGTTTTTTTAACTTTAATGTCACTAATGCTGATTATTCATTGATTCATTTGAATTTAAATATTTAAAATACTTTCACAGCAAAAATGATGTATGCGATTAATTTAGATTAATTAATCAGAGAGTCTGTAATTAAAACACAGTGAATAAAAATCAGACCTGGGTCTGATTCAGGACCACATATGGAAGTGGTCTAAATCTGACCTTGGTCTGATTGAAGACCACATATGGAAGTGGTCTAAATCTGACCTGGGTCTGATTGAAGACCACATATGGAAGTGGTCTAAATCTGATTTGAACAAATCTGATGTGGGCCAGATTTGAGTGTTCATACTACGTCTGAAGAAGTCTGACCTAGTCACTTGACCCCCCAAAAAAAAATATTGGGCCAATTTTGCCTGCAGTCTGAACGTAGCATAAGTGACTGATGATAACAAAAAAAATCTCTGAAATTGGTCCAGTATTTAGCTGGAGCGCTGCACTCGGCAGCAGCGAAACAAGCTGCATCATCTTCGGTGCAATTACACCGCGTCCGTTTTCGTCCACTAAAAGTGTTGTTAGTTGTGTTTTTTGACAGGCTCAGGTTGTTATTCTAAGTTTCTGACAACATTATTGAAAGATGGAGAAGTTGCCATGCTTTGGTGTGTACCGATGCCAGGTCAATACGGTAACTTTGGCTCGGAAAAATGTGCTTTGGTACAGGATTTCTTCTCCTCTTTGGCTGCCAGTAGTCGTCCCGGTAGTGATGTCCAAATGAAGCTTCATGAACTATTTTCTTTATTCACTGAGCCCACTAGATGGCGGTGTTGGTTTAAAGAAAAAGGCTCCAGGAAGTAGCCTGGATGCCAGCCAAACTTAGCCCCGCCCACAACATTTTAAGGTCTGGTCTGGACTTGATCCGTTGTGGAGCAACAATGCTCGAACAAGAGCTGTTCGGACCAATCAAACTGTCAGGGGGCGGGCTTTATACGATGACGGACAGATGATCAACAGTAACGTAATCAACCACGTCACCAAAGAGTGCTTGGGTTGAATTTGTTTACAACAAAGATGGCTGCCGCTGGAGAGTTGAGATGTGTAGATTCTGTTATAGAAGATATCGACAGCGCGTTCATTTAAAAAGAGGAACAGAGAACCGCGATCAAGGCATTTGTCGATCGCAAAGATGTTTTTGCCAACGTCAACATCGGCAACGTCACATACTCAGTTGCTCTGATTGGTTGTAGGTCTATCCGTCACTCTGATTGGTTGTAGGTCTATCCGTCGCTCTGACTGGTTGTAGGTCTATCCGTCGCTCTGACTGGTTGTAGGTCTATCCGTCGCTCTGACTGGTTGTAGGTCTATCCGTCGCTCTGATTGGTCGTAGGTCTATCCGTCGCTCTGACTGGTTGTAGGTCTATCCGTCGCTCTGATTGGTTGTAGGTCTATCCGTCGCTCTGACTGGTTGTAGGTCTATCCGTCGCTCTGATTGGTCGTAGGTCTATCCGTCACTCTGATTGGTTGTAGGTCTATCCGTCGCTCTGATTGGTTGTAGGTCTATCCGTCGCTCTGACTGGTTGTAGGTCTATCCGTCGCTCTGATTGGTCGTAGGTCTATCCAATTGATTGCAGAGGAATTTTCTTTCCTGGTTGGGTTGAAACACGCCCCATAATCACAGCCCAATGGAGCAGCATCAGACTAATATTATGACCAGAATCTGAGTAGGACCACGTCAGGCTATCGAGGAATGGCAATTCATCGTGCTTTCAACCCTTTGTTGAACAGGGAGCGCCATCTAGTGGGCTCACAGAATAAAGAAAATGGTTCATGAAGCCATCACCACATCCCGGTTAAAATGGTCACTGCAGACCCGACGGGCCGCAAGGCGCAGTGTACGGACCGTAGTATTAGGATCCATTCGTAGCACAGCTAGCCACAGCGTCCGTCCCTCGCTGGGGAACAGAACAAAAGTCCTCACGGGTCCAAAATATTGGACCCAAATCCGGCATGGATCAGATAAAATCTATCCTGTCAGAACAAATAAACTAATAATACATTTTAACACACATTTCTCATATAGTTTGGAGGCTAAAGAAGCAATTATTTAAAAAAAAACAAAAAAACAATGGTCAGACTTTCAATTTAGAATTTGATCTGACGGCAGAAAGGTGTGAATTTGTCATTTCAGTTGGACTTTACAAAATGAAAACAGGGAGTACAGTAGACAGCACATATATCCAGGGAATCAGACACATTAAAGGTGCAGTAGGTAAGACTTATAAAACTAACTTTCTGTCATATTTACCGACCCTATGTTCCAGTAGAACTACATGAAGCAGGTCATATTACATAAATGTGGCTCCTCTGGCTCCACCTACAGCCTGGAGTGAGAACAGCAAAAATCTACAGCTCCCTGTTCAGATGCACCAATCAGGGCCAGGGACACCGTGTCAATCACTGCTCATGCACACACATTAATTCTCCCTTGTTGGGGGAGGGGCTTAGGAGACCGTTTGGGCTTTAGCAGAAAGGGGGGAGGGACTGAGAAGTTGTCGATGTTCAAATTATTTCCTGTCCTGGATCTTCACAATCCTACCTACAGCACCTTTAAAGACGAAATGGCACAAACACAAGAAACAAAAAGTAAAGCTCCTGCTCTTCGTCTGAGTGTAGCAGTTTGATTTCAGAGCGAATAAGCGTCATTCAGAACGACTCGCTGTTCGCCGTCCGTGTTGGTCCCCATCAGTAGTGATATATCTAGTATCGTTTAGAGATGTTTGCTTTGATAAAATGATGTAAAATAAACCCAGAAAAAATTACTATATTTTGTTAACGTGTAAAAACATGTAGTGCAACTTCTTTACATGCAAGCAAATACATGATCGAGACAAAAAGCGAGAATGACATCGACGACAGGCAGCAAGCGTGTTGAAGACGAACCATATGTGTCACACACACACACGCGCACACACACACACACACACACACACACACACACACACACACACACACACACACACACGCTGAAGCTCACAGAAAGTCGGAAATGACTCGCCCGGGACAAGATGGATTTTCTCTTCAAGAGGTCATAAAATATAGAAAGAAAAAAATAAAACTGATTCTTAAGTAAAGTCGTAATCAATTGTTATTCATTGGTTTTGATTTACACTGGGGAAAGAAAAGTTAAATTAAATATCTCAGTAAATACCATGAAAAGTGATAAGGCTTAAATCTTTCCTCCGGTTTGATGCATTCAAACGCAGTCTTCTCTTTTTAAATCTGAACTCCGAAAACGACACAAGTTCCCGTCGCGTCCGGACATCCACGTGGACGGACTGTTCCATTGCGTATCTTCTGGGGGAAAAAAAGCCCTGATTGTCAGAACAAGTTTATAAAGAAGAATATGGTTGTTTTTTTCCCGGCCTTAAAGCTAAGTCCCGTTAGTATCCACACTCGTCCATCCATCGCTCCCAGTCTCAGCCGGGCCAATCCTGCGTTAAGGAAACTCGCTGCCACTCTCTCCCGTTGATCGTCTCTGGAGTCGACTGGAGTATTTAAGTGTACTTTCGGTATTTTTCAACCTGGACTCTATTTTCCTCATTGTTTTGCGTCTAAGTGAATGATGGGAACGACAATCTTTGACATTGGTCCAGTATTAAAGCAAAAAAGCTGCAGACTGCAGTCAGCGAAACAAGCTACAATGTAAGTTAATGGGTAGTTGCGCATCTTCAATTTACGTCCACTAAAAGTTCTGATATGGCCGCTGACAGACTCAGATTATTATTCTAAGTGTCTGACAACATTATGAAAGGATCCTTACAGAGATAGACCTTTTGTTAAAGAGTAAGATCCTTTTAGTTTAACATGAAACAGCCCCGAAATCACCATCACCAAACTACACCAGACTCCATGTAAATAATCAGTACTTTTATCATCGTAAAACACACTTCATTCAAAGTCGACAGAAACAAAATAAAACTACCAAAAGCCGTCTTGGTTCATCTTTCCACTGTTCCAACAATCACCACTCTGGTCTGGCTGAAATCAACCCTTAATTCACCCATTTACATGTGGAGATATGCTGGCTCTATACACGCTAAAAGTCCTGATTATTTACATGGAGTCTGGTGAGTTTGGCGATTGCCAACCTCGGCGCTGTTTCTGGTTAAACAAAGAGGATTTTACTCTTTAACAAATTTGTCCTTTAGCGTTACATTGCAGCCCGGTCCACGGCTGCTGATCACAGCGTTCTCGTTCAATGTTGGACTAATTTCAAAGATTGTTGTTCCCACCAGTCACTTAGACACAATAACATCAGAAAATAGGTTCCAGGTTGAAAAGAAACGGAGTTATCCTTCAAATGCACAGGAGCCCGAGAATGTTCCAAAGGGCCGTAAAGCTTTACCGTCATTGTTTGCTGCCCAGCGGCGCGGTGCAGCGTCAGTACGAGTCTGTCCGAACTCGGGGACCTCGTCCGGAGGCCGAGGGACTCGCGGGCTCTCCGCAGTTCTGCTCTTTTAGATGGTCCTCTGGGCCGTGAGGTACTTGAGAGCAGCCGACCCGTACTTCCTGGACAGGTCCTGGTGGAACTCGTCCTTCAGCGTGTTCAGACAGTTGCGGTAGCTGGAGCTGGAGCGAAACTTGGAGATGTCGAAGCTGGGAGCGTGGGGCATGTGGATCATGAAGGCGTTGGGGAGGACCATCAGGTCGTACTCCTGAGGGGAGGGAAAACAAACGGATTGAGACCACGGAACATAAAATAATAAACCGTAAATCACACCCTCACTTTACGAACACGAACGGTTACCAAGAATATCAAAGTTATAATCAAACTGTATTCTTATTGTGGGGAAATTGGCTCTCAAAATGTATTTAGTAGATTTCTAGTCCCTCCCTGTTTAGTCCTGGCCTGGCTCCGCCCTCCTACGTACTTCCGCTCAATTTTCATTTTCCTTCAGTACGTTGTCTGGGTTTGCGGTATATTCATGTTTTTTTTCGAGCCAAATCTTTACCGGTCCAACCAGTGAACAGAGGGAGTGGCTGAGAACGATGACGTCGAGGTCGTGCTCTAGTTTGAGTTGTAGTTCCGTAATGGCGGCGGAGAAAGATGCGAGCGAAGCCATTCGGTCCGTTGTGGCAACGCTGCCGAATATCCAGAAGTTAAAGCCCGAGCAAGAACAGTCTTTGCTGAGTTTGTTGGTGGCCGTGATGTCGTGGCACTCCTCCCCACGGGGGTCGGGAACAGTTTGATTTTCCAGCTTGCTCCGTTAGCGGTGAAGGAGTTGGCTAATGCAAACGCTAGCGATGCTAAACCGACGTCATGACCAAACGTTAGCGATTGGTTACGGCAGATCCAATAGTTTTAAACTTAAACAGAAGGAAGTTAACACTTGTCAATGAAGAGTTGCCAGACTCTCTGGACTAATGAGATGGACCAGAATCTGGTAGGACCAGGCTAGTCTGGACCAGAGTCTGGTAGGACCAGTCTACTCTGGACCAGAGTCTGGTAGGACAAGGCTAGTCTGGAACAGAGGCTGGTAGGACCAGTCTACTCTGGACCAGAGTCTGGTAGGACCAGGCTACTCTGGACCAGAGTCTCGTAGGACCAGGATAGTCTGGACCAGAGTCTCGTAGGACCAGGCTACTCTGGACCAGAGTCTGGTAGGACCAGGCTACTCTGGACCAGAGGCTCGTAGGACCAGGATAGTCTGGACCAGAGTCTCGTAGGACCAGGCTACTCTGGACCAGAGTCTGGTAGGACCAGGCTAGTTTAGTCAGCCAACTTAAGCCAACGTTAGCTTTGTAGTAGAAATGTTCTGATATCAATACAAGTATAGAAAAAGCCTCCGATACCGTCTAAGATTCTGGCATCGGTATTCAAGTCTATGCACCGATTCCAATGACAAGTAATTTAGCCTGAAAGAAATCTACTTTACAGTAGTTTCTCCTGGATTAAAACACACGTTTGCTAACGTTAGCTCTATGCTTCACTTCTCTAAAAACAAAAGCCTACACAGCCATTTTTATAAGATGTATTTGTTCTTTTTTTGGTTATGACGGACTTTCAAACTAGATATAAAAAAAAGAAAGTTCTCTGGCGTTAATTCTCTCTATTTATTTGATTATGTTTGTTAAAAAAAGCAATTTATTTTGAACGCACTGGTATCTGTTTGGTGCTCTGTGTCGGCCGATGCACAAGTTCACGTATCGGAATCGATATCGGGAAGGCAAGAACGGTATCGGAACATCGCTACCAGAAATAATAAACCCCACAAGAATATAGACTGAATATCGGAAGATATATGTGACTTTAATCTCAGAGAATGTACACGTTTTTGTCAGAGTAGTTGTGAGTTTTCGTCTCGTACACTTACTACTACTACTACTTTAATATGGAAAAATCTTTTCTCTGAATATCCCCCCCTCGTCCCGGCATTATTGTTTTTTTCTACCTACGAAATAATCTTTCACTAGTCCCACAGCGGGGAAAACGGCCCAGATAGTTGGTCGTAGCTCACAGTGAAGATTGTGTGAAAACATATGTTTTAAGTGGCTATAGAGGATAATGATTAATCACCACACCTCTCAGATTTATATTCCCGTCAGACGTACCTGTGCGTCCAGCTCCAGGATGTGAGACACCTTGTTCCAGCCGAAGCCGACGAAGCGTTGGTCATACTCGGGACAGTCTCGCCTCACCACGACGTACGGCTCAAAGTCCGGCTCCCACTCCACCTTATACGGCGTGGTGGCTGTTCGCCATTTGGCATAGTTGGTCGGAGCATGACCTTTAGGCCACACATGATACCTGGAGAAACACACAGGGCAAAAAATAAAATGATAATGTGCTTTTCTTTCCCCAATCATGACTCACCGATATGTATTTTTTTTTCATGCCTATACCTGAAGGTGTAAAGAGCTCCCATGTCCAGCATGGAGAGCAGCTCAGCTTTGGATTTCGGGAAGGACAGACGGTAACGAAGTGTCTCGAACGCCGGAACCACCAGAGCCTTCTTAGTGTGAGCCATGTCCAGCTGCACCATGGACCTCCTGCACGGAGGAAAACGGCACAGTGTTCATACGACTCAAACTCAACATTTCTTATCATGGACGAGTAAGACGAACACAGTATTCCTGTGTTATGTAGTCTGGATCAACGATGTTCCGGCGGATGTGTTGCCGCTTAAACTACAACCAAAACCTCCGAGCTAGCGAGCTACACGCTGAAAATGACAAGTTTTGAAGAAACATCTGGATGGTGCAACAAGGCAGATTATTTTCTATTGGCTGGTGAAACAGGAGACGTCTCTTACGTTGTAAAACCAGCCTCTGGAGACTCCACCAGCTGACTTCTCTATTGGCTGTAGAAACAGGAGACGTCTCTTACGCTCTAAAACCAGCCTCTGGAGACTCAACCAGTCTCAGCGACACCATCAGCTGGTTTAAGTCGAGCTGAGACGGGCCGGTTCGGTTTTGTCTTGTCGAAAATCATTCATCTGAACTGGCTTAACATTATTGTCCTAACAGACTGTGAACTGGAGACTTGATACATGGAGGGCGGACTTTAAAGAGGACATTTCAGAAAACGCATCTCCAATATGATTGGCTGATGCAGACACACATGCCTCCTGTTATGTTAAATAAATACAACAGTTAAAAGTTGTAATTGCAATGGAAAATCAATAAAAAACATTGTTAAAAAACAAGAATAAGATTGTGAACCGGAGCCCGCGGCTGGCCGTACCTGAGGTAATCGTAGAGGCCGTACATCGGCAGGAAGTCTACGTCAGTCAGGAAGACGTACGGCGTGTTGGCGTTCCTCAGTGCCACGTTCCGGACCAGGTTGACGGGGTAGAACTGGCCCTCCTTGTAGACGATGTGGTAGCCGACGTTCTTGCGGTTCTTGAGGACCTCGGAAGCCTGGGCGTAGCGGAGGAACTGCTGGGCCTCGGCGTCGGACATGTAGAGCGCCAGGCTGATGGGGCCTTCCCAGTGCTTGCAGATGGCCTCCAGCATCTGCAGCCTGCAGGTCGAGCAGACACAAACGTGTTCAACAAGGAGACGAGGACTGCAACTCTGGTGGACAGACCAACAGGGACGTTGTAGAGCGCCCTCTGGTGGTCAGACTAACAGGGACGTTGTAGAGCGTCCTCTGGTGGTCAGACTAACAGGGACGTTGTAGAGCGCCCTCTGGTGGTCAGACTAACAGGGACGTTGTAGAGCGTCCTCTGGTGGACAGACCAACAGGGACGTTGTAGAGCGCCCTCTGGTGGTCAGACTAACGGGGACGTTGTAGAGCGTCCTCTGGTGGTCAGACTAACGGGGACGTTGTAGAGCGTCCTCTGGTGGACAGACTAACAGGGACGTTGTAGAGCGTCCTCTGGTGGACAGACTAACGGGGACGTTGTAGAGCGTCCTCTGGTGGACAGACTAACGGGGACGTTGTAGAGCGCCCTCTGGTAGACAGACTAACAGGTCTGGTTGTAGAGCGCCCTCTGGTGGACAGACTAACAGGGACGTTGTAGAGCGTCCTCTGGTGGTCAGACTAACAGGGACGTTGTAGAGCGTCCTCTGGTGGACAGACTAACAGGACGTTGTAGAGCGTCCTCTGGTGGACAGACTAACAGGGACTTTGTAGAGCGTCCTCTGGTGGTCAGACTAACAGGGACGTTGTAGAGCGTCCTCTGGTGGACAGACTAACAGGGACGTTGTAGAGCGTCCTCTGGTGGTCAGACTAACAGGGACGTTGTAGACCGCCCTCTGGTGGACAGACTAACAGGGACGTTGTAGAGCGTCCTCTGGTGGTCAGACTAACAGGGACGTTGTAGAGCGTCCTCTGGTGGTCAGACTAACAGGGACGTTGTAGACCGCCCTCTGGTGGACAGACTAACAGGGACGTTGTAGAGCGCCCTCTGGTGGTCAAACGCCAACACTCATAACATGGTGGAAGGGTGTTTCATCCGTGTTTATTTTATTTTTTAAATATTAATTTATCGGCCATTATAAATGCCGACACCGATAGTTTGGAAAATGCCTAATATCGGCCGATAATATCGGCCCGCCGATATATAGGTCCGGCTCTAATTAGAACATGTTTGATCGTCTAACCCAAGTCATTTCAGATTTTCTGAGTGGGCGAGTACCTGTCCATGGAGAGCTGGGCCACCAGCGTGATGTCGGTGTCGTCCTCTGTGGGCGTGTACTCGTACTGCAGGAAGTACAGGTGCACTCTGTGGACGGTGAGCCGCTCCCGACGGAAGTCGTAACACTGATCGTCCTCGTCCAGCTCCTCCAGGGCCGCCTGCAGCTGAGGACACACGCCGCTGTTTAAAGCTCGGAGGAAGTCTTTAAAAGGGCAACGCTTGAACCACAAACATCCCGAGAAACGACTCGACTCAATGTTTTTTTTCCTCGTTTCCTGCCACATTTGTTGCTTTAGACTGAACAAGGCTTATAATAGTTTCTCCCCCGCAGACCATAAACACACCACGACTGATTAAACCAATTAATTTAATTTGGATTCT
>CM042426.1:42602253-42627253 GCA_023631565.1 Gymnocephalus cernua | reverse complement strand
ACTTAGAGCGATATGGATTCTTCTAAATGGACCTAAAATGGTCCACAGAAGAAGAAACTGAACGTTTGTGCCGGCTGACCTTTTTCTCTAGTGCCACCGAATGTCCACGTATAAACCAGGGTACCCCCAGGATACATAAAGACATTTTCTGTACCACATTGGGATGAAATTTAATGCCAATTTCACGGCCATATCATGGAAAATTAGTGTGGATTTTAAGCCCTAAAAAAAAAAAAAATATTTACCAAGTAATGTCACCTGAATTTAATAAAACATTGTTGTTGTTTGTACTATAACATGTTATAATAATAACATCAAATTAATAAAATATGTTGCATTTAGTACAGAGGCCGAGAACAGCCATGGATTGTTATCTCGTGATAACGACTTATTAATTTGTTATCTCGACATAACAAAGACCCCCTAACGAATGAATTAATAATTAATAATGCTGCCACGTGCGATGAATTTGTACACTTTGTTAGTTGACTGCGTTTGTTTGGGGGCTACCGGTTAGCTTTCGTGGCAGCGCACTAGTTTGAAGTCTAGACGAACACATTGTTAATTAATTTGTTATCTCGATAAAACAATCTTTGTTATGTCGAGCTAACGAAGTAATAAGTCGTTATCACGAGATAACAGTATATAAAATAAAAGAAATCCA
This sequence comes from Gymnocephalus cernua, assembly GCA_023631565.1. Lineage (NCBI taxonomy): Eukaryota > Metazoa > Chordata > Actinopteri > Perciformes > Percidae > Gymnocephalus > Gymnocephalus cernua. The sequence goes on along the minus strand of CM042426.1, from coordinate 42,626,589 downwards.
TGGCCGTAATTTAGGAGCTCTTCTGCTATTGAACTGAACATATAAAATAAAGTAAATTTAAACGTTACCCACACAAAAAATGAGTTATTAAATGAGTTTTTAGAATATTAAATGTAAGACTTTTTGATGCTTTAACCCTCGTGTTGTCTTCCCGTCAGCTGTGCAACTTTTTGTTTTTCTGGGTCAAAATTTTAAATTTAAACCGTAAGAAGCTTATTGTCGCACATCACTCCGATTTTATACTCATTACATTGGCTTCCGATCAATTTCAGGATCAAATTCAAAGTTTTGGTTCTAACTTATAAAGCATTGCATGGTCAAGCACCTGCTTATATATCTGACCTGCTCCATCCGTACACTACAACCAGGCCCCTCAGGTCTTCTAACCAGGATTACTGGTTGTCCCACGCACTCGCTTATAAACTAGAGGTGACCGCTCCTTTGAAGCGGTGGCTCCAAACCTGAGGAACGCCCTTCCTGTTGTCTCACGTTCTGCAGTCTCGCTTGAAGCTTTTAAAAAGCAGCTGAAGACGCACTTGTTTACATTTGCTTTTGATTGATGTATGTAATTTTTTGGTGTCATGCTGTAATTGTTCTAATGATTGTTTTTAGTCTTTTTGGTTTTATAACTTCATATGTTTAGTTCAAATGTTTACCAATGTGAAGCACTTTGTGACTTTGTCTGTGAAAGGTGCTATATCAAATAAACTTATTATTATTATTATTATTATTATTATTATTATTATTGTTGTCGCTTTTCTCTGTTTTTTTAATTTATTTTTTTTTACCACATTTTTGTCACTTTTTTGTAGTTCTTTCTGAATTTTTTCTGCACTTTAGACTTTGACATTTTTCTCACTTTTTTGACGTTCTTTTATCAATTCTTTTCTTCAAATTCTATAAAATTGAATAAAACAGACAAATTCAAGAAACTAGTAAAGTCATCATTCATTTTTACTTGTGAAGAGCATTGTAGGGAACCATCCACGTTATTATTTTTGACAATTTGGTTGAAAGAAACCCAAATTTCTGATATAAAAACTTTTTGAAACAACAGGAGGAACCCTAAAAAACAGATAAATGGAGGTCTAACGGGCAGGTAAGTTAACTGTGTAACAGAGAAGGAAGGAGTTGAAGGTGTCCCTGACCTGATCAGCCAGCGACGTACTGAGCATGCTCATTAGCTCCCTCTCTGCCGTCAGCCGCCACATCTGCTCCCAACCGATTCGCCGCAGCCGCTCCAGGTAGAGAAGGATGACGCCTGCAGGAGGGAACAGGAAGTAAGTCACAAACATGACGGGGGGACGACAGACTTTGACACAACACCGGTTGTGAAGCCACAATTTTCGTGGACACATTCAGCCACTTTTCTGGAAGAGCGACCATCACAAGGCAGATTTAACCCGCCAGTCCTCATAGATACAGGGGCGTATCTCGCACCCGGCGCGGCGCAAAGCCCGACGCAAGCGTCTCTGCTAGTTAAAGACCGACGCAGTTGTCAATTTCAAGTCCAGCGTCCGCGTCGTTTAAATAGCAAGTGTGTTTAGGGCGTGTCCAAATCCACTTTTGCTAGTTTGACGGCGGTAAAAAGTGTCCGTGTGCCGGGCGCCTGGTTCTAAAGGGTTGTTCTTAGTGTCTTTATTAATCAGAGGTGTGTTTTGGGCGTAACATGCAATCAACCAATCAGAGATCATCTCCCATTCCCTTTAAAAGCCAGGCGCGTTTGGACCTTGGAGCATTGCTGTTATGATGGAGGATTTACACCCTAATATGTTTATTAGTAATCTTCTGCATGTGTGTGTGCTGCTGTGCGTCCCTGTGTGTGTAACAAGCATAGTGTGCACGTGCTGTGCACGAGCCTCGGAGCATTTTACTAATGTGCTGTTAAAATAACAATGAAATGCTGCGTTATTGACTTTAGACCAGGTTTTTGTTGGTCAATGGTGCCATCACTTCCTGCTGCCTCAAGATAGCAATACGCCCAGAATGCACCTGAACACACCTCCCTGTAAGACCAGCACGCCCAGAATGCACCTGAACACACCTCCCTGTAAGACCAGTACGCCCAGAATGCACCTGAACACACCTCCCTGTAAGACCAGCACGCCCAGAATGCACCTGAACACACCTCCCTGTAAGACCAGCACGTCCAGAATGCACCTGAACACACCTCCCTGTAAGACCAGTACGCCCAGAATGCACCTGAACACACCTCCCTGTAAGACCAGCACGTCCAGAATGCACCTGAACACACCTCCCTGTAAGACCAGTACGCCCAGAATGCACCTGAACACACCTCCCTGTAAGACCAGCACGCCCAGAATGCACCTGAACACACCTCCCTGTAAGACCAGCACGCCCATGGGGCCACAAATGGCCGCAGGTGCATTTGTTATTTAAACGACGGGGACGCCGGACGGGAAATCGACAACTGCGTCAGTCTGAAATTATCAAAGACACGTGCGCCGCGCCGGGTGCTAGATAAGGTCCTCCGTGTCCGCGGACAGCTGTAGGGTTGCACCGGTGTTGATGTTTTATTCACTGTCGCACACGTGCAGTCACTTTCCAGAAACTTGTGGGACCGACAAGTCCACAGCGGCCCGCGGAGTAGCCCGTCTTCCACCGCCTCCACCCCGCGGGTGGTCAGCTGTGTGTCTGCCTGACATGGATGTTTTTTCATGTACCCGGTGAGTCAAAAAGTTAATTTCTGACACTGGTCCTGAGATAACTTCTGCTAGGAATTCAACACTGTTAATGAAATGGAACTGAAATTGAAAGCCAGGTGTTACCTGTGTTGAAGCCCCGTCCCAGCGCGGGCCAGGGTTTGTGGTTCTTCCACAGGTTCCCCAGGTACCAGTCGCTCTGGTTCTCCACCAGGCCGATCACCTGCTTATCTGCAACACAACCAGCGTCACTCATCAGCACAGATCTCCAGCCAGCGTTGTAGTCAAGACCACCTAAACCAGGGTTTCTCAAACACATCACTCACAGGTCAGCATCTCATTTCTACTCCAGGTCAAAGGTCTGGATCGATCGGCAATAACAAGAAAACATCCGGGCCGTTTTCTTTAGCGTCATGCAGTAAAAGTAGAGCTGTATTCTTACATGGTACCATGTAGTAAAAGGAAGTTTTTGTCGCCTTTGTCAAAGTTTTTGTAGATGTTTTGGTGTATAGTCAACATTTACTAACAATGTATTGAACAATAGAACATTTATTTCAAAGTAGAAAACGTTACACTTCATAAGGCATTGTTTTCATAACACAAGGTATGGGTCGGGTCCAGGTGGACATGGTCCGGACTTTAAGAAGACCTGACCTAAACCGAGACCAAGTCATCACCAAGACTGGAGTGTAGACCTTGAGGGGTTGAGACCGAGACTTTGAGGGGTTGAGACCAAGACAAGACAGAGACCTTGATCAAGGGCCGGGCAGATTTCTGTTGTTCCAACAACTCTGAATCGTGTCAGTTATAACGGTCCACATATTAAAACATTGTCAGGTTTAAAATCGGGCTTGGGCTCATAATTACAGTTAATGTGCCGGGCCGGGCTCGGACACAACGTGCACGGGCTCAGGTAGGGTTGGGCTTGACTTTTTGGGCCCAATCTGAGCTCTAGTTGAGACCGAGACAAGACTGAGACTGTGAGGAATTAAGACTGAGACTTTGAGGAATTAAGACCGAGACTTTGAGGGGTTGAGACCGAGACCTTGGTCTTCCAGGCAGCGCTGCCTGGAAGACGACGTTGGGGGCTTAAAACACCATTGAGCTCCCATCTGCTAACATACTTTTGGGCCAACCAGATGTTTCGGCTTCACTTCTCAGTCCCTCCAGAAAAACGTGATTATGCGATCGCACAATTCAATGCATAATCAGCCAAAGTCCGCATATTTATTTTTTCAAATACGCCGCACTTTTGCCGCATAAATTGCCGATTTCCACGCAAAATATGCGGGTCTTGCATGATTTCATAATCCCTGTATTTTCGTTGCAAAAAAAGTCACAAATATCTCAGCAGAAAGATGAAAAATGTTGCGTTTACTTCACACAAGAGCAGCCATTTTCCCCTGTTGCCATGGGAACGTTATGAAGTGACGTCATTTCACCTAGTGAGAACACGGTGTTGGGGGGGAATCACTTTTGTTTCTCTTTTTCATCAAACTGCAGTTTTTGCAAGTTCCCGCAATTTTTGCAAGTTCCCACAATTTCATCGCATAAAACTGCATAAATATCCCGCATATTCCATCGCATTTTTTAAGAAAACGTGCCGCATAATCAAGGATTTTTGCCCGCAACAATCACAAAAAACTCTGACTTATACAGTCCATGCATCAAGCCCTGAAGTTCACACACAGAATACAATTCAAAACGTCTCACCGGTGAACTTCCTAAAGATCCCCCAGAGCTCAGCGATGTCGGTGGCGAAGGTGATGTCCGTATCCAGGACGATGACCTTCGACAGGTCCGGGGGCAGAGCTTTGGTGAGCGTCAGCTTCATCAAGCCGTAAATCCCTGAGTAATGCTTGTTGGGTATCCACGACACCTCGGACTGAAACGACAAAACAAGAGGACAGACTCGTTATTCTCACTTCTACATCTTTATCGTGAGCTGGCGGCATTTGTTATATACGAGCAGCGCTCTCAACACAAAGACACGTTCTGCATTTCTGTGTGTTTTTGTTTGGAATCTGCAAATAGTGTCTGTTAATTAATTCTCTTGATTCAGGGTAATTGGATCTGCATAAGTGCATCATCTGAAAAACGTAATCGGCTTAGAGTCTTGTGTGTTTCTCTCTCCGGTTTGAAACGCGAGTGAATGAAAAACTGAAGAGAGAGAGGCTGCAGGTCGAAGCATCTGACAGCACAAAGGACCCATTGTTCAGCACAAAGACGGTGATCACACACACACACACACACACACACACACACACACACACACACACACACACTTATGCATGCTCGTTCCTTACATTTGCGTCACCGCTGAGAGCTCATTCATCAACTTGACGTTAAAATAAATGATTTGGTGTTTTTGTGCTGAAGTGTCACTTGACTTTGGGAGGAGAGTGTTTCCAACAGCACGTCCAGCTCAGCTACAGATCGCCGCTGTCGAGCGAAAACCTCGCAACACCCCCATTATGGCGATAGTCGTTCATCTTTAAGGAGGGCGGACGCTCTTAAGTGCCCCTGTGCTCAAGATAACGAGGGTAGTAGACATCGGGAAGCAAAATCTACTCTGGTCAGGTAATAACCTTGTTTCTCTGCTTTTATTTATATGAGTGACAGTAGAATGTATCCAAACTAGAGCCCTGCGCGGCACTGTCTTCGCTATCCCGCTCCTGCTCGCTCCCGGTAGATTTCTGACCATTACCGCCCGCTCCAGCAGTGTGTGTTCTGCTAGCACCCGCTGCAGCAGCGCGTGTGTTCTGCTAGCACCCGCTGCAGCAGCGTGTATTGTGCTAGCGCCCGCTGCAGCAGCGTGTGTGTTCTGCTAGCACCCGCTGCAGCAGCGTGTGTTCTGCTAGCACTCGCTCCAGCAGCGTGTGTGTTCTGCTAGCACCCGTTGCAGCAGCGTGTGTTCTGCTAGCACTCGCTCCAGCAGCGTGTGTGTTCTGCTAGCACCCGCTCCAGCAGCGTGTGTGTTCTGCTAGCACTCGCTCCAGCAGCGCGTGTGTTCTGCTAGCACCCGCTGCAGCAGCGTGTGTTCTGCTAGCACCCGCGTGTGTGTCCTGCTAGCGCCCGCTGCAGCAGCGTGTGTGTCCTGCTAGCGCCCGCTGCAGCAGCGTGTGTTCTGCTAGCGCTCGTTCCAGCAGCGTGTGTATTCTGCTAGCGCCCGCTCCAGCAGCGTGTGTTCTTCTAACGCCTGCTCCAGCAGCGTGTGTTCTGCTAGCGCCCGCTCCAGCAGCGTGTGTGTTCTGCTAGCGCCCGCTGCAGCAGCGTGTGTGTTCTGCTAGCGCCCGCTGCAGCAGCGTGTGTTCTGCTAGCACTCGCTCCAGCAGCGTGTGTGTTCTGCTAGCACCCGCTGCAGCAGCGTGTGTTCTGCTAGCACTCGCTCCAGCAGCGCGTGTGTTCTGCTAGCACCCGCTGCAGCAGCGTGTATTCTGCTAGCACCCGCATGTGTGTCCTGCTAGCGCCCGCTGCAGCAGCGTGTGTGTCCTGCTAGCGCCCGCTGCAGCAGCGTGTGTTCTGCTAGCGCTCGTTCCAGCAGCGTGTGTATTCTGCTAGCGCCCGCTCCAGCAGCGTGTGTTCTGCTAACGCCTGCTCCAGCAGCGTGTGTTCTGCTAGCGCCCGCTCCAGCAGCGTGTGTGTTCTGCTAGCGCCCGCTGCAGCAGCGTGTGTGTTCTGCTAGCGCCCGCTGCAGCAGCGTGTGTTCTGCTAGTGCCCGCTCCAGCAGCGTGTGTTCTGCTAGCGCCCGCTCCAGCAGCGTGTGTTCTGCTAGCGTATGCATATCTGTTGGTTATTCAGTCATACAAGTGCAATAATTAGTTATTCTAGTGCAATATAAGGGCAGGAAGAATGCAGGAAATTAAGTTCATTTTATACAGGAGGACACGTAGACTCCCTGGTTATAATGTGTCCTCCCCCTCAATGTTGAAACAAAAGCTACGCCCTGAGTACATACATTAAAAGGTGTTTCTGATATTCTGCCCGAGCATTTTAACACAAGGAGGGGTGTAAAAAATGTTAGAAATATCATGGATTTATGAGTTAAATCCATGATATGACCTGCTTACTTTTAATATGAACTAGGAACTCTCTTCTTGAATGCGGTTTCCAGTCTAAATGGAGGCTGAACTGCAGACTGACCCTCCACCACATCCCATTACACACGCTCAGGAAGCGTAAACACTCCTCTGATCTGCGTTAACGTGACAGACGCGCGCCGCGACCGTGCAGGTTTCCTATTGATGTCTCCCCGTTCTTTGATACTCAGAGGTGAATCTCTTCTGTTAATACGTTTAACTCGACTCGTCTCGCGTGTCCTCACAACTCGCAGAGGCTTTTACTTTTGATATGGTACATGTCAGATCTAACGTTGCCTCACCTTGTCCTAACAGAGTTTGGATGTATGTGTGTGTGTGTGTGTGTGTGTGTGTGTGTGTGTGTGTGTGTGTGTGTGTGTGTGTGTGGAAGAAGTATTCAGATCCTTTACTTAAGTTAAAATACTACTACACACTGTAAAAAATAATCTGTTACAAGTAATAGTCCTGCATTGAAAATGTTACTTAAAAAGTATACAAGTATCATCAGGAAAATGCAGAAAAATCCTCAAATTTTAGAAACTGTAAAACTTTGTTGTGTGTTTAATCACCACGGACATTGTGTTTGTGCGTGCGTGCGTGTTCATGTCTGCTTACCTTGAGTTCATCTGCATCGTAGAAGCTGACTTGCACAGACGGGACCATCCAGGACTGAAACAGCGAGCTCAGGATACGATTGGCTACCGTGTCGGTGATGAAATGAAAGTGGAGAGGGTTTCTCCTGAGAAATGGGAAGAAAAACAAGAGGGTGATGATGTTCCACGGACACAGCTCCTCCTTTAATTAATAAAAGCTTCTCTGGTCGGCAGTTTAGCATTTTGGGCGGATTTATTCTAATCGGCTCTAAAAGCATCGTCTCCTCATTTACCTAATACCACCTTAACTAGGGCTGGCTACCAAGTTCCTAATATCACCTTAACTAGAGCTGGCTACCGAGTTCCTAATACCACCTTAACTAGAGCTGGCTACCGAGTTCCCTAATACCACCTTAACTAGAGCTGGCTACCGAGTTCCCTAATACCACCTTAACTAGGGCTGGCTACCGAGTTCCTAATACCACCTTAACTAGAGCTGGCTACCAAGTTCCTAATACCACCTTAACTAGAGCTGACTACCGAGTTCCTAATACCACCTTAACTAGAGCTGGCTACCAAGTTCCTAATACCACCTTAACTAGAGCTGGCTACCGAGTTCCTAATACCACCTTAACTAGAGCTGGCTACCGAGTTCCCTAATACCACCTTAACTAGAGCTGGCTACCGAGTTCCCTAATACCACCTTAACTAGGGCTGGCTACCGAGTTCCTAATACCACCTTAACTAGAGCTGGCTACCAAGTTCCTAATACCACCTTAACTAGAGCTGACTACCGAGTTCCTAATACCACCTTAACTAGAGCTGGCTACCAAGTTCCTAATACCACCTTAACTAGAGCTGGCTACCGAGTTCCCTAATACCACCTTAACTAGGGCTGGCTACCGAGTTCCTAATACCACCTTAACTAGGGCTGGCTACCAAGTTCCTAATACCACCTTAACTAGAGCTGGCTACCGAGTTCCTAATACCACCTTAACTAGGGCTGGCTACAGAGTTCCTAATACCACCTTAACTAGAGCTGGCTACCGAGTTCCTAATACCACCTTAACTAGAGCTGGCTACCGAGTTCCTAATACCACCTTAACTAGAGCTGGCTACCGAGTTCCTAATACCACCTTAACTAGAGCTGGCTACCGAGTTCCTAATACCACCTTAACTAGAGCTGGCTACCGAGTTCCTAATACCACCTTAACTAGAGCTGGCTACCGAGTTCCTAATACCACCTTAACTAGAGCTGGCTACCGAATTCCTAATACCACCTTAACTAGGGCTGACTACCGAATTCACTGAAGTCCTTCTTAAAAAAAGGAAGATGTGTTCGGAGTTTAAAGTGTAATCTATCAACTAGCTCCGCCCCCTTCTTCGTTGCTCTGATTGGTTGTAGTGCTATCCTATTGCAGGCAGAGGGAATTTGAAAGACAACCGTTTATCCCGCCCCTCGGATTGAGCCCAGCCAATGGTGAGTTCCCAGACCCAACATCTGGATGTGGGTCAGACCCAACATCTGGATGTGGGTCAGACCCAACATCTGGATGTGGGTCTGGCTTGTCAGGCTAAGAACGTAACGTTCCTAAAACCCTTGTTTTCTCGTGTCCCGACTGGACCAATTTGTGGATTATTAAGCTCGTCTGACCACAGTTCCTGCAGCTCTTCCAGCTCCTACTTCAGGGCTGGGCCTTTTCCATATAGTGACCTAGATCAACGAGGGTCGGGTTTCCGGTAGCTACAGACTGACCAACAACGGGACAATTTTAACAATTTTCGCCATCTTATTCATCACTAAATTCACTTCTGAGAACGTTGTAGGCGAGAAATGAACTGTTTAGATTTCAAATATAGGCAGTCTTTGAAACAATCGTTGCCGAATTGACAATTTGCTTCAAAGTTTTCGGAGTTGAGGAGCTCCATAAAGTGACGCAACAGCCAGCTAGTGTCCGCCGGCTCGTCGCTCGGACAGTCACGCTCGGAGACCCCGCTGTAAGCTGGAGGTCTCTCAGACCGGTCTCGTAAATATGAGGCTTTTCGCCCGTTGACGGATCGTTTTGTTTAAATATCACAACACATTTCCATCATAAGATCAACGATTTTCGCAAGACTGCCTATATTCATAATAGAAGATATGGAAGATGTAAATGGCAGTAATGTATTATTTAGCGTAACGCATCACATGTTCACGGCATGATCCCTCACGTCAGTTAATAAAAAATAAAAAAAAGTAAGTGAAAATGGAGCTACATGACCAAGTTGGTTCACTGCTGGCTACAAGTTAGCAATCAAACACAAAAAAAGCTGTTACTGGAATGGTGTTTTGAGCTAACGTTAGCAATCAAACACAACAAAGGCTGTCACTTGAATGGTGTTTTGAGCTAACGTTAGCAATCAAACACAACAAAGGCTGTCACTTGAATGGTGTTTTGAGCTAACGTTAGCAATCAAACACAACAAAGGCTGCCACTTGAATGGCGTTTTGAGCTAACGTTAGCAATCAAACACAACAAAGGCTGTTACTTGAATGGCGTTTTGAGCTAACGTTAGCAATCAAACACAACAAAGGCTGCCACTTGAATGGCGTTTTGAGCTAACGTTAGCAATCAAACAAAACAAAGGCTGCCACTTGAATGGCGTTTTGAGCTAATATTAGCAATCAAACACAACAAAGGCTGTCACTTGAATGGCGTTTTGAGCTAACGTTAGCAATCAAACACAACAAAGGCTGTCACTTGAATGGCGTTTTGAGCTAACGTTAGCAATCAGACACAACAAAGGCTGTCACTTGAATGGCGTTTTCAGCTAACATTAGCAATCAAACACAACAAAGGCTGCCACTTGAATGGCGTTTTGAGCTAACGTTAGCAATCAAACACAACAAAGGCTGTCACTTGAATGGCGTTTTGAGCTAACGTTAGCAATCAGACACAACAAAGGCTGTCACTTGAATGGCGTTTTGAGCTAACGTTAGCAATCAGACACAACAAAGGCTGTCACTTGAATGGTGTTTTGAGCTAACATTAGCAATCAAACAATCATAGATAGCATTTGATAACTAAAACCTTCTATATCTTCTATTATTGCTGTTCCCATCTTCCGTTATTGTCGTTATGCCGTAAATTGTCAGATCGTGTTGAGACTCACATCGTGCAGTGACATCTAAACAGTTAATTTAAAAAAAAAATCCCTCCGGTCGGAAAGCGGCTTTAATAACAGAAGGTCAGTTCCTATGGCCGCTCGGCCAGTGTGAAGTAGTTAGTATAACCGTTAAGAAGTGGACTGTTCCTGTAACTACTTGGTCGGAAAGAGGCTTACAAAAAGAAACAGATCCACGAGAGCAGAGCTGACATTTAGAAAACATCAAGAAAACCCCGACATATAGAAATCCTGAGATCTTCTCGGTCACACAGCAGAACCACAAATGTCAGTCAAATACCATCTTCTCACGTAAACACTAAACAGAAATACAGATAACCAATGATTTGATCAGAGAGGAATGGTGCTGTTCAGAGAAAGTTCTTCTTAGGGTTTTACTGGATGATACAGAGTTGGCTTTCAATATATTCAATACTTTTATTTATCTTTTTAAATATGTCTGTCTTTTTGTTCCAGTCTGCTATTATTCAAGGATTTTGAAGGCCTGTACAAACGCAGGGGAGGCCACGGGCCATTCATCTTCAAGGAGAGAGAGAGAGAGATAGAGACAGAAAGAGAGAAAGAGAAAGAGAGAGAGAGAACGAGAGAAAAAGAGAGAGAGAGAGAGAGAGACAGAAAGAGAGAAAGAGAAAGAGAGAGAGAGAACGAGAGAAAAAGAGAGAGAGAGAGAGAGAGACAGAGAGAGAGAGAGAGACAGAGAGAGAGAGAGAGAACGAGAGAAAAAGAGAGAGACAGAGAGAGAGAGAGAGAGACAGAGAGAGAGAGAGAGAGAGAGAGAACGAGAGAAAAAGAGAGAGACAGAGAGAGAGAGAGAGAGAGACAGAGAGAGAGAGAGAGAGAGAGAGAACGAGAGAAAAAGAGAGAGACAGAGAGAGAAAAAGAGAGAGACAGAGAGAGAGAGAGAGAGAGACAGAGAGAGAGAGAGAGAGAGAGAGAGACAGAGAGAGAGAGAGAAAGAGAGAGATCAAGGAAACGTCTGTGGAACAACAGTTCACCCGGAGGACATTTTGAATGCACCGACTCACCTGTGAAAGAGGACGGACTTGACCAGCGTGACGACGTCTCTGCTGGCGTTGTGACCGGCACAAACACACGCTACGTGGATCAGCTGCGGAGACAGAAAACAGGACGAGTCAAGCTTAGTTTATGGTCGCACAAAATTACGTCACCACGGGCGTCACTTCCAGCGCAAAGGCTCTGCCAGCTATCGCGCCGCGTGGTCGTGCACCGATGACTTTGTGTAACTATTTTCTATTAACTAGTAACACATTTTCAGGTTCATAATTGTATTTTAAGGTTTTACCAGAATATGCAGCTCTCTGCTCCGTATTGAGTTGTATTGCGTGAAGGCTTCCTCCTCGTCAATTACGTCTGCTAGCAAACAACAGAAAATACCTAAAAGCTGCTGTGTGGCGATATTCACTACCAACAATGTAGAGAACCCAGAAATACGTTTTTATAAGCTGTCAAAAGTGGAGACAGACGTGAGGAATCAGCAGGAAGAATGGGGAGACGCTAAGCTAACGTTACGTTTGCAGCAAGTCTTTTGTTACCAAGTCAAATATCCAAATGTCCGCTTTTAGCTTACTGTGAGTTAAGCTAACACACGTAACGTTGGCAAGGCGCCAGGCTTCTCTCCTCAGAGTGAAGCCTCCTGTGGCGCCATTTTGATGCTAATAAGCCATCACCCCCGTTAGCATCCCATTGACTGCCATTCATTTTGGCGTCACTTTGACAGCCAATAACTTTAAATCTGAAGCGTTTCAAGACTTCACTTGTCCGTTGTTTATTTCTAAAGAAACACGACGATGTATAAAAGGCTCCGTTACCTTGTACCTCACGTTATGGCTCCGTAGCAGACGTTTTTATAAAAATAGGCTAACGGTTGGGTCATAACCACGAGACTTACTGTCTCATAGTAGAGGAATTACCGTACAGTACAGGAGAAGCTCGCAGGCAGTTTGGACTTACATCAGCTGTTTAGTTTAATTACTAATGTTAACTATCATTTTAGTTATCAATAATTAGCCTGTGCCTATGTTATCTCCTTACATATACCTACGCTCTCCGTCTCTGATAGATTGGGAATGATTGAGATTTCTCTTGGCACAGCTACCAGAAGACTTACAACGTTCAGACACGTTGCTCACGTCACATCTACGTCATCAAGCTCAGTTTGAGGCTGCGCAGTAACGCTCAGCCATCACCGGGAAAGTGCTGATAAGAGGCTTCACTTGTCTCCGTCAAAAACAGCGGGATCGCTGGGTCCATTTTATATACTGTCTATGAACGTTGCTCATAACGTTAGCTTAGTGTCTTTCTTGTTCTCTCTGCATGTCGCCACTTTTGTCTTCCTAACAGCGCAATTTTTCGGGTCAGCAGCTTATAAAAACGTATTTCTGGGTTCTCTAGATCGTTGGTAGTTAATATCACCACACAGCAGCTTTTAGGAATGTTTCTGTTTGCTAGCAGACGGAATTGACGAGGAAGAAACCTTCACGCAATACAAGTCAACGGAGAGCAGAGAGCGGTTTTTCCCTTTCTGCGTTTTTTTTTATTTATTTTTTTTACCCATTTTAAAAAAAAATTCTACATCAGAAAAGTGGGTTTCTTTCAACCAAATGTTCAGAAAAATAAGGCGGATTGTTCCACACAACGCTCTTCACAAGTAAAATAAATGATCAGCCCACTACTTGCTTTAAATTTGAATGTTTTATTCAATTTTATAGCATTAAAAAAAAAAAGAATTAATGAAAGAACATTGAAAAAAGTGACAAAAATGTCCGCAAAAGCTTCAAAAACGTGGGGGAAAAAACCCACAAAAACATCAAAAAAAGCACCAAAGGTTTTGAAAAAGACGACCAAAACGTTGGGAAAAAAAGTTAAAATTTTGACCCAGAAAAACAAAAATGAAGGGTTAAAAGCTCTCCCGTCTCTGTGAAGAAGTTCAGCAGCTCAGAGTTGCACCAAGAAGCAGCCAGGAGTCATTTCACTTCTCCCGTCGACACGTTCACGCTCCGGCTGCTGCTGACAGCGTTCGTCACACGTTCACAGCCTCTCCGTACATCGTGCCTCTGTCCTTTTTAGCCGACTCTCGTGACAACATGCGACCACAACAATCAATCTCAACACCTCGGCTGTGAAGACTTCCTGCTGTGAATCCAAATTATTAAAACCTGAAGCTCCGCTCCACGACTTCACACAACCCAGGACGCTCACTCCTCTCTCTGATGTGCAATGTCATATTTAGCCTCTCAGATATTTATGATTTCACCGTTTAGTCTAAAAACTGCAAGAAATTAACCAATACATTGATAAGCCGTCAACTACTAAATGAATCGCAAACTGTTTTCATTCTCAATTGATGTGTTTGAGTCATTATTTATGACAAAAAAATACACATTATCTGATAACAGCTTCTTACTACACTGTTAGAAAAGTCTAATATTCTGTGTTAATATGAATTTTCTTTAAAAAAAAGGTACAGAGGATATACTGTAAATCTACAGAATTTACCGTTTTTGTGTCTGTAACGTGTTAAAGATGCAATAGGTAAGACTTCTAAAACTACCTTCCTGTCATATATCTGCTGAAACTGACCCTATGTTCCAGTAGAACTACATGAAGCAGGTCATTCCTCTGGCTCCACCTACAGCCTGGAGTGAGATTTACAGAAATCCACCGCTCCCTGTTCAGATGCACCAATCAGGGCCGGGGGGGGGGGGGGGGGGGGGGGGGGTGTGTCTAACTGTTCAGATGCACCAATCAGGGCCGGGGGGGGGGGGGGGGGGTCTAACTGTTCAGATGCACCAATCAGGGCCGGGGGGGGGGGGGGGGGGGTCTAACTGTTCAGATGCACCAATCAGGGCCGGGGGTCGTGTCTAACTGTTCAGATGCACCAATCAGGGCCAGGGGGCGTGTCTAACTGTTCAGATGCACCAATCAGGGCCAGGGGGGAGGGGTCTAACTGTGGGTCAATCACTGCTCATGCACACACATTCATTCTCCCTTGTGGGGGGAGGGGCTTAGGAGACCGTCTGGGCTTTAGCAGAAAGGGGGGGAGGGACTGAGAAGTTGTCGATGTTCAAATTCTTTGGCTAAGTCCGGGATCTTCACCATCCTACCTACAGCACCTTTAATGTACTATGAGTAAAAGTAGTCAATGCAGAAAAATCCTCACATTTTTGAAACTGGAAAGGAACGAAAGGTCAGAAGCGTCAAAAAAAGCTTTAAAAATCGCCAAAAAGAGCGTTTAAAGCATAAAAAAGGATCCAGACAGTTGTGTGTTTAATGGTCTCAAAGTCTCCGCCTCAACGGTTGTGATTGGTTTTGTTAATGGAAAAGCTGCTGTAGCCTACCAGTCATTTTCTGCCAGGACATTATCCATTTTTCTACAGATTTTGTTTTCTTACAGTGCAGTTTCTTCTCTCCTCTGTGACAGTAAACTGAATATCGTACATCTTTATCTTTATCTTTGAGTTGTGAACAAAGCAAGACATCTGATGAACGTCATCTTGGGCTTTTTGGGAAAACACTGATCCACGTATCAAACGGAACTGACACTTCGCTGCAACACAAACAAATATATTTTATATATTTTCAGTTGTGACTGAACTGTATTTTTTGAGGAACTATAGGGCACTTAAAGCATAACTCTGGCCAAAATGCAACCTAGGGTTGTTTTTGTGAATGTACGCGAGTCAAACCGTATTCTTGTTTTTGGGTCAAATGGCCTTTTGAATGGGAGAGCTAGGGGCACTTTATGCTAGCCTCAAAATATCTGTTTTTAACCCTCATGTTGTCCTCAGGTCAAATTTGACCCGTTTTCGAAGTTTCTTTAGAACAGAAAATATGGGACGTCGAAATAAATGCTGAAAATGTAAAAAAACTAAACAAAAAAACCCAACAAACCTTAGGAAAAGCAACAAAAACAATGAAAAAACTGTCAAAAACACTGAAAGAAGACCTACAAACTTTGGAAAAAGCGCCAAAAACTTAAAAAAAAAAAAGTGCCCAAAATCGTCAAGAAAAAGCCGTACAAATGTTGAAAAAAGTGACCAAAGCATTGAAAAAAGCAACTTAAACAACAAAAGGTTTTTTTTCATGGTGGACGGGAAGACAACACACGGGTCAATAGTCGACTCGGAAGAAGGCGAACGTTTTGACAATTAACTCCATCAACGCAACAGTATGTGGAGTTAAACTGGACGCGCCCAATAACCTCTGATCAAGGCCGGATTTACCACCGGGCCGATTGGGCCGGTGCCCAGGGGCCTCCGACCTCTAGGGGGCCTCCAAGACCCCACAAACTGTGTGTTTTTTTTTTTTTTTTTACTTATTAAATTAAAATAAAATTCATTAATGAGTGTGTGTGTGTTGTGTGTATGTGGGTTAGCAATGATTTATTTACACACAAAAAGTATCATGATCAGTTTTTGTCTGTCGCTGTGTCTGATGATGACAATGAGTCAGGTTACCGCGGAAACTGTTGATAGCGGCAAGACAGACGGTAGAAGATAGTGTGGGGAAAAAAAAGAGTTGAGGACATCGAAAAAACAAACATGGATAAAAAACGGTGGAGCAGTGGAGCCACAAAACGAAAAGCCAAAAGGGAGAAGGATGGCAGAGAGGATGCAATGAGAAGAAATATGCCAACCATCTCCACTTTTTTTAAAGTCGGCTCGACACAAATAAAGCGCCTGGCGGCGCCTGCTGTGATGCTAGCGAAGAGGAGTTCAGCATCACAGCCTCGCTAATATTTCAGATGAACCTGTCTTACCTGAGCATCAGCACCAGCACGAGTCGCACGACAATTCAGAAAACCACAGCCCGGCTGGAGTGACAGACACCACCTGTCCAAGTGCCCCCCCACCACCAGCACAGTCCCCGACTCCCCTTGAGACCGAAACCGCTGAAGGCGGCAGAGACCCGGCGGTGACGGGTAGGTTAACGTAGGCTACACTACCAGTTTGACAGCCTCAAGACGTAGGCGAATCTGTTAGCCTACTTTCCCCCTTATTAAAAACCTTGATAGGCTAATTATAGATGCCTGGATCGGCGCCGAAGCCTTCCGAACCTGCGTCCACCAACCCACCTAAATAAATATGTTTTTTTTATTTAGCTAGAGCTCCTCTGACCTGTCCCTGTATGATATGTTGCTTTTTACAACTGTTCATTTGTATTATCAGATACGCAGTCTAGGCTTATCAATACATAATAGGCCTATGTGGGACTCATGCTCTAGTTGAGTGTACTTTCACGTAATACGTCTGTTTCACATAATATTTTAAAAGTTCGTCTTTTGCCGTCAGTTCACTGCACAGAAGTAGCGGCCTGTCACCGGTTGCGGTTTTTGGCTCGGGCAAAGCGGACACACGGGGTTCGGCACGAGCTCTGTCTGTGTGTGTGTGTGTGTGTGTGTGTGTGTGTGTGTGTGTGTGTGTGTGTGTGTGTGTGTGTGTGTGTGTGTGTGTGAGCCCGTCCTACCAAAGCAGAGAATAATCTACAAACATTAGTTCATTATAGGTTAACTCTTAAATACATTTGGAATATGCATTGAAATATTCCCATTTTACATGAAAAAAGTTACTCTCAGTTTGCTACATTGCATAGCATTACTGTATGTGTTGGGGTACATTTTCATATAATTTATGTACAAGTGGACACCTGAGTATTACCCCCATATTGATATAAATACACCCAAAACAAGCTTTTAGGGATATTGTAGTCAAATATAGTGATTGTAATGTCATAATGTAGCAACAAAGTAATCTGTATTTTCTGTCTATAAAAACTACTAATCAATTAAAGGTTAAGGCTGGTGATAGTCTGTATTCTTTTATTTTTTTATTTTAATGTTATGTCGTCATTACATTTCAGGAAATTATGACATAGAATAGTTGCCACAAGTACAGCTTTCCTGTAAGTCAGGGGTGTTGAACTCAAATACACAGTGGGCCGAGATTAGTCAGGGGCCAGACTGGTTCAACGGTTATTGAAAACGTATTGCACATATTGAACCCTAAGGGGACATGAGCAAAAAAAAAAAAAGTTTAGTTTCATGTGCTCACACTTTCATGTGCTCACCTGAAACTTTCATGTGCTCACCTGAAAAGGTTTCGTGTGAGCACATGAGAGTTTGACACCCTACAGCCGGCCAGTGTTCTAGTAGCCAGTTTTCAATAGTAAATAAAAACTGTGATCATTTTGGTCACTATAACCGTGAGGTCATACTGTTGCATCCCCATGACTGTAGTTATTGTTAGTTATGTTATTAGGCTGTATCTTCATAGATTTTAATCTGCTTTATTGCAATAAATTCTGTTGATTTTGTTCTGTGATAATTTCCATTTTGTCTTTTGTTTTATAGATATTTATAGATCTCCATTGCTGTTACAGTTAACATCACAAGAAATGCAGTTGGAGAAAGTGGTTTTGTTTTAAACTAAAGAAAAACCCACAGCTTCCTTTGACTGTTTCTAAAATTTAAGATACTGTGTGAGTTTGGGCCACGAGTTCTGGGAGGGGGGCCTCCAAGATTTTGTGCCCAGGGGCCTCTGCTTTCTAAATCCGTGCCTGCCTCTGATAGTTCTACTTGTTGTTAAATTGCAATGTGAGCGGCGGGAGGGGGGGGGGGGGGGATGCATTATGTCGGCAGGATAACTTAAAAGGCAACTGCGACTACATTGTGCGTCTGCCCTATTTCTGATACCGTGGCGGCAGAAATTCTGCCACGGTGGGCCGCCACTACAAAATCCACATATAGAGGAAACACTGATTTCACTATTATGAAGGAATGTTTTCTGTTGTTGTGTTATTACTGTTGTGTTTCCTGACCTCACACTTCTGGACGCTGGGCGCCCGAGGACACTCCGTGTGGTTGTTCTTCTCCTCCGCCGTGTTGTCGCCATCCTCCGGGCCCGTGTCCGCTGAGGCTCCCCACTGCTGGTTGCCATAGTTTCCATCCGGCGGCTGGCCAGCGGTGCCTTGCGACTGGCTGAGCTGCAGACGAATCTGCCGGTTCTCTTCCTCCACCTCTCGTACCCGCGACTCCAGGACGGCTCGCTCTACGACCTGAGCCGCCGGCGTGTCGGCCAGACAGGGAGCCAGGAGGAGGGAGCGCCCGTCTGCGGACGGAGACAGAGAGACAGACAGAGGGAACTGTTACTTACTGAACCGAGACGGCCCAACTCAGAGTAGTTTCCTGAACTGTATATGCTACTACTACTTTGCACTCTTACTTTTTGCACTTTACATCCCACCCCATGTGTACAACCCCAAATCAGAAAAAGTTGGGACAGTATGAAAAACACAAATAAAAAAAGAAAGTAGTGATTTCTAAATGTACTTTGACTTGTATTTCATTGCAGACAATGTGAACACACAATATTTCATGTTTTGTCTGGTCAACTTAATTTCATTTGTAAATATACATCCTGTCATTCAGACCTGCAACACATTCCCTTGGCAAAGGTAACTTGCACTTCTGTGATGGCACCATTAATGCTGAAAAGTACATAGAGATTTTGGAGCAAAATATGCTGCCTTCAAGAAGACATCTTTTCCAGGGACGTCCATGCATATTTCAACAAGATAATGCAAAACCACATTCTGCACACATTACAAAGTCCTGGCTGCGGAGGAAGAGGATACGGGTCCTTGACTGGCCTGCCTGCAGTCCCGACCTGTCTCCAATAGAGAATGTGTGGCGCGTTTTGAAGCGCAAAATGCGACCACGAAGACCCCGTACTGTTGCCCACCTTAAGACTTGTTTGCAGCAAGAATGGGACAAAATTCCACCTGAAACACTTCATCACTTGGTGTCTTCAGTCCCTAAACATCTTTTAAGTGTTGTGAAGGAATGGCAACATTACAAAGTGGTAAATGCTTTACTGGTCCAACTTTTTTTAAAAATGTGTTGCAAGAATAAAATAGTAATTTTGTTTTTTTGAAAAAAAAAAAAAACAACAATAAAAATCATGAGGAACACATTACATTATGTGCTGTTTTATCGTCTGCAATGAAATACAAGTCAAAGTACATTTAGAAATCACTACTTTCTTTTTTTATTTGTGTTTTCCATACTGTCCCAACTTTTTCTGATTTGGGGTTGTACTTGATATTATGTCTTATTTGTATAATTGTATTTTTGTATATTATGTTGATATGTGCCGATATGTATAGTGTTGTCTCTATTGTACAGTACGTGTCTATGTTACTATTTGTCTACTACGTGTCTATTTGTTGAATGTATAGAGAATTAACACCTACCAAAGTCAAATTCCTTGTGTATGTAAGTATATTTGGCTAATAAATCTGATTCTGATGTGTCCCGTGGGCTCCGCCACGCCTCTTCAGGAGACTAGCGGCAGGTCAGTGTGTGTCGACTCCAACGGGAGAAGTGAACGTGAACACAGATTATGAGCGATCATTTCGCCCCGTAGTCACCGAGGTAAATATTGGAGCCGTTCTTCAACAACATACATATCTCCAGAACATTCTGACACTAAAATGGCATTTTTCAGACGGACACATCAGGAGAACTTAACATTAACTTTGTTTGAGACGCGTTTCCGTCTCAGGACCGAACTCTCGCGAGATCTGGCAACACAGAAAAGGTCAGCTGCGACATCTCTTCGACATCTCTACGACATCTTCAAGTCGGTAAAAACGTATTTATTATAATCAGCATATTGATCTCCTTCTTAGGTTGGTTCTTCTATTTTATATTTGAGTCTCTACTTTAAGGTTGCTCTTAGCTTTGCTGTTTTTATGCTGTGTTTTACGAGTTGTTTTGCTGGTTTTATTTTCTTATATTCTTGCTCTGTAAAGCACTTTGGTCTGTTAAATGTGCTATGTAAATAAATGAACTTTGACTAAAAGAAAGTTTTTACCAAAGGGAACATAAAATAACTGCGGCTATGTTCCAGCATATCGAGGACAGCCGTCTTCTGAACCCATCGCTTCACATCACGTGCTCATGTTTTCCTAGATTTCGATACAGAGAGTTTGTGAGCGGCGTCTCACACTTTGAAATTGGCTCATCACACTTCCTCTCCTCCTCTTTCTGCACCTTCCTCCAGCTCTCTCTCTCTCTCTCTCTCGCTCCCGACAGACTGGGTGTGAATATTCCCAGAGTGCCTCAGGTCGGGGCGGGTAACGGCTTGTTACTAAAGACGCTAAAAATATGAGCACTGGCAGAGAGATGCGCGTAGTACTTTGATTAAACTGGACTTTTGCCGAGTCATTTCTGAGGCCGAGTTAGATTTATTTCACGGCTGAAGTCGACCTACACTAGAGCTCTTTGAGTCGTATCGTCAGAAAAACAAAAAGGTCACATCAAGAGCGGTCCAAAAATGAAGCTGCAACTCGTGTGTATCACCGGAAGAGCCTGTGTTCTTGTATCCAGCCACGTAACGGGTGGCAGGAGATTCCTTCACATAGGCCTATTTTTATTTCAATTGTAGTAGTAAAGTAGTAAACTGGGGCAGGACCACGACAGGGAAGAAGGAAATTAAA
Source organism: Gymnocephalus cernua (assembly GCA_023631565.1). Classification (NCBI taxonomy): domain Eukaryota; kingdom Metazoa; phylum Chordata; class Actinopteri; order Perciformes; family Percidae; genus Gymnocephalus; species Gymnocephalus cernua. Next base: position 42,605,571 of record CM042426.1, on the reverse strand, counting down.
CGACGATAACTAAAAGCTAAAAGGGAAAGTGAAAGAGACAAACGGTCGAAACACGAGTCCCACTCGAATTGGCCCTGAGGTTATATGTCTATTTCATTCATAAAATAACTTTACAATTACATTACATGTCATTTAGCAGACGCTTTTATCCAAAGCGACTTACAATTGCTGTATATATCAGAGGTCACACGCCTCTGGAGCAACTAGGGGTTAAGTGTCTTGCTCAGGGACACATTGGTTGATGGATCATGGTGGGAATCGAACCCTGGTCTCCCACACCAAAGGCATGTGTTCTAACCACTGCGCCATCACCACCCCACACTGCCTCACGTGGTCAGTAGCCGACATTAAATTACGTCCACCTTCCATTTAGCGCGGATGTTGTATTTCTTTTAGTCCGTGTTCTCTGTCCCCCTGTATTACGTACCTGTGCAATGCGTCTGTGGGTTTCATGAAATGCGCATTATTATTATTATTATTATTATTATTATTATTATTATTATTATTATTATATTAAGTTCGTTGCTACAACAATCTTTTAACCCTTAACCATGCAACGTTTTCTTTTTCTGGGTCAAAATGTAAAATTCTAACTTTATGGTCGTCTTTTTCGACACTTTGTCGCTTTTCCTGATGTTTTTGTTGATTGATTGTTGAAGTTTGTCGTCACTTGTATTTGTTGTTTATGAAAATTAACCGGATGTTTTATTTTGTTTCTGTGCTCCACTTCCTGTCCCGCACTATCTGCCGTGTGCTGAATCGCTGCTAGGACTGGGAAAAAAAATCTATTTGATTTGAAAATCGAGTCGGTAGGTCAAATCGATTCATATTTTGAATGGGTAAGGAGACTGGTTGAGGTAAAGAGACAGGAGGACAGACGGGTTAAATTGAGGTTGTGGGTGGTGGCTGAGGAGGAAGACAAGAGGGGAGGAGGCACGGATGATGTAATGTGTAACAATAACCATGCTCTGTGTGAATGCCTGTGTGCACCTTCAGTGTGTATGTGTGTCTATGCATTAGTACTGAGGGTCAGCCTGCTAGCTCTCATCAATTACCAACATTACCAATCAAATTCTTTTTTTTTTTTAGGTTTTATTAGTTCAATCCAAATCCAGTATAAATAATGTTTATGTTTAACAATCTTTGTTGCACACTGCACAGTGACTTCAGTTAGAGAAAGGGTTTGCTGCCTTTGCAATTTTGTTTATGTTGATGCACTTTAATTAAATACAATATATATATATATATATATATATATATATATATATATATATATATATATATATTTTAAAATATACTTACAGTTCGCAGTTATTTTGTTGTAAATGGAAGGGGGGGAAACATCGAATTGAATCGTGAATCGAGTTTGTTATGAAAAAAAAATCGCTCTTCGCCGTCCGGCAAAAAGAGAAGCTTTGCGTATCTGATCCGGAGGGCTGCGGACCGCCGGCGCCGCCGTCCTGGAGCGGATCCGCGGCCGTTCCGCAGTCAGTGGAAATCAGGGGTTATTGTAAATGATCGTCTGTATGAGCAAAGCATTCATAACGACTATATGACCTCGCTGTAACGCTAACTCAGTAATCTACAGTGGGCAACACGGCACCGTGAAGATAAGACCGCTATCGTCTTGCTTTTGTCCAAAGCGGCCGCAAGAAGTTACATATAGCCGCTTTAAGTCGGGCATAACATTTTCCCCCTTTTATCATCGACGGGGACGTATTTCTCCTCAGGAGTTAGTTGAGACCAGCGACGGACTGGCCATCTGGAATTTGGGCAAATGCCAGCAGAGCTGCCCTCCATGGGCCACCACCGATAATAACAATTTATTACAATGATTTATTATTACATGTCATTTAGCCGACTTACAATTGCTATATATGTCAGAGGTTGCACGCCTCTGGAGCAACTAGGGGGTTACATAAGTGTCTTGATGTATCGCAGTGGGAATCAAACCCGGGTCTCCCACACCAAAGGCACGTGTCCTATCCACTGCGCCATCACCACCCCAATAATCTGTCTTTTGGTTTATTTTGATAAGTTATTTTATGCATGCAGCCAAAGAATATTCAAGGTTGTAGTGCAGCGAGCTGCGTGGGAGAGATTCTCTCGGTAGGCAGAGGCACTAATTTCAAAGCTAGACCCCGAGGCTGAGCACGGCTCTCTCCACGTTTCTGAGGAGATGTTGCATTATGTGCTGTGCTATTAAAGCGTAACTCTCGCCAACATGCATCCTAGGGTGTTTCTGTGAATGTACGCGAGTCAAACTTTAGTTTAAAAGCATATTGAGGACGGAAGCTCCACTTTTTAAGATTCACCGTATTCTTGTTTTTGGGTCAAATGGCCTTTTGAATGGGAGAGCTAGGGGCACTTTTATGCTAGCCTCAAAATATCTATTTTTAACCCTCATGTTGTCCTCAGGTCAAATTTGACCCGTTTTCAAAGTTTTTTTAGAACAGAAAATATGGGACGTCGAAATAAGTGCTGAAAATGTAAAAAAACAAAACAAAAAAACCCGACAAACCTTAGGAAAAGCAACAAAAACAATGAAAAAACTGTCAAAAACACTGAAAGAAGACCTACAAACTGGAAAAAGCGCCAAAAACTTAAAAAAAGAAGAAGTAGAAGAAAAAGTCACAAAATCGTCAGGAAAAACCCGTACAAATGTTGAAAAAAGTGACCAAAGCATTGAGAAAAGCAACTTTTTTCATGGTGGATGGGAAGACAACACAAGGGTTAACCACTAAGAAGACTCGACATAGCAGCCATCTTTGCCAGTCAAAACTAGTCGATTTCCGAATGCGACGTAACCGGGAGGAGAGTAAACATGGAAAGCTCCTAAAGCTCAGTTCCATATAAATGTGCGGATGATTTTTTTGTTTTGTCGTTCATAAAAAACAACATTGACCTTGTAGTTGAAAAAGGAGCCTCATATAAGAACGACATTTTCCTCCTCTGGAGTCCGTTCATCCGCATTCAGAAATCGACTCATTTTGACTGATGAAATGGCCGCGGCTAGAGACAACAAGAGCTCCGGTGAGTTGTTAAAACCTTTCTTTTTTAACCGCAGACATCACGGTGGAAATGTGAAGAGGAGGTAAAACAAGATTAGAACAAGATGTTTCTAATTTGTGTTTTCTACTGAATTATTAAATTTGCCAGAAGCAACACACACACACACACACACACAGAGACACACACACACACACACACACACACACACACACACAGCCTCACAGACACACACACAGAGACACACACACACACACACACACACACACACACACACACACAGCCTCACAGACACACACACAGAGACAC
>CM042426.1:42584753-42587253 GCA_023631565.1 Gymnocephalus cernua | reverse complement strand
CTACAGCTAGAGGAGACCCCACCTATCTACAGCTAGAGGAGACCCCACCTATCTACAGCTAGAGGAGACCCCACCTATCTACAGCTAGAGGAGACCCCACCTATCTACAGCTAGAGGAGACCCCACCTATCTACAGCTAGAGGAGACCCCACCTATCTACAGCTAGAGGAGACCCCACCTATCTACAGCTAGAGGAGACCCCACCTATCTACAGCTAGAGGAGACCCCACCTATCTACAGCTAGAGGAGACCCCACCTATCTACAGCTAGAGGAGACCCCACCTACCTACAGCTAGAGGAGACCCCACCTATCTACAGCTAGAGGAGACCCCACCTATCTACAGCTAGAGGAGACCCCACCTATCTACAGCTAGAGGAGACCCCACCTATCTACAGCTAGAGGAGACCTCACCTATCTACAGCTAGAGGAGACCCCACCTATCTACAGCTAGAGGAGACCCCACCTATCTACAGCTAGAGGAGACCCCACCTATCTACAGCTAGAGGAGACCCCACCTATCTACAGCTAGAGGAGACCCCACCTATCTACAGCTAGAGGAGACCCCACCTACCTACAGCTAGAGGAGACCCCACCTATCTACAGCTAGAGGAGACCCCACCTATCTACAGCTAGAGGAGACCCCACCTATCTACAGCTAGAGGAGACCCCACCTATCTACAGCTAGAGGAGACCCCACCTACCTACAGCTAGAGGAGACCCCACCTATCTACAGCTAGAGGAGACCCCACCTATCTACAGCTAGAGGAGACCCCACCTATCTACAGCTAGAGGAGACCCCACCTATCTACAGCTAGAGGAGACCCCACCTATCTACAGCTAGAGGAGACCCCACCTATCTACAGCTAGAGGAGACCGTGATAAGCCCTATTTCAACAAATTGGGGTTATTTTTGTGCCTTTAATTCCACGCAAAACTTAACTCAAAAATCAAGCAACTACATTGTCACCTCAGAAGGTAAAACCTAAAACGTAAAGTAATGGACTTTTATTTGTTGTGTTTTATTACAAAGAGTTTGGGAGCGCAACCGCACACAAGAGGCCATCATGTCACCCAAATAATGAGTGTTTTTGGATGCTTTTTTTAAATTCATGGTCAAAAAAGCTAATTTAAATGACATTGTACCTCATTTTTTTAGTTAAAAACAAGCAGACACTATGAATAATTTAGATATTTAAGATCAGAGAATGATGAGAGGCCATTTAAACATTAATCTTTCAAATGCTACGAAATCGAACAACAACAACAAGCACAATTCAGTGGAAGTAAATGGTAAATCTGACACGTGGAGAACAACATACACGCGCATCCAAGTTAATTTGGGGGCAATGTGGTTGAAAGAAACGCATATTTCTAAAACCCTACAACGATATATAACTTTGAAAACGGGTCACATTTGACCCGAGGACGCCACAAGGGTTAATAAATAATGAAGTAGAGGATCCAGGAAGAAGTGGCCTCGGGCTCTGCCCACAGTTTACATTACAGAAGGTGATTACAGGCGTGCCTGCCCCCCCCCCACCCCCACCCGCCCGAGGCTACGCCTCCAGGTGGAGCGTGAGTTGTTTCCGGAGTAGAGATAGAAAGCTGCAGAGCTGCGGTCGGCTCCCAGCCTCCCCGCTGACCCCCTCCACTGAGCTCCTGTCTTTAATGAAGCGTCTTCCAGCGGAGCTTCGTTAGCTCAGGCGCGCGGCGTGCTCCGACCAGCACAAAAAACCTCCCACGCAGGTCCGTTAATTACAGAGCGCTCACTCCCTCGTGATGCATTTGTGTAATAAATGAAGCTTATACCTTCATGCCTCCAGGCACAGAAAAACAAAAAAAGCAGGATGAATTCACTCTGAACTAAATCATGTTTGGCAAAGACAAAGACGCGTGCAAATACCTGCACGCCACGGGAACTCCAGGTGTTTGATGGCGTGTAACCCCAGGTCAGGAAGTGTGCAAGTCCCAGCCAGAGGAATTCAACTTCAAAAGGCCAGTTTCCTGGACGGGTTACATACTAAACTAGAGTAGTTCATGCTGGTTTAAATGTGGGTTAGTTACGGTTTTGGATCTGGCAACGTGAGGGTGAATTTAGGTGAATCCAGGTCATTTTCATCGCTAACAAACTCTCTCATTCAGGGTTTCTGCAGGTCTCAACAAGTCAAATTTAAGACCTTTATGAATGAAATGTAAGAGCTATATATCACGACATAAAAGTACAACGGACTGCAGAGTCACAAAAGTACTTGCTAAGTAAATAAATGTATTCAAACTGAATAAAAGAGACACAAAGTAATAATGATCTGTACATATACACAGTATTTGGACGAGCTAAAGAAAGAACTACAAGGCCACAGAATAAAAAAACAATGAGAATCACACGGACGTAGGAAGATCAAGACTAGGGCTGAACGATTTATGTTCCTGCCAAATACTGCGATTATGATTTGAATTGGGATTTTCTTTGCTACATATTGCACCTTCTGGGATCACGCT
>CM042426.1:42578339-42580839 GCA_023631565.1 Gymnocephalus cernua | reverse complement strand
ACTGGTTACTTCATTAATGTGTTACTGTGGTAACGGACTGAGGACGGGAGGACGACTCAGCACAATCTGAACCAGTGGAGTCGGTATTCGGCCGAACCCCAAAAACCTGGATTGTGCATCCTATTCTCTGCAGAAAACGCTATTGCTAGTGCTAAATAGGCTCTGGATCGGGACGTCCCTCTTACATTTAGAATTTTCTTTGACTGCCATGTGATTGGATGATTGTGGTAGCACCTAAATCGTGTTTTCAGCTGCAGCCCTGGTCCTGCTCAACGCCCTGCTACGCCCTGCACTGCTACTACTATTAGTCTCTACTGGTTCTATATCTGTATTTGTGTCTCTATATTTCTGTACATCTACATCAGCGTCTCTGTGTACCAACCGGCAGCGGCAGAGGGCCGCCAGCCAAGAGCTATAGGGTCTGTCCGAGGTTTCTGTCTGTTTAAAGGAAGTCTTTCCTCGCCGCTGTCGCACCAAAAAAAGCTTAAAATCTGTAAATTATAGAGTGTGGTCTAGACCTACTCTATCTGTAAAGTGTCCTGAGACTCAGCATTGAGAACATTGTTTGTGGACACAGATTTACTAAAAAAGAAAGATTTTAACAACTCACCGGAGCTCTTGTTGTTTCCGGTCGCCGCCATCTTTGCCAGTCAAAACTAGTCGATTTCCGAATGTGACGTAACTGGGAGGAGAGTAAACATGGAAAGCTCCTAAAGCTCAGTTCCATATAAATGCGCGGATGATTTTTTTGTTTTGTCGTTCGTAAAAAAACAATATTGACCTTGTAGTTGAAAAATGAGCCTCGTATAAGAACGATATTTTCCTCCTCTGGAGTCCGTTCATCAGTTTTGACTGATAATATGGCCGCGGCTAGAGATAACAAGAGCTACGGTGAGTTGTTAAAACCTTTCTTTTTAGTAAACTCTGGGTCCACAAACAATGTTCTCAATGCTGAGTTAATGTGTAGAGCTCCTGGAGATACTCGGAGCAAAGTCTCATGTTGTGTCGAGTCTTCTTAGTGGTTAAAAACAGATATTTTGAGGCTAGCATAAAAGTGCCCCTAGCTCTCCCATTCAAAAGGTCACTTGACCCAAAAACAAGAATACGGTAAATCTTAAAAGGCGACAAAAAGACGACAAAAAAGGCAACAAAAAGAGAAAAAGGCGACAAAAAAGGCAACAAAAAGAGAAAAAGGCGACAAAAACGCAACAAAAAAGGCGACAAAAAAGGCAACAAAAAGAGAAAAAGGCGACAAAAACGCAACAAAAAAGGCGACAAAAAGGCGACAACAAGAGAAAAAGGCGGCAAAAAGGCAACAAAAAAGGCGACAAAAAGGCGACAACAAGATGACAAAAACGCGACAAAAACGCGACAAAAACGCGACAAAAACGCGACAAAAACGCGACAAAAACGCGACAAAAACGCGACAAAAACGCGACAAAAACAAGAATACGCTCAATCTTATAAGGCGACAAAAAGACGACAAAAAAGGCAACAAAAAGAGAAAAAGGCGACAAAAACGCAACAAAAAGGCAACAAAAAGACAAAAAGGCGACAACAAGACAAAAAGGCGACAAAAACGCAACAAAAAAGGCGACAAAAAAGGCGACAAAAAGGCGGCAAAAAGGCAACAAAAAAGGCGACAACAAGATGACAAAAACGCAACAAAAACGCGAAATAAAGGAGACATGAAGGCGACAAAAAGGCGACAAAAAAGGCGACAAAAACGCGACAAAAAATGCAACAAAAAGACAAAAAGGCGACAAAAAGACAAAAAGGCGGCAACAAGATGACAAAAAGACGACGAAAAGACGACAAAAAAAGGCAAAAACAACGTTCTCAATGCTGAGTTAATGTGTAGAGCTCCTGGAGACACTCGGAGCAAAGTCTCATGTTGTGTCGAGTCTTCTTAGTGGTTAAAAACAGATATTTTGAGGCTAGCATAAAAGTGCCCCTAGCTCTCCCATTCAAAAGGACATTTCACCCAAAAACAAGAACACGGTGAATCTTAAAAGTGGAGCTTCCGTCCTCAATATGCTTTTGAACTAAAGTTTGACTCACGTACATTCACAAGAAGACCGTAGGTTGCATTTTGGCGAGAGTTACGCTTTAAGGACAACAACAACAACCAGCGCTCGGCTACTTTACATTCCAGAAGCAGATGGATCGGCGTCGACAGCTCTGCAGAGAGGATCTCTCTCCGTCTCTTTCAGTGTAAACATGTGCTGCCCTCTGGCTCCGCGCAGCCCACCCACACCGACTGTACAAATAATATGACAATAGACTCACAGTTTCACACACACACACACACACACACACACAAGGGCTCTTGTGTGTGTGCGCTCCGGCTGCCCACACGCTGCAGACTCATGTACACAAAGTCCGCTTCAGGACAGCAGAGTGGGTCAGAGGTTCCACTGAGAATCTATTATAAGAAATCAGCTGTTGGATATATTCATCTGCTGTTTGGGGAGCAAGAATACAGCTCTATATATATATA
>CM042426.1:42555839-42568339 GCA_023631565.1 Gymnocephalus cernua | reverse complement strand
TGTGTGTGTGTGTGTGTGTGTGTGTGTGTGTGTGTGTGTGTGTGTGTGTGTGTGTGTGTGTGTGTGTGTGTGTGTGTGTGTGTGTGTGTGTGTGTGTCTGTGTGTGTGTGTGTGTGCAGAAATGCGACGCCTCTGATTGATGTGCTCTCCTCTCAGCTGCAGATGACCTGTAAGACTTCTAATGAGCTTGTGCACACACACACACACACACACACACACACACACACACACACACACTCTCTCTCTCTCTCTGATGTCAGCTTGTTAGATGTGAATATGTTCTAGTTTCTTCTCTTAACTGAATATCTTTGAGTTGTGAACAAAACAAGACGTGATGACGTCATCTCGGGCGTTTTGGACAACACCGATCCTCATTTTTCACCATTTTCTGACATTTAAGAGACAAAAACAACCAATCGATCGACAGATGAAGCGCCCGTGAAAGTGATTCGTAGCCTCTTTCGCGGTCTGGTTCAGTCTCAGCTGATTTGATAAAGTGAAGACTTCCTGCTCAGCAGCAAACCGCAGAGAGACAGTTACAGACCGAGCGTTTTTTTACCAGATACAGAAAGTTCAGAGAGCGAGTATCGGGACAGCGTCTGGCATTCATTTAATCGCTGCACTGCAGAACTTTCAGTGTTGCCAACTCTTTTCCAGTGAAAGTCGCTAGCACCAGCTCCAAAAGTCGCTAGATGACGTCATACGCTCATTTGCATATGTGTGACGTCATCATTCGTATAAAGCTTAGTGGTTGTGTCAGCAAGGTAGATGGAAAGAAATACAAATGTTTAGCCAAATGATCACAAATGCAATACAGGAATTTACTTTACCTTATAATGTTTAGTTACGTAGCAGATCTTTGAAGTAAAAAACAAGTAAATTCTACCGAGGGAGGGAGAAAGATCGATAAGTCACAGAACAGGAGACTGTTTTGGCGGCCACGGGAGAGAAATACCTCGCGTGCTCGCTGGAAAAATACTGGTGACTTTTCTACAGAAAGTGGTGTCTCAGCGGTAGAGTGTTTGCCTGCCAGTCGTAAGGTTGGTTGTTCGATCCCCGGCCCTGCAGTCCCATGTCCAAGCGTCCTCGGGCGAGACACTGAACCCCAAGTTGCCTGCTGATGAGCTAGTGGCGCCTTGTACGGCAGACGCGGCCTCAGCGTGTGAATGTGTGTGTGAATGGTAAATGGATCCTGTACTATGTAAAGCGCTTTGAGTAGTTTTTTAAAACATACTACTACTACTGCTGTACACAGGGAACATACTACTACTACTACTACTACTACTACTACTACTACTACTACACAGGGAACATACTACTACTACTACTGCTGTACACAGGGAACATACTACTACTACTGCTGCTGCTACTACTACTACTACTACTACTACTACTACTGCTGTACACAGGGAACATACTACTACTACTACTACTGCTGTACACAGGGAACATACTACTACTACTACTACTGTACACAGGGAACATACTACTACTACTACTACACAGGGAACATACTACTACTGCTGCTACTACTACTACTACTACTACTACTACTACTACTACTACTACTGATGTACACGGGGAACATACTACTACTACTACTACACAGGGAACATACTACTACTGCTGCTGCTACTACTACTACTACTACTACTACTACTACTACTACTACTACTACTACTACTACTACTACTACTACTACTGTACACAGGGAACATACTACTACTACTACTACTACTACTACTACACACAGGGAACATACTACTACTACTACTACTACTACTACTACTACTACTGCTGTACACAGGGAACATACTACTACTACTACTACTACTACTACTACTACTACTACTGTACACAGGGAACATACTACTACTACTACTACTACTACTACACACAGGGAACATACTACTACTACTACTACTACTACTACTACTACTACTACTGTACACAGGGAACATACTACTACTACTACTACTACTACTACTACTACTACTACTACTACTACTACTACTACTACTACTACTACTACTACTACTACTACTGCTGTACACAGGGAACATACTACTACTACTACTACTACTACTACTACTACTACTACTACTGTACACAGGGAACATACTACTACTACTACTACTACTACTACTACTACTACTACTGCTGTACACAGGGAACATACTACTACTACTACTACTACTACTACTGTACACAGGGAACATACTACTACTACTACTACTACTACTACTACTACTACTACTACTACTACTACTACTAGGTTACAGGTGCGTAGCATCGGCGACAGACACACAGGATATTAAACCTGTTTCTAGCCCTGTGAACCTGTAACTATTTGTCCTCTGGCACCAACAGACAAGTTCACAAACTCTCACTTGAAGTTTTTTATTATTATAATGTTTAGGGGGGGGCTGAGATGAAATTTAGGGGCTTGAGCCCCCCTACAAAGGGTCTAAAATCGGCCATGTCTGACGTCACACAAACAAGGCAATGAAATAATCAGAAAACCAACCAGAGACGTCAACACGACCGCAAAAGGAATCAACAACAAAGAGGTGAAACCATTCTTTCGCTTTCTGTGTACTATCCGTGAGTCTCACACATAAACAGGTACCTGGTATTGTCTCCATAACGGCTGATTTTACACTTCACATACAGCCGTTTTCCTTCGCCGACGATAAAACCATTTCACACTCCCACACACAATACACACACACACAATCACTGAGCGGAGGAGACAAAGTGAAAGTGTAATAAGAGAAAGAAAAATAAACCAGCATTTGTTCCTCACCAGATTGGCAGATGTAAAACCCAGCGTGGGGAAACTGTGACGACTCCGACGGAAACCTCCGGAGAAAATCCAGTCTGTAAAGAAACATATATAAAAAAAAGAAGGTATGAGAAGACAGAGAGAAAACGGGCTGAATATCAAACAAGATACGCGACAGAGGATCCATTGAGCTGTCAGTCAAACAGCAGAGAAAGCTGCTCTCTGCTGTCATTATTTAAGAGAAATCACAAGATCCGTTTCTTAAAATTTCCTCTTGTTGTTGTTGTTGTCATTAGCGCTCAGCACTTGTCAAATAAAACGCCAATTATTTTGATAATCTATTAATTGGTTTGAGGCAAATACAAACTCATGATTGCAGCTTGTTAAATAATGAATCTAGTTTCTTCTCTCCTCTGCGACAGTGAACTGAATATCTGAGTTGTGGACTAAACAAGACATTTGAGGACATAATTGTTCATATAGTTGCAGCCAGTGTCGTAGTCAAGACCACCTAAACCGAGTCCAAGTCACCACCAAGACCAGAGCGCATCGAGACCGAGACAAGACCGAGACTTTGAGGGGTTGAGACCGAGACTTTGAGGGGTTGAGACCGAGACTTTGAGGGGTTGAGACCGAGACTTTGAGGGGTTGAGACTGAGACTTTGAGGGGGCAAGACCGAGACTTTGAGGGATTGAGACTGAGACTTTGAGGGGGCAAGACCGAGACTTTGAGGGATTGAGACTGAGACAAAACTGAGACTTTGAGGGGTTGAGACCGAGTCAAGATCGAGACCTTGAGGGGTAGAGACCGAGACAAGACCGAGACTTTGAGGGGTCGAGACCGAGACAAGACCGAGACTTTGAGGGGTCGAGACCGAGACAAGACCAAGACTTTGAGGGGTCGAGACCGAGACAAGACCAAGACTTTGAGGGGTCGAGACCGAGACAAGACCAAGACTTTGAGGGGTCGAGACCGAGACTTTGAGGGGTCGAGACCGAGACAAGACCGAGACTTTGAGGGGTTGAGACTGAGACTTTGAGGGGTTGAGACCGAGACTTTGAGGGGTTGAGACTGAGACTTTGAGGGGTTGAGACCGAGACAAGACAGAGACTTTGAGGGGTCGAGACCGAGACAAGACCGAGACTTTGAGGGGTTGAGACCGAGACTTTGAGGGGTTGAGACCGAGACTTTGAGGGATTGAGACTGAGACAAAACTGAGACCTTGAGGGGTCGAGACCGAGACAAGACCGAGACTTTGAGGGGTCGAGGTCGAGACTGAGGGGTCGAGACCGAGTCAAGATCGAGACTTTGAGGGGTGGAGACCGAGACAAGACCGAGACTTTGAGGGGTCGAGACCGAGTCAAGATCGAGACTTTGAGGGGTCGAGACCGAGTCAAGATCGAGACTTTGAGGTGTCGAGACCGAGACAAGACCGTGACCTTGAGGGGTCGACACCGAGTCAAGATCGAGACCTAGAGGGGTCAAGACCGAGACAAGACCGAGACCTTGAGGGCTCGAGACCGAGACAAGACCGAGACTTTGAGGGGTCGAGACCAAGACAAGACCAAGACTTTGAGGGGTTGAGACCGAGACTTTGAGGGGTCTCGTTTTAGGTGCTCTTGACTTCAACTCCCCCGGATGCCACATCAATTTACGTCCCCATCCCTACAGAACAACCGTTTCTGCACAACTGGGCCAATAACCACGAGTCAAAGCGCGAAAATTAGAACAATTAGACAATTAAAGACAGAAACCACCTCACAGAGTTATACAATTCCCTGTTTCTCTGTCTGATAAACGTTCATATTCACAGATATGTAACTCAGAATGCCTTGCATAATATGCCATCTTCCCACCACTGCTGCAGGACGACGTGCCCCCACCATCGCCGCCTCTTATGTTTTTCAATCCTGTGCTATTTTCAGCCCCAGCGCCGGCTAACCTATCGGGCTTTTACGGCAGCGTTACATTAGCAGCCACTTTCCAATCACAGTGTGAGATGGAGCCTTTGTGCCTGAAGTGATTGACGAGAGAAGGCCGCGGAGAGGGGCCGAGCGCGCTGTGACTCATCCGAGATACATGCATTAAGGAAAGCATGAAAAGCTCTTGTCTCTTGTCTTGTCTTGTGCAAAGAGACGCAAGGGTTTCTGAAGATTTTAAACCCAAACACAAAGCACCCTGGGAAGTAAGCTCATTCATCGACAGTCCCGTCACTAAAACCTGAAATACATCATACGTGATGGAGGAAGTCTTAATGCAGACGAGGAATATTTTAGACTCTCAGGGCCCTATTTTAACCATCTGAGGTCATGGAATGAAGCGCCTGGTGCAGGTGCGTTTAGGGCGTGTCTAAATCCACTTTTGCTAGTTTGACGGCGGTAAAAAGTGTCCGTGCGCCGGGCGCCTGGTTCTAAAGGGTTGTTCTGAGTGTCTTCATTAATCATAGGTGTGTTTTGGGCGTAACATGCAATCAACCAATCAGAGATCATCTCCCATTCCCTTTAAAAGCCAGGCGCGTTTGGACCTTGGAGCATTGCTGTTATGATGGAGGATTTACACCCTAATATGTTTATTAGTAATCTTCTGCATGTGTGTGTGCTGCTGTGCGTCCCTGTGTGTGTGTGTGTAACAAGCATAGTGTGCACGTGCTGTGCACGAGCCTCGGAGCATTTTACTAATGTGCTGTTAAAATAACAATGAAATGCTGCGTTATTGACTTTAGACCAGGTTTTTGTTGGTCAATGGTGCCATCACTTCCCGCTGCCTCAAGATAGCAATACGCCCAGAATGCACCTGAACACACCTCCCTGTAAGACCAGCACGCCCAGAATGCACCTGAACACACCTCCCTGTAAGACCAGCACGCCCAGAATGCACCTGAACACACCTCCCTGTAAGACCAGCACGCCCAGAATGCACCTGAACACACCTCCCTGTAAGACCAGCACGCCCAGAATGCACCTGAACACACCTCCTTGTAAGACCAGCACACCCAGAATGCACCTGAACACACCTGAACGCACCTCCCTGTAAGACCAGCACGCCCAGAATGCTGTCTCTGGGGGCGGGTCTTACACACGTACTAAAGTTTGACTCACACATTTTGGGTAGTCTGTAGATACGGTGTACGGGCTAGCGCGAGGGCTCACTTAAGGCCATTTTACGGTTGTGCGGAGGCTCCACGCAGAGCTTTCGCCGTAACCTACGTAAGTGGCCTGATGTTTATACTTGTGCGCGGGTCAAACCAGCATGTGTGTGTGTGTGTGTGTGTGTGTGTGTGTGTGTGTGTGTGTGTGTGTGTGTGTGTGTGTGTGTGTGTGTGGAGTGTGTGGTAGAGCGAGGAGGAAGTGAGAGAGTGACGGCGATCATCTTCAGAGCGAGTAGTGACTCTAGAGTCAGAGAGAGAAACAAAGTGTCTCCTCTGTTCTTTCTGACCACGGTGGGAAACCTGCAGCAGGAGAAGTTAACCCTCTCCTTGATCTCATGTTGTTTATGGAGAAGGAGAACCAGGAAATGAGTCGGGCGGGATGCAACGCTACCAAGCCACGGCCCAGCGGCGTGCGTCGCCATGACGTGTAGTTACATTTTTCGAGAGGTGCACGTCAGGCTACGGCGTACGCCGTTGATTCGACGCAGAACTATAGAAAAGGCCTTTAGTCTCGCATTGCCAGACCCTCCTCCACAGCGCCGCGGAGGAAGGTCTGGCTAGTCCACACAGCATTCTGGATGACGACTCGCTGTACTGTTTTTTTTTTTTTTTCACGGTACACCATTACATCCGTGGCGTCCGTTGAGTGATTGTTTTTCTGATTTTTGAAACTTTTTTGTGTGCGGCATCCGTATCAGAAAACCTCGGATCAACCGGAACGGATCCCTCGCCGAGATGACAACATCCCTGATTGTTCCTGTGACAAGTACAACACGATGCGGTCTGCAGGCGGAGCTCATTATAGTTGACTTTGGGGAAGGTAACGCAGTGTGGTGAGGCTCCAGGGGGGAGGGGAAGGGAGGGACAGAGGGGGACAGAGGGGGGACAGTGAGCCAAAAAAAAAGACCCTCTACAAAAAGAGAGTCTCATCTTCAGGTTTGCGCTGCGTCCAGATGGCAGCTCGTCTCTGCAGCCGTACCGAACAGAGGGAGGCGGCGTGACGCCCGTCAGAAGCCCCGCGAAATTCTGCCCCGGGGGCCGATAAGAGCCAGAGACAAACACTCAGCCTGCACGCCCAGTCTAATCTGTGTGTGTGTGTGTGTGTGTGTGTGTGTGTGTGTGTGTGTGTGTGTGTGTGTGTTGCTCTCCCTGCAGCTGATAGCCGGCGTGCTGCTGTTGTGTGTGTGCCAACGGCCCTCTGCAGGCTGCAGGATCACAGCCAGATAGGCTGAGGGTGTGAAACAACAGCAGCCATTAATGCTCAACAAACCCCCCCCTTAACACCGCCTCGCCATGTGGGGGTGTAGGTGGTCATTAACTTTTTTCTTTCTTCTTTCTATTGGTCGAAGTCTGCATCACACAGCCTGCATCACGCAGCCTGCATCACGCAGCCTGCATCACGCAGCCTGCATCACGCAGCCTGCATCACACTGCCTGCATCACGCAGCCTGCTGCATCACGCAGCCTGCTGCATCACGCAGCCTGCTGCATCACGCAGCAGGCTGCATCACGCAGCCTGCTGCATCACACAGCCTGCTGCATCACGCAGCCTGCTGCATCACACAGCCTGCTGCATCACACAGCGTGCTGCATCACACAGCCTGCATCACACAGCCTGCTGCATCACACAGCCTGCTGCATCACGCAGCCTGCTGCATCACGCAGCCTGCTGCATCACGCAGCCTGCTGCATCACGCAGCAGGCTGCATCACGCAGCCTGCTGCATCACGCAGCCTGCTGCATCACACAGCCTGCTGCATCACACAGCCTGCTGCATCACACAGCCTGCTGCATCACACAGCCTGCATCACGCAGCCTGCTGCATCACGCAGCCTGCTGCATCACGCAGCCTGCTGCATCACGCAGCCTGCTGCATCACGCAGCCTGCTGCATCACGCAGCCTGCTGCATCACACAGCCTGCATCACGCAGCCTGCATCACGCAGCCTGCATCACGCAGCCTGCATCACGCAGCCTGCATCACACACTCTGCATCACACACTCTGCATCACACTGACACGTGATGTTCATGACATATTGTCTCTAGAAGAACTTTTCCTTCTGATTAGTTAATTGCAAAACTCAATACTATCGAATCGGACGACGATGGATGGATGGATGAATACTATCGAATCGCAATACATTAAAAATCTCAATGCAAAATGGAATCGGCCCCCACGTGTCGTGAAAGAATCAAAATCCGTGCTCATGAAGTCGACAGTTTCCACCCCAGAGATAAATCTCTGCAGCGTGTCTCTCCGTGTCTCCGGGACAAACAAACTGAAGCAGGGTCAGGGTGCCGCTCTATTCCCTGTTTATACTCGAGACGTCGGGCTGAATTTAGATTTGTGGATTCTTAAATTCTCAGTACAGTAGAAAGAGCCGAAGGAGCCGAGATAAGAAAGATTTTTAGATGAGTTCAGGGACTCTGGGAGGGATTCTGGCTTCGGGAGAGGAAGAGGAGTGAAGAGCAGAGCGGGGGTTAAAAGATTTACTCATGTGCTGCTGCCTGGCATGCAGCCGTGACACAGAGGGGGGGAGGGGGGGAGGGGGGGGGAGGGATCCTCCCTGATCTTAAACTGATTCACACAAAGAAGTGAAGTTCACAGAGCAGCAGAGGAGGACAAACAGCTGCTGAATGGGAGTCAAAGTAAAAGACACAAGTCACTGTGTTTAAAGGAGTAATTTCACCCTATAGGGTCCTTTGCACCATCACCATGAGCCACCCCCCCCCCCCCCTCACCCCCATTATTAGCTTTTTGGAGGAGAATGGGAGAGCTAGCTGCTTAGCTAGCTGGCTAGCTCGCAGCGCTAGCAGCAGAGAGTAGAAGCCATCAGGCAAGTGTTATTTAAATAAACTCCTGGTGTACTTACAAACGTTGTAATGCCTCGTTTTATGAGTACATAACCTACTTGTACTACTGTAGAAGTTTGGCACCATTCTGGGCATTAGTAGTGGGGTAATTTACGAGATACAGTCTTGGATCCATGAGCGCCTGCACTAAGCCATTCAGCTGATAGCGCTAACTCGCCCAATGTTAGACCATGGGAAAAAGCTTATGGGGGGGGGGGGGGTTTGGCTCGTGGTCATGGTGACCCTAGGGTGAAATTACTCCGAACCATCACTTTAAGTTAAGGTATTGTGTGTGCTAACTTTCCACACACACACACACACACTTTATGCACTGATGTGCACTTAGGATGTGTATAAATATATAACATTTATTGTATTGGGGGGGGGGGGGGGGGGGGGTCTTAAAGAGACAGGCACCAAAACGGAGCATTTCAGACACAAGGTGATTAAAGGTATATTCAGACAGACAGTATGAGAAAATCAATGTAGTTTTTGAACATTAAAGCGTGTAAACGTGTTCTAGTAGAAGCCCAAAATACAAGTATATGAACCTCATAATGAGTATATGGGACCTTTAAAAATAAATATCAAGAAATTGCTGAAACAAGCAGGGTAACAGCAGCTTAGACACACACACACACACACACACACACACACACACACACACACACCCTGCTGTGACATTTACACACAGATTAACTCGTCAACCAGCACTTTGCTCTCTCAAACTGATTAGGGGAAAAGTAAACTGTCGCTCCGCAGAACAGGAAGTCACAGATCATCCAGAACTGTTGCGTTTACACTGCGTGGTACAGATGTGTGTACACAGCAGCCACAAGTGCATCTGGTAAAATGGCCACGCCAGTTTTCACCTTTACCATGCAAATGTAGCCCAACAAACTTTGGAGCGTTTGTTTTTAACCCCCTTCCCGACAAGCTAGCATGACAAAGTTGGTACCAATGGATTACGTGTCTTTTAGTTTCATGTGATACAAAAATGTATTCTGAATTTTACGTATCAACATCAGATTATCCCGACAACAAAAAAAAAAAATATTATGTGAATCGGAAAAATGTTACACCTGCAATGTTACCATCACCAAACTACACCAGACTCCATGTAAATAATCAGGACTTTTATCGTCGTAAAACACACTTCATTCAAAGTGGACAGAAACTAAATAAAACTACCAAAAGCCGTCTTGGTTCATCTTTCCACTGTTCCAACAATCACAACTCTGGTCTGGTTGAAATAAACCCTTAATTCACCCATTTACATGTGGAGATATGCTGGCTCTATACACGCTAAAAGTAGTGATTATTTACATGGAGTCTGGCTCTATACACGCTAAAAGTAGTGATTATTTATATGGAGTCTGGCTCTATACACGCTAAAAGTAGTGATTATTTACATGGAGTCTGGCTCTATACACGCTAAAAGCAGTGATTATTTACATGGAGTCTGGCTCTATACACACTAAAAGCAGTGATTATTTACATGGAGTCTGGCTCTATACACGCTAAAAGTAGTGATTATTTACATGGAGTCTGGCTCTATACACACTAAAAGTAGTGATTATTTACATGGAGTCTGGCTCTATACATGCTAAAAGTAGTGATTATTTACATGGAGTCTGGCTCTATACATGCTAAAAGTAGTGATTATTTACATGGAGTCTGGCTCTATACACGCAAAAAGTAGTGATTATTTACATGGAGTCTGGCTCTATACACGCTAAAAGTAGTGATTATTTACATGGAGTCTGGCTCTATACATGCTAAAAGTAGTGATTATTTACATGGAGTCTGGCTCTATACACGCTAAAAGTAGTGATTATTTACATGGAGTCTGGCTCTATACACGTTAAAAGTAGTGATTATTTACATGGAGTCTGGCTCTATACACGCTAAAAGTAGTGATTATTTACATGGAGTCTGGCTCTATACACGCTAAAAGTAGTGATTATTTACATGGAGTCTGGCTCTATACACGCTAAAAGTAGTGATTATTTACATGGAGTCTGGCTCTATACACGCTAAAAGTCCTGATTATTTACATGGAGTCTGGCTCTATACACGCTAAAAGTAGTGATTATTTACATGGAGTCTGGCTCTATACACGCTAAAAGTCCTGATTATTTACATGGAGTCTGGCTCTATACACGCTAAAAGTAGTGATTATTTACATGGAGTCTGGCTCTATACACGCTAAAAGTCCTGATTATTTACATGGAGTCTGGCTCTATACACGCTAAAAGTAGTGATTATTTACATGGAGTCTGGCTCTATACACGCTAAAAGTAGTGATTATTTACATGGAGTCTGGCTCTATACATGCTAAAAGTAGTGATTATTTACATGGAGTCTGGCTCTATACACGCTAAAAGTAGTAATTATTTACATGGAGTCTGGCTCTATACACGCTAAAAGTAGTGATTATTTACATGGAGTCTGGCTCTATACACGCTAAAAGTAGTGATTATTTACATGGAGTCTGGCTCTATACACACTAAAAGTAGTGATTATTTACATGGAGTCTGGCTCTATACACGCTAAAAGTAGTGATTATTTACATGGAGTCTGGCTCTATACATGCTAAAAGTAGTGATTATTTACATGGAGTCTGGCTCTATACACGCAAAAAGTAGTGATTATTTACATGGAGTCTGGCTCTATACATGCTAAAAGTAGTGATTATTTACATGGAGTCTGGCTCTATACACGCTAAAAGTAGTGATTATTTACATGGAGTCTGGCTCTATACACGCTAAAAGTAGTGATTATTTACATGGAGTCTGGCTCTATACACGCTAAAAGTAGTGATTATTTACATGGAGTCTGGCTCTATACACGCTAAAAGTCCTGATTATTTACATGGAGTCTGGCTCTATACACGCTAAAAGTAGTGATTATTTACATGGAGTCTGGCTCTATACACGCTAAAAGTCCTGATTATTTACATGGAGTCTGGCTCTATACACGCTAAAAGTAGTAATTATTTACATGGAGTCTGGCTCTATACACGCTAAAAGTAGTGATTATTTACATGGAGTCTGGCTCTATACACGCTAAAAGTAGTGATTATTTACATGGAGTCTGGCTCTATACACGCTAAAAGTAGTGATTATTTACATGGAGTCTGGCTCTATACACGCTAAAAGTAGTGATTATTTACATGGAGTCTGGCTCTATACACGCTAAAAGTCCTGATTATTTACATGGAGTCTGGCTCTATACATGCTAAAAGTAGTGATTATTTACATGGAGTCTGGCTCTATACACACTAAAAGTAGTGATTATTTACATGGAGTCTGGCTCTATACATGCTAAAAGTAGTGATTATTTACATGGAGTCTGGCTCTATACACACTAAAAGTAGTGATTATTTACATGGAGTCTGGTGTAGTTTGGTGATGCTGATTTCGGGGCTGTTTCTGGTTAAACTAAAAGCTCTATCTATAACATGAAACACCTGTTTCTGTGGACTTTGAATGAAGTTCGTATTACGATGATAAAATGACTATTTATTTACATGGAGTCCGGTGGGTGTGAATATTTTCTTCAGAAAAATAGAATTTGTTTTAGATTAGATATTGGAGAAATTGGGAAATTTCAGTGCTACAGCAGCAAAAAATATCAGATACACAGCACCAGAATATACAACAAATACTACATAGGATAGAATACAGGAACAACTATTCAAAAAATATAGA
>CM042426.1:42551197-42555599 GCA_023631565.1 Gymnocephalus cernua | reverse complement strand
TTTGGGTTGAACTTTGGGTGGGAGGGGGTTGTTTTCTCTTTTCTCAGCGTCTCGGTGTTGTTCAAGACTCCGATCTTGAACACCACCTTGACTCTGTGATGGTGATTGTATTTTATCTAGCTGTAGATAGGTGGGGTCTCCTCTAGCTGTAGATAGGTGGGGTCTCCTCTAGCTGTAGATAGGTGGGGTCTCCTCTAGCTGTAGATAGGTGGGGTCTCCTCTAGCTGTAGATAGGTGGGGTCTCCTCTAGCTGTAGATAGGTGGGGTCTCTCTAGCTGTAGATAGGTGGGTCTCCTCTAGCTGTAGATGGGTGGGGTCTCCTCTAGCTGTAGGTAGGTGGGGTCTCATCTAGATGTAGATAGGTGGGGTCTCATCTAGCTGTAGATAGGTGGGGTCTCCTCTAGCTGTAGATAGGTGGGGTCTCCTCTAGCTGTAGATAGGTGGGGTCTCATCTAGCTGTAGGTAGGTGGGTCTCCTCTAGCTGTAGATAGGTGGGGTCTCATCTAGCTGTAGGTAGGTGGGGTCTCCTCTAGCTGTAGATAGGTGGGGTCTCCTCTAGCTGTAGATAGGTGGGGTCTCCTCTAGCTGTAGATAGGTGGGGTCTCCTCTAGCTGTAGATAGGTGGGTCTCCTCTAGCTGTAGATAGGTGGGTCTCCTCTAGCTGTAGATAGGTGAGGTCTCCTCTAGCTGTAGATAGGTGGGGTCTCCTCTAGCTGTAGATAGGTGAGGTCTCCTCTAGCTGTAGATAGGTGGGTCTCCTCTAGCTGTAGATAGGTGGGTCTCCTCTAGCTGTAGATAGGTGGGGTCTCCTCTAGCTGTAGATAGGTGAGGTCTCCTCTAGATGTAGATAGGTGGGGTCTCATCTAGCTGTAGATAGGTGGGTCTCCTCTAGCTGTAGATAGGTGGGGTCTCCTCTAGCTGTAGATAGGTGGGGTCTCTCTAGCTGTAGATAGGTGGGGTCTCCTCTAGCTGTAGATAGGTGAGGTCTCCTCTAGCTGTAGATAGGTGGGGTCTCCTCTAGCTGTAGATAGGTGGGGTCTCCTCTAGCTGTAGATAGGTGGGGTCTCCTCTAGCTGTAGATAGGTGGGGTCTCCTCTAGCTGTAGATAGGTGGGGTCTCCTCTAGCTGTAGATAGGTGGGGTCCTCCTCTAGCTGTAGATAGGTGGGGTCTCCTCTAGCTGTAGATAGGTGGGGTCTCCTCTAGCTGTAGATAGGTGGGGTCTCCTCTAGCTGTAGGTAGGTGGGGTCTCATCTAGATGTAGATAGGTGGGGTCTCCTCTAGCTGTAGATAGGTGGGGTCTCATCTAGCTGTAGATAGGTGGGGGTCTCATCTAGCTGTAGATAGGTGGGGTCTCCTCTAGCTGTAGATAGGTGGGGTCTCATCTAGCTGTAGATAGGTGGGTCTCCTCTAGCTGTAGATAGGTGGGGTCTCATCTAGCTGTAGATAGGTGGGGTCTCCTCTAGCTGTAGATAGGTGGGGTCTCCTCTAGCTGTAGATAGGTGTGGGTCCTCCTCTAGCTGTAGATAGGTGGGGTCTCCTCTAGCTGTAGATAGGTGGGGTCTCCTCTAGCTGTAGATAGGTGGGGTCTCCTCTAGCTGTAGATAGGTGAGGTCTCCTCTAGCTGTAGATAGGTGGGGTCTCCTCTAGCTGTAGATAGGTGTCCTCTCTCTGTAGAAAGGTGGGGTTGGGGGTCTCCTCTAGCTGTAGATAGGTGGGGTCTCCTCTAGCTGTAGATAGGTGGGGTCTCCTCTAGCTGTAGATAGGTGGGGTCTCCTCTAGCTGTAGATAGGTGGGTCTCCTCTAGCTGTAGATAGGTGGGGTCTCCTCTAGCTGTAGATAGGGTGGGTCTCCTCTAGCTGTAGATAGGTGGGGTCTCCTCTAGCTTAGATAGGTGGGGTCTCCACTAGCTGTAGATAGGTGGGGTCTCTCTAGCTGTAGAATAGGTGGGGTCTCCTCTAGCTGTAGATAGGTGGGGTCTCCTCTAGCTGTAGATAGGTGGGGTCTCCTCTAGCTGTAGATAGCGGGGTCTCCTCTAGCTGTAGATAGGTGGGATCTCCTCTAGCTGTAGATAGGTGGGGTCTCCTCTAGCTGTAGATAGGTGGGGTCTCCTCTAGCTGTATATAGGTGGGGCACCCTCTAGCTGTAATTCTTGATCAGGATTTCAGGCTGTGCAATTAATGGAAACTAGTCACATTTACGCTTTCATTTCATGTTTATTTGAATAGGGACAGATGCTAAATCAGAGACATTTGTTGTACAGCATCACAGTATATATATATATGAACATAAAAGGCACATAGATCTGTGTAGGAAAGAGATGACCTCTGTGACCTTTGACCTCTTATTTCCACAGTTCCCACCCAGGAAGACATGTCCAGTCTGACTCCAGACTCTTCTCAGAGTAAGTATCACCAGAGATCTTCTAGAACTAAAGATTATTACGCTGCGCCAGAGACTCAGAGGAACTTCCTGTCTGTGTGTCCCGTGGGTTTGTCCTCCGCCACGCCTCTTCAGGAGACTAGCGGCAGGTCCTGAGTGTGTTGACTCAACGGGAGAATTGAATGTGAACACAGATTATGAGCGATTCTTTCGCCAAAGTAAGCCACATATCTCCAGAACATTCTGACACTAAAACGGCATTCTTCAGACAGACACATCAGGAGAAAATTAACTTTGTTTGAGACGTGTTTCTGTCTCAGGAACGAACTCTCGCGAGATCTGGCAACACAGAGAAGCTAACGTCAGCTAACATCAGCTAACGTCAGCTAACATCAGCTAACATCAGCTAACGTCAGCTAACATCAGCTAAACGTCAGCTAACGTCAGCTAACGTCAGCTAACGTCAGCTAACGTCAGCTAACATCAGCTAACATCAGCTAACATCAGCTAACATCAGCTAACGTCAGCTAACATCAGCTAAACGTCAGCTAACATCAGCTAACGTCAGCTAACATCAGCTAAACGTCAGCTAACATCAGCTAACATCAGCTAACGTCAGCTAACATCAGCTAAACGTCAGCTAACATCAGCTAACGTCAGCTAACATCAGCTAACGTCAGCTAACATCAGCTAAACGTCAGCTAACATCAGCTAACGTCAGCTAACGTCAGCTAACGTCAGCTAACGTCAGCTAAACATCAGCTAACATCAGCTAACGTCAGCTAACGTCAGCTAACGTCAACGTCAGCTAACGTCAGCTAACGTCAGCTAACATCAGCTAGCGTCAGCTAACGTCAGCTAACGTCAGCTAACATCAGCTAACGTCAGCTAACGTTCGTGAACGTGCTAACAAAACAAATCTCTGGGATGATAAATATGTCTTTTAGCTGTGTAAATATGTAACGTTAGCAAAAGAACATATTGATAAATTATACAAATATAACTTTTCATCCATCCACACGACGTTCATTACACGTTCAAACGAGGCCACGCCCCTTCAGGAGACAGGAAGTGTGGACCTTTCACAACGTTGGCGCAGCTTGAAATGCTCTCTCTTTAGTATACAGCATCTTCGGCTGCGCCTACGGTAAGAAACGGCCCACGCTTCCTGTCTCCTAAATGGGCGTGGCCTTGTTTGAAAGTGAACGACGATTTTCTTTGGCAAAAACTACATATTTAAAGAGCTAAAAGCCATATTTAGCATTATGAAAAATTAGCTTAGTTAGGCCGTTCGCGAACGTTATATGACGTTAGCAGTGGCGTATAGTCTAGTTTGTTGTAGTGAGTATACTGTGAATTTTCGGCACTTTCACCTGAAGCGGCAGTAGCCAAAATGTTACATATCCTGGCACTTTTATAAGTGGGTATATTATATGGAAATGCTTGACCTTTGCTAGTGGGTATATGGCGTATACCTGCGTATCACGTAGACTGCACCACTCGTCGTTAGCTTAACTGTGTAGCAAGATCTCGTGAGACAAACAGGTCTGCGACAAAGTTGATGTGTGGGAAAAAATGCCATTTTAGTGTCAGAATGTTCTGGAGATATGTGGCTTGTTGAAGAATATATTCCAATATTTACTTTGGTGACACACAGACAGGAAGTTACTCCGAGCTTGTACATTTTATTTTATTTTAATTTCAAATATGAATTCATGTATGAAATGCTGTATGACATCGTCCAGCATCCCGGTAATTTGGTTAATGTGGCATTAGATTAGATTATAACACGTGAATGTATCATGAATATCAGATCTATTTTTGGGACAAATGTATGTAGCAGACAACTGATATAATGCAGCTTCCTTATAATATAATTAAAACTAGAATTAAATGGAAACTAAAGGAATAAAATGACAAATGTCTTCACCAGTTTTTGGCAAGAAGTTGAAATTTTTACCCAAAATTGTAACTTTTTTTCGACACTTTTGTTGCTTTTCCACCGTTTTTGTTACTTTTTTT
>CM042426.1:42543697-42546197 GCA_023631565.1 Gymnocephalus cernua | reverse complement strand
ATATCATTACTGTCCTCTCGCAGCGATGGGGAAGCCAGCAATGTTTACATTTTTGAGCTCAAATACAAGGAAAAGCTGCTATGCTGGTGGTGATGGCGCAGTGGTTAGAACACGAGCCTTTGTTGTGGGAGACCAGGGTTCGATTCCCACCACGATCTGCTATATTGCACCTTGTATGGCACTATACTACACTAAAATACCTCAACCTGACTATACTTCTGGAATACTGCGATAGTCTGATAACTGTAAACTCTGTAACCTGTTGACTTGTCTATCTGCTAAATATCTATTTGTACTTTTCTAGTGGTGTCCAATGTTTTGTCTTATGGTTAGTTTGTGCTAAAATCTTCTTTTTTTTTAATATTGCACATTGGAGTATGGAAGAAACGCAATTTCAGTCTGCTGTGTAATGAACTGTTGCATGGTTTTGATTGACAATAAAGTTTAAGTTTAAGTTTAAAAGGCGGACTTGGCTGAAATGGAAAATGCAAAAAAAAAAAACAACTAACGACTCACTCAGTTCTCATTGGCTACCAGGTAGACTGAGTTTCACCCACCAATTGCAAAATTCACCTGCGTTTGGCGCGTGGTCGGGTGTAAACATAGACAGTGGAAGAAACGGACACAGCGACGCCGTATACTTCCACGGCGACCGGCGACGTCACTTTCCCGGTGATGGCCGAGCGTTACTGCGCAGCCTCAAACTGAGCTTGATGACGTAGATGTGACGTGAGCAACGTGTCTGAACGTTGTAAGTCTTCTGGTAGCTGTGCCGAGAGAAATCTCAATCATTCCCAATCTATCAGAGACGGAGAGCGTAGGTATATGTAAGGAGATAACATAGGCACAGGCTAATTATTGATCACTAAAATCAGTGCTCGAAGTGGGCCGGTACGCACCGGTACGCAGTACCGGCACTTCTACATTTTACTCTTAAGCGTACCTGCACCTTTTCTTGCGTACCGCTACTTCTCGCATGCAGCCGGTACGCTACCACTGACAGAGAAAGCGTCAGTGTCAGAGAGACGACCCTAACGTTACATAAACTACACTACCCAGAGGACACTACGTGTTTACATTTTAGATCTTGACGAATCACGTAAAGGCAAGCAGTCCGCCCACCCTATCAGAAGTTAGCTTTTCCACGGACGCTAGTTTGAAAAAGCTGTCAGCCTGACCGTAACAGATGTTTCACTGCTGAAAACCTAGAAACTAAAAATAAGTGTCGAGTTTATAAGTCGTTATGTTAGCCGCCTGGCTTCAGAAAGGTACTAAAAGAATGCGTGAGCCAGAGCCAGACACGTCAACAGAGGTCCAAGTCCAACCAGAAACATCAGGAGGTAGCTAGTACGGTTCATGAGCTTCAAGCTAGCGTTGATGTGAGCGGAACAGCTGGCGTTAATGAGGAGTCTGCCGCTACCAACCTTAACGTTACACCGACGTCAACAGTAACGTGAGTAACGAAACACACGGACGGCCTGACTGTTGGTCAAAGGACCAAATAATGGATTTTTGCTCCACGAACAGCTGGCTTGTTTTTAATGATAACAAACTGGGCTGCAAAACATGATGGAGCAGCATCCCGTCACTAGCTGCCCAGACAGAGAGGGGACTGAAGCTGTTCCCCCTGTCACACACGCACACGCACACTGAGAGAGACTGTTTTGCATCTGTTTGAGCACCAAATTATTGTTAAAATGAATAGTTTTGATGAATGAATGAATTTTTTTTCTTAACATGACTCCAACATATTAGCAATATAAATCAGCTTATTTGTGGAAAAAATAAACAATATTGATACCAGCCTATATGTAAATTAGTCGCTTAGGCCATCCATAGATAGTTAATAAGGATTCACTGTGCCACATGTATGTTTAAAACATGATTTTTTGAATAGCGTACGCACTAAAGTTATGTAAAGTTGTTTAAATAAATCCATACATTTATATTGTTAATAAATGACAATAAATTGTTGTTGTACCAGCAATATCTCCAAGTTTTGTTTTTCACTACAGAAATCTCAAATGTCATGATGATCTGCATTGGCAAGAGAGTACCGGCACCTTTTTTTTCCCACTTCAAGCACTGACTAAAATGCTAGTTAACATTAGTAATTAAACTAAACAGCTGATGTAAGTCCAAACTGCCTGCGAGCTTCTCCTGTACTGTACGGTAATTCTTCTACTATTAGACAGTAATGCTGCGTTCCAGACACAATTTTTAGCCCGTAAATTACGACTTCAAGCCACGACTCACGACTTGGTAGCGTTCCAGGGTTCAGGTTGGGCTACCTAACGTTAACGTTAGCTATTGGCTATTTGACGTTAGCTAGTGGCTACGCTGACGTTAGCTAGCGGCTACCTAACGTTGACGTTAGCTAGGGCTAGCTGATACTAGCGATTTCTAGTCAGCGACATATATTGGGCTTTTTAATGAACATAACCTGTAGTAGTACACAATTGTGTGTGTATTGTTTTGATTACAATGTGCGGAATTACTT
>CM042426.1:42501197-42533697 GCA_023631565.1 Gymnocephalus cernua | reverse complement strand
CAAATAACATCACATGAGACACAGACCAGTTAAAACACTTAGTGAAAGAAAGCTGATGATTGAAATTTTCATTTATTTGTAATACAGTAGTTTTGATAATGTCTTTAAAAAAATAAAAAAATAAACATCAAGCGAAACGAGAGAAAGTTAGTTTAAACTAAGACGTGAACCTAGTTTGCTAGATGCAGGTCCGTTATCGGCGCCGTTGCGTTGTCATCTGCTTAACGTAAACCACGCCTAAATCTGATTGGATGGTTAAAACGCCTCCTGCTCTTCATCGCGGTGTCTCTGACTGGCGGTCTGCCGATGCTCCGGTTAGCTCTCCAGTCCAGCGGGGGGAGCGGAGACTCTGAAGCCATATAAAGAATATAATAAGATGTGAATACTAATATCTCAGCCTTTAAAAAACAAATAACTGGGACGAGACATTACCTCAGCTGTTCTGTCCCCCCTCCTCCCCCCCCCCCCCCCGGCTGAAGAGTCTCCTTTCCTCCGGCTCCACTCCTCCTCTCATCCCTCCATCACCTCCTCTTCTCCTCATGTTAACCCCATTGCTCATCTGTTGTTTGTTCTCTCTCTCTCTCTCTCTCTCTCTCTCTCTGTTTTTTCTTTTCTTCCCGTCTGTGTAGGCAGCCCGTTGAGTAACTTCTTTGACGTAATTAAACAGCTTTTTTCAGACGAGAAGATCAACTCGTCCCTCTCCCCCGGCGCCCCCGCCGCGCCTAGCTCCCCCGCCAAGCATGCCCCCGGCACCAAGCCCAGCCAGCCCCCGCCCAATGACTCTAAATGCCCCCCAGGCAAAGACAAAACAAAGATGGCGGCCGGCAACAGGACACAAGAACAACCTTAAGGAGCGGTAGCTGTGCATGCCTAGAGAAAAAGCCGTTATCAGGTCTTTAAGCGGGACGAGGACCCTTCAGTTAGGAGTGAAAACAAAAGAAAAACAAATCTACTTTTTGCCTATACATTTTCTACCGTATAATGGGAATGGCTATTTCAGTTTTAAAGTTGATCAGTATTTTACAATACGTAGCAAACGTAGCTTTGTCGTCCCTACCTTGTGTCCCTCTGTGTGTCCTCGGGGGTCTTTCGGTGGGTGTGTGTCCTTCCTCACAATGTGTGATGGCTTGACTTGTCTCTGCCACCAGGGATCATCCATAATAACTATTAACTTGGAGACCGAGCGACACCAAGAGAGTCTGAAGAAAAGAAAGAGGAAAACCCTTCCCTTCCCTCTCCCCCCTTCCTCCCCCTCTTCCAGTCCTTTCTCCGGCCGCATCAGTAGAGTCCACTTGGCCCCCCCCCCGACCAGACCAAACATAGAGACGTCTCGTAAAAAGAAAAAAAAAAGCCTTAAGACAGTGATGTTTGTCAATCTACACACACGCATCCCCCCCCTCTCTCCTCTTTTTCTCTTTCTTCTACCCCTCCCACATGTACATAAGAAAACACACGTACAGTACGTACTGTACGTACTGCTCAACACAAACATGATGCGGGATGTAATGACTTGGCACACGCTGACAGACAGGAAGCTGGAGCGGCGGACGACGACGCAGACGCGGACGAACGCTGGCTGGATTGTAATTCCTTTTAACGCCGTCTTTCTTTGTGAACGGCGGGGTCTGTAAACGCCGTCTCTGTGGCGTTTCTGTAAAATGGGTTTATTAAAAAGTCGCCCATAAAAAGTATGATAAAGGGGGTGGAGGTGATATTACATAAATGAATGATCTATTCTGTTGTACAGATTTAAATAATGTTCCGTATGTACAAAGAGTGTAGTTGTGACATTATGTTTTAAGTTGTGTTGCCATATTCTGGGTTCTGTACTCCTGTCTGTGCCGGCCCGGTCACACCAGCGTTTAAATAAAAACGCCGTCTGGCCTTTCACGTGCATTTTCCAATCTTCTTTTTTTATTATTATTTTCAAACTTTACAAATATGTTATACAGGGTTGGAACAATTCGGCATCATACTTACAAAATATATCAAAAAAGATAATAATTTCCATCCAAAGAACAGTCCCTCCAGAAAAACGCTGAGTTTTTTTGTGATTGTTGCGAGCAAAAATCCTTGATTATGCGGCACGTTTTGTTAAAAAATGCGATGGAATATGCGGGATATTTATGCAGGATATTTATGCAGGATTTTTATGCGATGAAATTGCGGGAACTTGCAAAAATGGCGGGAAATTGCAAAAATGGTGGGAACTTGCAAAAATGGCGGGAACTTGCAAAATGGCGGGAAATAGCAAAAATGGCGGGAACTTGCAAAAATGGCGGGAAATTGCAAAAATGGCGGGAACTTGCAAAAATTGCGGTTTGATGAAAAAGAGAAAAAAAGTGATTCCCCCAACACCGTGTTCTCACTAGGCGAAATGACGTCACTTCATAACGTTCCCATGGCAACAGGGGAAAATCGCTGCTCTTGTGTGAAGTAAACGCAACATTTCTCATCTTTCTGCTGAGATATATGTGACTTTTTTGCAACAAAAATGCAGGGATTATGAAATCATGCAAGCCCCGCATGTTTTGCGCAGAAATCGGCAATTTATGCGGCGAAAGTGCGGCGTATTTGAAAAAAAATGCGCCCCCCCCCCCCCCCCGCATAAATATGCGGACTTTGGCTGATTATGCGATCGCATGATCACGTTTTTCTGGAGGGACTGTAGAAGAACATTACAACCTGACTTAATGACACAAAAATGAAGCTCAAGAAGAATACACAAAGAGAATACAAAATACAGACAATACAATAAAAAGAAAAGGTTAAATGGCATGTAGGTTATACTATATAATCACATTTCAGTACATCAGCTACATAAATACTTAAATACTTTTCTTATTAAAAATTCAATTCTGAAGTGAGTTTTCCATTCTGGCCCGTAATGAAGTTGAGTTTGACTCTCCTGATCTAGAACAATACATTTTGCCGAGTCACTAGAACAGTACATTTTGCCGAGTCACTAGAACAATACATTTTGCCGAGTCACTTCCTGGTGTGAGCGGGCCTCGTCCATGACAGAAATGTCTCCTTTTTCCTTTTGCACTTTTGACAAGTGAGTCCGATGTCAGCGCGTTTTTTATTTTCACTATAATTTTTTTTACACTATCGAACTGCTGTGTATATTTTTGTACTTCATTGTATTTTTTTTCCCGTTATTAATTTATTCTCAGTTATTTATACGAAAGATGTCGAGAATGTTTCTTATCGTTGAAATTATTTAAGGATATTTTTGTCATGTTTAAGTTATTCGATGAAAAATGTTTTGTGAGAGCGTTTGTTCCTCTTTCTTTTCTTGTTTTTCTCTCGACGAGAGAAACCTGTAATATATACGTTACGTTGGGGGGGAGGGGAAATGATTTACCGTAATTTAAGAATGTAGACGTAGCCTCTGTGAGAGGAACAACCCCTTTGTTGATGTCTCTCCTCCCTCTCTCCCCGTGTGTATGATGACTCAGATCTCACCAAACACTCGTTCTGTAAATAAGCCGAGTTTACCGACACGCTTATTTTAAAAAACCAAGGGGATTCCTACTCTTAGCTTTGACCGCGTACGGTTGTTTGCATGTTCAGCATTCGT
Source organism: Gymnocephalus cernua (assembly GCA_023631565.1). NCBI lineage: Eukaryota > Metazoa > Chordata > Actinopteri > Perciformes > Percidae > Gymnocephalus > Gymnocephalus cernua. The sequence continues at coordinate 42,530,114 of CM042426.1, read as the reverse complement.
CTTTTCTTTGCATGTTGTCGTTGAAATTGTTCTCCCGTTTCCCCTTTTTCTCTCCACACTTATTTATGTATTTATGTTCTTTACGTGCATTTGTTTTAAAGGACAAATCTGGCGCAAAATGACCCTGGGGGTCAATAACACGCGCACCGAGTCGACCGTTCTCTGGGATACGTTTTCACGCTAATCCAACGTGAGCAGTTTTAGCGCAAACCGCTAATTAGCTTATAACGCTAGTCATCGGGACGCTGGTGAAGTAAAAATAAATCTCTATTTCTACACCGCTAACAAGGCTCAAAATATCACCACGCTTCCACGGTACGCCGTGTGACCAGTAACCAATAACACAGCTCAAGCACGGCGTTCGTCGTTCGACTGGTCGTGGCTGTTTTCCCAAGATGGCGCCCGCCTGTATACGTGACGAGTGGGCAGGCTTCTCTCCACAGAGTGAAGGCGCTATGGCGCCATTTTAATGCTATCAGACTCCTCACCCGCCGTTAGCATCCCATTGACTTCCATTCATTTTGGCGTCACTTTGACAGCCAATAACTTTACATCTGAAGCGTTTAAAGACTTTATTTGTCCGTTGTTTATTTCTAAAGAAACACGACAACGTATAAAAGGCTCCGTTACCTTGTACCTCACGTTATGGCTCCGTAGCAGACGTTTTTATAAAAATAGGCTAACGATTGCATCATAACCACGAGACTTACTGTCTCATAGTAGAGGAATTACCGTACAGTACAGGAGAAGCTCGCAGGCAGTTTGGACTTACATTAGCTGTTTAGTTTAATTACTAATATTAACTAGCATTTTAGTTATCAATAATTAGCCTGTGCCTATGTTATCTCCTTACATATACCTACGCTCTCCGTCTCTGATAGATTGGGAATGATTGAGATTTCTCTTGAACAGCTACCAGAAGACTTACAACGTTCAGACACGTTGCTCACGTCACATCTACGTCATCAAGCTCAGTTTGAGGCTGCTCAGTAACGCTCAGCCATCACCGGGGAAGTTCTTCTAATAGACTTCACTGGTCTCCGTCCAGAGCAACGGGATCTGTTGGTCCACTTCTATATACAGTCTGTGATACGTGAACGGTACTGTCTTTATAATCTATGTTTTTAATAAACTGTCTGCACACTTACAAAGTTCTCAATGCTTGTGTTTACATGTAGGGACCCTCATTATGCTGCCGTGGAAGCGTGGTGATATTTTGCGCCTTGTTATTGGTGTAGAAATAGTGATTTCTTGTTACTTTACCCTCTGTCCCGACGACTAGCGTTATAAGCTAATTAGCGGTTTGCGCTAAAACTGGTCACATTGGGTTAGCATGAAAACGTATCCCAGAGAACGGTCGACTCGGTGCACGTGTTATTAACCCCCAGGGTCATTTTGCGCCGGATTTGTCCTTTAATTTGCCTTGTTTTATATTTTGCTTCTCTTTCTTTTGCCACCTTCTTCCTCCCTTTTGATTACTGTGTGAACGCGCAGTAACCGTGCAATGCATCCTCCTTACTCATTCTCTCAAAGAGGGAGCTCTCTGGCGATCAGGTCGCTCACCGGCTCGGGTGGGCGTCGGGGTACCAGAGAGAAAAATTAAAGCAATACCTTTGAATTGTTTTCTACTGGGGGGAATCCAGAGCACACAGAATGGACTCGGAGCGCTACTACTGAGCAGGATAACCACTGGCAATGTATTCCCTTTGTGATGTTACTGTGAACAACTTCAGTGCTAAAGGAAATAAATCTGTTGACTTTGGAGCTGTGTGCACATTTGTTTTTTTTTGGGGGGGGGGGGTTATTAAGATGTTTATTCACAAATATATATGTACATATTTTACATGAGTTGTTTGCTAAACTCGAAAGCTATATAGTGTGACTATTTTATATTAATGAACGTCCGTTACAGTCAAACAATTGCCAAACGAGTTGCTACAAAGCTAATTAAAGGGGAGGAACTTCCTGTCTGTGTGTCCCGTGGGTTTGTCCTCCGCCACGCCGCTTCAGGAGACTAGCGGCAGGTCAGAGTGTGTTGAATGCGACGCGAGAAGTGAACGTGAACACAGATTATGAGCGATTCTTTCGCCCCGTGGTCACCAACCCAGAGGTGAAAAGACATCAAATCAACATCAAACATCGACATAAAAATGCAAATCAAACTGACGTCAAAAACAAAAAAAATCACACATTGATTTGACGTAAATTGAACGTCTAACATAATGGCCTACACATATATACATTAAACCAATTTCTGTGTTGGATTAACTTCCTATTTCACCCAATTACCACTGGAAGAAATTTGCATCCAAACTGAATAATATTATGTTATACAGCATCTTGATCAAGTCTTGACTAATGCTGCGTTCCAGACACAATTTTTAGCCCGTAAGTTACAACTTCAAGTCACGACTCACGACTTGGTGGCGTTCCAGGCAAAGTCACGAGCTGGCTAGCTAAACATTGTGCAGTTGGCAGGGTTCAGGTTAGGCTACCTAACGCTGACGTTAGCCAGCGGCTACCTAACGATGACGTTAGCCAGCGGCTACCTAACGCTGACGTTAGCCAGCGGCTACCTAACGCTGACGTTAGCCAGCGGCTACCTAACGCTGACGTTAGCCAGCGGCTACCTAACGCTGACGTTAGCCAGCGGCTACCTAACGTTAACGTTAGCTAGCGGCTACCTAATGTTGATGTTAGCTAGCACTAGCTAATACTAGTGATTTCTAGTCAGCAACATATTTTGGGCTTCATTTAATAAGCATAACCTGTAGTAGTACACAATCATATGTGTATTGTTTTAATTACAATGTGCGGAATTACTTTACGTTGCCTGTTTATGTCTATTTATTTCTATTTCTCACCGTTAATCACCGGCGTCTGTACAGCATCAACAGGGGTCGCCGTTGTTGTTTATGTGTGTGTGACGTCAAAAACTGTAACTGGGAGAACAACGATCTGGTACGAGTTCACGGGTAGAAGGTGGTGACAACACGAGTTACGGGTTGCCTGGAACGCAGCATAATATTTTACATCAAACTGATATCAAGGTGCCGGCCGGGAAAGTAAATATTGGAGCCGTTCTTCAACAAGCCACATATCTCCAGAACATTCTCACACTAAAACGGCATTTTTCAGACGGACACATCAGGAGGAAATTCACATAGTTTGAGACGTGTTTCTGTCTCAGGACCGAACTCTCGCGAGATCTGGCGACACAGAGAAGCTTACGTCAGCTAACATCAGCTAACGTTGGTGAACGCCCTAACAACTAATCTCTGTGATGATAAATATGTCTTTTAGCTGTAAATATCTTAACGTTAGCAAAGTAAAATATTAATAAATTATACAAATATAACTTTTCATCCATCCACCGGACGCCACAATCTTCTGATCATAGTCACGCTGAGAGATCCAGAGAGAGTTGTGTGGAGCCGATAGTCTTAATTAGCTTTGTAGCAACTTGTTTGGCAACGGCTCGAATGTATTAAAATAATAATAATGTCATTTATGGCGTCACAGCTTATAAAAAAAGCTAAAGGCGACGTCTTCAAGTTACTTAATTAGTCCGACAAACAGGCGAAGAAACTGATAAACATTTAAAGCAACAGAAAAATAAAAAAAATGCAACCAGAACTTGTGTTAATTTCACTTCATAAATGACTTAATCAATAATTAATATAACCGATTTCTTCCTTCCTGGTTGCAGAAATGTTCACTTGTGTCAAGATTAATAAATAGCATGAATAACTTCTTAAAACAAGGGCTGCACGATACGAGGAAAATATGCGACAACGTTGTTGAATATCGCGATAAATAAACAGTTCTGCTGCTTTCTGCTAAAATACAACAAACTGTCTGTTGCATTAAAAATAAATAACCATTTTATTGAACTAATTGAACATTCATTTAAATATAAAAGGCCGCACTGAATAAAGAACGACAGTTAACATTATAAAGTGCAGTTTTCTGCTGATATTTTCTTTCAGCTACGCGACATGTCGCAGCCTTTCACGATGCGTTTACTGCACCGGTTGCGATGACGACAAAAAAACTGATATTGTGCAGCCCTGGTTAAAACAGTCTGTTATCGTTCTACATGGACGTGTTCTCCCTAAGAAAACTAACAGTATACATGGCTACTATTCCCAAACACACACACACACACACACACACACACACACACACGTACCCGTGTGGCTGAACGCAGCGCAGCGTAGCGGCGGCGGATGCTGCTGCTGCTGCGTCCCTTTCTACTCTCGACACGCAGAGTGGAGCGTGTAAAGTCTGTGGATCAACGTGGCCTCCAAAACCTCCAGGAGAACCGGTGGATCCCGGTCCGGGGCGACCGTCTCCCGGCCGAGGGCGCCCAGCAGCAGGCGGTGGAAGTCCTCGCTGTCCAGCAGCCGATCCAGGTTCTGCAGGAAGAATCCTTCGCAGAACCGGCAGAGCTCGGCCGCTCCGTGCTGCTGCAGACACAAACACACAGAAAGGTCCGGAACATTTTAGCTACGTAACTTGGAGACGAGTGTAGGAAGGTCTCCTGTAACCCGCTGCATTATTAAACGTATCAATGTTTACATTCAGAACTCACCCCAAACAGTTACACAGCCTAACTTTGTGCTGCTGCAGACCCAAACGTGGGATAAAGTTCTGACAAATGGAGCACTAGAGTTTAGGTTAGTTTATGAGCTGATAATGTCGAGGACCGTCGCCTCAAATTAACTGTACAGTAAAAGGAGCAGCTGTAGTCCCCGGCCAGCTGACAACAGGCATCCTAAGATACAACGTTAAAGCCCCAGTGTGTAACGTTTGTAGTTGTTTATTATCAAAATCTGTGTTGCCCTTCACAAACTTGTCCTTTTTTATGAATATTTACCACCACCATCAATTTCAAGTATTCATATTGGCTTGAAATTTGCGCTTACATGAACTGGTGTAGACGCTCCATATTCATACATGAACTGGTGTAGACGCTCCATATTCATACATGAACTGGTGTAGACGCTCCATATTCATACATGAACTGGGGTAGACGTTCCATATTCATACATGAACTGGTGTAGACGCTCCATATTCATACATGAACTGGTGTAGACGCTCCATATTCATACATGAACTGGTGTAGACGCTCCATATTCATACATGAACTGGTGTAGACGCTCCATATTCATACATGAACTGGTGTAGACGCTCCATATTCATACATGAACTGGTGTAGACGCTCCATATTCATACATGAACTGGTGTAGACGCTCCATATTCATACATGAACTGGTGTAGACGCTCCATATTCATACATGAACTGGGGTAGACGTTCCATATTCATACATGAACTGGTGTAGACGCTCCATATTCATACATGAACTGGTGTAGATGCTCCATATTCATACATGAACTGGGGTAGACGCTCCATATTCATACATGAACTGGTGTAGATGCTCCATATTCATACATGAACTGGTGTAGACGCTCCATATTCATACATGAACTGGTGTAGATGCTCCATATTCATACATGAACTGGGGTAGACGCTCCATATTCATACATGAACTGGTGTAGACGCTCCATATTCATACATGAACTGGGGTAAACGCTCCATATTCATACATGAACTGGTGTAGATGCTCCATATTCATACATGAACTGGTGTAGACGCTCCATATTCATACATGAACTGGTGTAGACGCTCCATATTCATACATGAACTGGGGTAGACGCTCCATATTCATACATGAACTGTTGTAGACGCTCCATATTCATACATGAACTGGTGCAGACGCTCCATATTCATACGTGAACTGGTGTAGACGCTCCATATTCATACATGAACTGGTGTAGACGCTCCATATTCATACATGAACTGGTGTAGACGCTCCATATTCATACATGAACTGGTGTAGACGCTCCATATTCATACATGAACTGGTGTAGACGCTCCATATTCATACATGAACTGGTGTAGACGCTCCATATTCATACATGAACTGGTGTAGACGCTCCATATTCATACATGAACTGGTGTAGACGCTCCATATTCATACATGAACTGGTGTAGACGCTCCATATTCATGCATGAACTGGTGTAGACGCTCCATATTCATACATGAACTGGTGTAGACGCTCCATATTCATACATGAACTGGTGTAGACGCTCCATATTCATGCTCCATCTTGAAATACGTTAGCCGATAAGGGACATACAGGACATACTGCTCCGCCTTTCACGTTTTCGACTCACAGCTGCTGCTAATGCTGCTAATGCTGCTAATGCTGCTAATGCTGCTAATGCTGCTAATGCTGCTAACGCTGCTAATGCTGCTAATGCTGCTAATGCTGCTAATGCTGCTAACGCTGCTAATGCTGCTAATGCTGCTAATGCTGCTAATGCTGCTAATGCCGCTAATGCTGCTAATGCTGCTAATGCTGCTAACGGGTAAGTTAGAAGAAGAAGGAGACATGGAGGACGACACGTATTCAGAATCCAGATTTCAGGAACAGAATAAGAAAACGTAGATTGAAGAGAACAAGAGACCGTCATCAGAAAAAAGAGTGAACATTGGAGCTGCTTTGGACGCACACACCAGATCCCAACTAGTTAATTATCCTCCGGACCGCTGCAGTCTCCTTTTCTCTCTCTCTCCTTTCCGTCGGGTGGCGTGCCGCTCGTGGTGTGAAGCGTGCGTCCGCGCCACTGTCCGACATGCACTCCCATCATCCACGGCTGTAGACGGCCTTTTGTACACTTTCTCTTTTTGAAGTGTGAAGGCTACCGTAGCTGCAATACGTACTTTCAACTGCGTGGCGAGAGAGTTGATTACGATACATGATCTCAACGCTAGATGGGAGAAATAAATTCCTACACACTGGGGCTTTAACAATCACACGCTGCACCACATCAGGAAAATATGCCATGACTGGGGGCGGGAAAAATACATCGATTCAAGTATGTATCGTGATTTATTCTGCGTCAATTTTGAACCGCAACGGCCGCTGTGTTTTTGTACCTTGGCGGTGAGGTAGAGGCTGACGGCGTTGTCCAGAGTCAGACTTTGCGACAGCTTCATCTCACAGCAGCACCGCAGACCTCGGAGCTGGAAGAAAGCGGCCGCCGGCAGCAACTACGGGAAGAAAAAGCAAACAAACAGCCGCGACACGATGAATCCCAGTCTGAGAAAAAGCCTTTATTAAAATGAAACATCAAAAGAGATCCAGTCAAATTAAGAGTCAGTTCTGATTAATCTACATCCTTGACGTTCCACTTCCGGGATCGCTCCGTTGCCGGCAGAAAATCCGCCGGATTGCACGACTAACGCAACTTTTAAACGTACACGTTCCACCAAAACAAGTTCCTTCTGAGCCTGTTTTGCAGCGTCTTTTCTCCGGTGCTTAGAGCGTAACTCTCGCCAAAATGCATCCTAGGGTGTTTTTGTGAATGTATGTGAGTCAAACTTTAGTTAAAAAGCATATTTAGGACGGAAGCTCCACTTTTAAGATTCACCGTATTCTTGTTTTTGGGTCAAATGGCCTTTTGAATGGGAGAGCTAGGGGCACTTTTATGCTAGCCTCAAAATATCTATTTTTAACCCTCATGTTGTCCTCAGGTCAAATTTGACCCGTTTTCAAAGTTTTTTTTTAGAACAGAAAATATGGGACGTCGAAATAACTGCTGAAAATGTAAAAAAAACAAAACAAAAAAACCCGACAAACCTTAGGAAAAGCAACAAAAACAATGAAAAAACTGTCAAAAACACTGAAAGAAGACCTACAAACTGGAAAAAGCGACAAAAACTTTTAAAAAAGTGCCCAAAACATTGAAAAAGTTCCAAAATCGTCAGGAAAAAGCCGTACAAATGTTGAAAAAAGTGACCAAAGCATTGAGAAAAGCAACTTAAACAACAAAAGGGTTTTTTCATGGTGGACGGGAAGACAACACAAGGGTTAACCACTAAGAAGACGACACAACATGAGACTTTGCTCCGAGTGTCTCCAGGAGCTCTACACATTAACTCAGCATTGAGAACGTTGTTTGTGGACCCAGAGTTTACTAAAAAGAAAGGTTTTAACAACTCACCGCAGCTCTTGTTGTTTCCTGCCGCAGTCATATTATCAGTCAAAACTGATGAACGGACTCCAGAGGAGGAAATATCGTTCTTATATGAGGCTCCTTTTTCAACTACAAGGTCAATGTTGTTTTTTACGAACGACAAAACAAAAAAATCATCCGCACATTTATATGGAACTGAGCTTTAGGAGCTTTCCATGTTTACTCTCCTCCCTGTTACGTCGCATTCGGAAATCGACTAGTTTTGACTGGCAAAGATGGCAGCAACCGGAAACAACAAGAGCTCCGGTGAGTTGTTAAAACCTTTCTTTCTTTTTAGTAAACTCTGGGTCCACAAACAATGTTCTCAATGCTGAGTTAATGTGTAGAGCTCCTGGAGACACTCGGAGCAAAGTCTCATGTTGTGTCGAGTCTTCTTAGTGGTTAACCCTTGTGTTGTCTTCCCGTCCACCATGAAAAAAACCCTTTTGTTGTTTAAGTTGTTTTTTTCAATGCTTTGGTCACTTTTTTCAACATTTGTACGGCTTTTTCCTGACGATTTTGTGACTTTTTCAATATTTTGGGCACTTTTTTTTTAAGTTTTTGGCGCTTTTTCCAAAGTTTGCAGGTCTTCTTTCAGTGTTTTTGACAGTTTTTTCATTGTTTTTGTTGCTTTTCCTAAGGTTTGTCGGGTTTTATTGTTTAGTTTTTTTACATTTTCAGCAGTTATTTCGACATCCCATATTTTCTGTTCTAAAAAAACTTTGAAAACGGGTCAAATTTGACCTGAGGACGACATGAGGGTTAAAAATAGATATTTTGAGGCTAGCATAAAAGTGTCCCAAACAAGAATACGGTGAATCTTAAAAAGTGGCGATTCTGTCCTAAATAAAACTAAAGTTTGACTCACGTACATTCACAAAAACACCCTAGGGTGCATTTTGGCGAGAGTTACGCTGTAAGCACCACCCGAGACGACTGTGATTGGTTTAACCCTCCCGTCGTCCTCGGGGCAAATTTGACCCATTTTCAAGAAGTTTCTGTATCAGAAAATGTATGTTTCTTTCAACCACATTTTCAACAAAAAAAAAACTAGCGTGGATGGTTCCCTACGACGCTCTTCACTAGTAAAATAAATGATCAATTCGCTACTTTCATTGAATTTGGGTGTTTTATTCAATTTTATAGCATTTGAAAAAAAACAAATTATAATAGAACGGTGAAAAAAGTGACCAAAATGACCAAAAAAAGGCTTCAAAACGGCAGGAAAAAAATCCTACAAAAATGTTAAAAGGCACAGAAAAAAAGTCGATAAAAACATCGGAAAACGTGACAAAAAAACTTGGATAAAAGTGACAAAAATGTTGACCCAAAAAAACAACGGGAAGACAACACAAGGGTTAAAGAAACGCCAATAAACCAGTTAAGTCGTTGTCAATAGGGAGCTGCAATGAGGGAAATATACGATAACGTTGAATGATAATACGATAATACTTGCGATAAATAAAGAGATATTAAAGTGTATTCAGTTCTGCTGCTTTCTGTGTTCTCCTAAAACACAACAAACTTTACAACTTTCTTTTATTCAACCAATTGAACGTTGAATATAAAAGAAATTATCAACAGAAAACTGCACTTTATCTCTTTATTTATCGCAACTAATAACTTTATTCCTCATACGGCGCAGCCCTCGTTAAATGGGCATTAATGATGTCGTCTCACATCGATCGCAGGGCCCCGATTTCAGCAAATATCGCATTGCCGCCCCAAGAACCGATATCGCGAGTCGTGATTTCCACCTCTAGACTGCAGTGGAGTGGTTTTACCTTCAGGGCTTCAGAGTGCGAGACGGCGAGTCCCTCCGTTCCTCCGCAGTACAGAGACTTCATCATCATCTGCAGAATAAACACACACTTCAGTCACACAGCCCTGCGTCACATTCACACCCGAGCGCAGACGGCGAGCGGCGTGTCCCACCTGGAAGCCGCTGTAGGTCATGTGACTGACGTGGATGATGTTGTTCGGGGAGTCGCACAGCATTTGTCGAAACCTGACGCGACAAAAACACACGTCAGAACTTCAGAGTTTGATTATTATCATTATAATTATTATAGCCTTTATTTATTCAGGGAGGGCCATCGAGAGCTAACTGATTAACGACGACCTGATTAAAGCACAAAGAAAAACTAAAAAACAATCAAAAAACTTACAGTACAAATAAATTATCTGATCATAAAACAATACATAAATTAGAATATGTAAAAAAATAATGGAGGAATCACAAAATCACAGTTCATAGAAACAATAAGAACAAGTGAGAAGCACCGATGGAGGCGAATAACCCCAGCCACAGACTGGCTACGTGGCGTGTCTGTTTTTATTTCGGCTCCCATGGTAACAGGTTATAGCGTGCACGCTGCCTGGTGACACGCACGTCCCACGCGCGGCTCAAGCCGCGCCAAAAACGTGTGCATGCTAGAAATAGAATCAACGCCTATTTTTCACGCGACACGCGAGCGTGTCGGAAGCGTTTCCAGGCAAAATAGAATAAGAAAAGATGTTTATATGTCATTTTGACACAAATACATATTAATAAATTACATTTTGATGTTTGAAAGTCTCGAGGTTTTGACATAAATGCAGATACATAAATGTAAAATAAAAATATAAAATATTGAATTTTAAATGTCAATACTGGAGCCTATTTTGCCGTCAACTGTATAGCCGACGTGCTGCAGCAGCAGCTACAGCTACAGCAGCAGCTACAGCAGCTACAGCAGCTACAGCAGCAGCTACAGCAGCTACAGCAGCAGCTACAGCAGCTACAGCAGCTACAGCAGCTACAGCAGCAGCTACAGCAGCTACAGCAGCTACAGCAGCAGCTACAGCAGCTACAGCAGCTACAGCAGCTACAGCAGCAGCAGCTACAGCAGCTACAGCAGCTGCAGCTGCTGCAGCTGCAGCTGCTGCAGCTGCTGTAGTTGCAGCTGCTGCAGCTACAGCAGCAGCTGCTGCTGTAGCTGCAGCTGTAGCTGCTGCTGCTGTAGCTGCTGTAGCTGCTGCTGTAGCTGCTGCTGCTGCTGTAGCTGCTGTAGCTGCTGCTGTAGCTGCTGTAGCTGCTGTAGCTGCTGCTGTAGCTGCTGCTGTAGCTGCTGCTGCTGTAGCTGCTGTAGCTGCTGTAGCTGCAGCTGTAGCTGCTGCTGCTGTAGCTGCTGTAGCTGCTGCTGTAGCTGTTGCTGCAGCAGCAGACACGTTTCTGGTGTGCAATTAAAGACATAGAAAACGCCACGCAGCTGACACGCAACAGAAACGCCACGCTCACGCCACGCAGCCAGTCTGTCTCCGGCCTAAGAGGGCTAATAAAAACAAGAGCAGTCCCTATGTAGCATCACGTTGGAAACGAGTTGGTCTAATTTGAGAGAATCCTGCAGCCAGTTCCTTCGGTCAGGAGCGTAAAAGTTAGAAGCACTCTTTCCTAATTTACAACCGATGCGTGGCGTGATATTTCCATAACGGCAGAGCGGAGCGATTCAATTCATTCCCTATGAGAACCAGCGAAATCCACCCACGGCGGCGAAAGTGCCCGGATGTTCACCGCTCTCCCCGCTCTCCCAAAGTTGACTCAGAGTTTTTCCAAGCAGCCAATGAGAGGGCAGACTCGCGAACGTGCCTCCAATATATTCTGCCGTGTATACACACATGCTATACACGGCGTGTAAAAGACTGTGATCTTCCTATAGCTGACTTCATGATACGTCTGTGTGTGACTGCAGGGATGCTAACAGCTAGCTTAGCAGAGGATTCATGTTGCAAGTTGTTCTGTATGTAAAAAAAATACAAACGAAAATTGTTAATCACAACAAAAATAACTCAGCAATTTAAGCAGACAAGAACAGGTGATTTAGCGCATTAAGTCAGAGGACAGACCGTTCAGACGCGGACATCAGCAGCACGCGGTGGGCGAAGAACGGACGCCCGTCCACCATGAACGTCACATCCGACATCTCGCGGTTGTTCAGGAAGTGAATGTCTGAGGACAGAGAGAGACGGCCGTGAAATCCTTCAAGTGTTTGTCAGATGCAGAAGAGAAGGGCGAGTTGTCACGCGGCAGCCGTGATGCGTTACCCAGCTGCGTGGACAGAGTGGCGTCCACGGGCGGCACGGGCGGGACGGGAGCGCCGCCGTAGCAGTGAGAGAACACGGACGCCAGCCGCTTGGTTACCACGTAGTCCTGCAGAGGAAAACACAGCATGACGATCCATCATGTAACAATTGTTTAAAAGGTCCTCAACTCAAGATAAAAATCCGGCCCCTCGCTAATTTTGATCCGTCCCTCATCAATCATCAATTTAGGTTCACACTACATTTTGGGCTCGCCTGGTTTGAGACTCAGAAATTCCTCCTAAACAAGGAAAGTTTGCGCGTTCAGGCCGTGAAACAGGTTGTTGTGAGCGTGGTAGCCGACCTTTGAAAATCTAATCACGGCGCTGTTTGATTCGCTAGATTTTATGATGGCTAATCACCTTTTTGTTCCTGACTTTATGTCGACCGAGCTGTAAGTGAGAAAGCGATATGAGACACGCAATAAAAACAAGAATATAGAAAGAAATATTTGACTGTTTCAAAATAAAAGCGTGCCAATAAACTCTTGATGTGATTCTCATTTTGAAAAGATGTTTATATGTCATACTGACACAAATACATATTAATAAATGACGTGTTGATGTTTGAAAGTCTCGAGGTTTTGACATAAATGCAGATATATAAATGTAATTTAAAAAAAATAATAATAAATAATTATAGTGATTTTCAAATATTGCACCTGTCAATACAGAACCAAATATTCCGTCAATACTGCCGACGTTGTCTTTGCTGTAATCAGATCAGAATATATGTATGTTGAACGTGAAGTATATTACTGCTTGAGTGCAGTAAATCAATGGGAAACATCCATGTGACACGTTTCTGGTGTGCCAAGACATAGAAACATCCACGCAGCCGCCACCAACTGACATGCAACAGAAACGCCACGCTCACAGCACGCAGCCGGTGTGCAGGAGGCCTAAAGAGCGACAGAGAGGTGCCGAGGAGCCGTACCTTGCTGGTTTCCAGCATGCTGAACATGAGCGGGATGCCAGTGGAGAGGAGCTCGGGGCTGTAGTCCTCCGTCCCGATGGACGGGAACTCTGTGAGGAGGGAGACCGTGACTCTGTCCCGGCACAGCTGCTGGGCTCTGTGGAGAGACTCCAGCCAGATGTGGAGCCTCCAGGGAACACCTGGACACAGCAGGACGGGGGAACAACGCAGCTCTTAGAATATCAGACTTTGGTGATCAGTGGCATATAGTACAACCCAAAATCAGAAAAAGTTGGGACAGTATGGAAAACACAAATAAAAAAAGAAAGTAGTGATTTCTAAATGTGCTTTGACTTGTATTTCATTGCAGACAATACAACAGCACATCATTTAATGTTTTCCTCATGATTTTTATTGTTTTTGTTTAAAAAAAACCAAATTCCTATTTTGGTTCTTGCAACACATTTCAAAAAAAGTTGGAACAGTAAAGCATTTACCACTTTGTAATGTTGCCATTCCTTCACAACACTTAAAAGACGTTTAGGGACTGAAGACACCAAGTGATGAAGTGTTTCAGGTGTAATTTTGTCCCATTCTTGCTGCAAACAAGTCTTAAGGTGGGCAACAGTACAGGGTCTTCGGTGTCGCATTTTGCGCTTCAAAATGCGCCTCACATTCTCTATTGGAGACAGGTCGGGACTGCAGGCAGGCCAGTCAAGTACCCGTATCCTCTTCCTCCGCAGCCAGGACTTTGTAATGTGTGCAGAATGTGGTTTTGCATTATCTTGTTGAAATATGCATGGACGTCCCTGGAAAAGATGTCTTCTTGAAGGCAGCATATTGTGCTCCAAAATCTCTATGTACTTTTCAGCATTAATGGTGCCATCACAGAAGTGCAAGCTACCTTTGCCAAGGGCACTGACACAACCCCATACCACGATAGACCCTGGCTTTTGGACTTGTTGCTGGTAACAGTCTGGATGATCCTTTTCTTCTTTGGTTCAGAGCACACAGCGTCCATTTCTCCCAAAAAATACCTGAAGTACTGATTCATCTGACCACAGTACACCTTTCCACTGTGTGATGGTCCATCCCAGATGCCTCCGAGCCCAGAGAAGTCGACGGCGCTTCTGGACACTGTTAACATAGGGCTTCCTTTTGGCACAGTACAGTTTTAACTGGCATTTGTGGCTGTAACTATGTATTGTGGTACTTGACAAATGTTTGCCAAAGTAGTCCTGAGCCCATGTGGTGATATCGCTTATAGATGAATGACGATTCTTGATGCAGTGCCGCCTGAGGGATCGGAGATCACGGTTGTTCAGCTTAGGCTTGCGCCCTTGTCCTTTACGCACTGAAATTCCTCCTCATTCCTTGAATCTTTTAATTATGTTATGCACTGTTGAAGGTGAAATAAGCAAATGTCTTCCTATCTTTCTTTGAGGAACATTGTTTTTAAACATTTCAATAATTTTCTCACGTATTTGTTGGCAAACTGGCGATCCTCGGCCCATCTTTGCTCCTAAAGGACTAGACCTTTCTTGGATGCTGCTTTTGTACCAAATCATAATTACAATCACCTGTTGACATCACCTGTTTCAAATCACATCATTATTTAACCAATTTACCTGATTACTAGCCCTAAATTGCTCCTGTCCCAACCTTTTTTGGAATGTGTTGCAGGTCTGAATGACAGGAAAGGATGTATATTTACAAATGAAATTAAGTTGACCAGACAAAATATGAAATATTTTATGTTCACATTGTCTGCAATGAAATACAAGTCAAAGTACATTTAGAAATCACTACTTTCTTTTTTTATTTGTGTTTTTCTTACGGTCCCAACTTTTTCTGATTTGGGGTTGTAGTGTATATATTAGAGACACACAACTTTTTATAGGTCAGAAAAAAACTCTAAATTAGCATCCCCATTTTCTGAATGAAGTAGTATTACAATTTTGAAAATCACTCAAGAAGAAATGTGTAGTTTTACACATGTATGTTGCCATTTAAAGTAACAACAGGTTGAAGGTTTTGATGAAGTTACTGTTAGTATTCTATGTAATCTGTAACTCATATATTCTTGTATAATCATCATTCAAAATGTATTTCATGTGTATTCCATATGTTAAGATTGTTTCCTCTCACAGTGTATTGCATGTTAGACTGTATTTTAGAATGAATAAAAAGGGAGGATTGATAGGTTTAGTGAATTGTAGCATGAAGTGTGTTCAAATGTGTTTACAGCTCTTCCAGCTATTTTGAGAAAAATGCCTAAGTGTCACGTGACTGAGTCTAACAGAAAAACATCTTATTATGGCAAATCTATTAACAGGCATGTGCCCTAAAAGGCATAGTTTTAAGACACTAGACTCAAGGTCTGTAATAATAATAATAATAAATTGAATTTATATAGCGCTTTTCATAGACTCAAAGTCGCTTTACAGGGAAGAATTACAAGTAAGGAAAATACAGCATAACATGAGGAAAGGGGAGGAACACCTCGGCAGTAAGCACATACAACACGATTCAACACATGACTTGCAACAGGGGAGGGAAATGGGGGGAATGGGGGGTGGAGGTAACCCAGACATCGGCAAGCACAGAGCCATAGAGATAGTGTCTTTCTCTATCACTCTGGGCAAGCAGCCATCAGAGCAGGCAGAGAAGCGGCGAATAAACAGCGCCAGCGTCCTCTCCGTCCAACCGAATGGCGCTGGTCACAGACCAGCTTGTCAGACTGGGGGGTAAAAAAGCGGCGAAGGCGTGGGACGGGGGTATTAGGGGGGAGGGGGGCCTGGTGAGAGTCGCTTAGCCTGGCACCCATTGGGGCCTCAGTCCGCAGGATGTCATAGCGTTAACACAGCAAGTTGCCATGGAGACAACCTTGAATAGGTCCCAAGCAGAGTCAACAATCAGCAGGTGTCTGAGGGAAGTTGGGGAGGAACGCAAGAGTGTCTCTCTGCAATGCTCTTCGAGGGGGAGTTGTTGTTCTAGCAGCGGCTTTGGCCGAGGCCAGTGCTGGATAAGGGGGCCGACAGTTGATAAGATTGTAAGCAAGAAAACCAGTATAAACAGACTCTAGCTGCAGGCAGACATTTGGACATCTATGGGCTCACACGCTGTGAGCGCACGGTTGTTTCATTGTCACGAAAGATTGTTCATTGTTTGAATAAAGCTGCACTTGAATCCAAGATCATCTGACTTCTTCATCTGTTGCGGACTCCTTCATCACTTCTGAACTTCCAGTTACCTTGCACGGCAGCTGAATCCTCGCGAGACTCGTGGGATCACACACAACACAAAACACATCTTGTCGGCCTTCAACTGAATGCGTTTGTGTTCGTACAGCCGCGGACAGAACAAATCAGCGTCCGGCGAGGAGCTGCCGGCAGCTACGGCCGTGGTTTAGGTGTGTGTTTAAGGTGAGAACTAACCCCTGCACATATCCAAACTACTGGATGCACTGCATGTTCGGCAACCGAAATTATTCGGCTGAAAATAGCACAGATAAAAATATAGTTTCTGCTGGAAAGTTTGGTATTTGGCCAAGTTTTTCACTGTATTCGCTTTCAGCCAACAATGTTAATTTCTGCATCCTGAATCCAAACAGAAATGTTGAGGAGTTTGACATCATGAGCTCACCCATGTCTCTGATCTCCATGGTAACGTCCAGGTAGCCGTGCTCGGCGCTGTAGTAGGCCGCCTGCTGCAGGGCTTTCATCCTGGCTTTACACAGCCGGGGAACAGGGCTCAGGGAGTCAGGAGCTGGAGCTTCCTGGTCCTCCTCCTCCTCCTCCTCCTCCTCCTCCTCCTCTTCGTCCTCCACTCCTTCAGCCAGGATCTCCTCCAGAGAGAGGATGTCTTCCTTCCTGTGCTGCGGCTGAAGCAGCAGCCTCCTCAGGATGTTCCTGTAGAAGAGAGAGAGAGGACCGGTGAGGCTCTGTGTGTTTTGTTTCATGCATTTTAAATGAAAACCCCTCATCTTACTGTTCTGTATCAGCCTTTGTAGTTGCTGCTCCCAAAATGTGGAACCAGCTGCCTTTAGATATCAAATGTGCTCCGTCCATTTCTGTTTTTCAATCTAGGCTAAAGACATTTTTACTCACTGGCCTATTTAACACACTAATCTCTCATTCTGTTATCGTGTCTATAATTCTGTATCTGTAAATTGCTGCATGCTGTTGTCGTCGTGGGGATGTTTCTTTTTCTGTTTTCTCTGTACTTTTATTTTACATTTTAATGTTCTTATATACTAGCCTAGAAATCTAGACGCGCCCTAGCGGCAGCAAATGTAATCTGCAGCCGGGGTCCGTCTAGCAAGTCTCTCTCTCGGCTTGCGAGCTGGAAAAACCAAACTCTAGTCAGGCCAATCACATCGTGTATAGAGGCGGTGGGCGGGGCTTAACATAATGACGGCAGAGTTGTGACGGTTTTGCGTGAATTCCCTGCTACTTGCAAACAAAGAAGATGGCTGCTGCTGCTGGCGAACAGCGGTCTCTGGAAGACTTCATTCTTCATTCATGTCATTCTTACAAAAGGAAGATGTGTTTAAAGTAAGTTTAAAGTTGAATCTATCAACTAGCGTTGCTCTGGTTGGTTGTAAATGGACTGTATTTATATAGCGCTTTTCTATTCTTAACGACTACTCGGGAAAAATACCTGTGGGATCCTGGTATATTCAGCATGTCAGTACTGTGTGTTCATGTGCTGAAGGATTTTGTATTTAATGCAACCGTCACTGTTACAGTCAGACCTTAAATTGATGTGATGTAACTGGATCAACTCTTCACCTGAAGTGGTTTCTTCTCACCACTTTTATTGCTGAAACGGCAGCTTACAGTTCATATATTTCTCATGATTCTACTGCTGTAAATGTCTGGATAAATGTCTCACCTGTGCCCGTGTGCTGCTGCATAGCTGAAGCAGTTCATGTCCTCATACAGCGGTGATGTCAGTGAATTCCCATGATGCACTCTGAGCAGAGGGTCTGCTCCATGGGTGAGGAGCAGGCTCACCATCTCGTAGTAACCTGAGAAGATGTTGTTGGATTTATTCAAGAGAGAGAGGCATCACCTGTACCTCAACATGCACCTGTTTGTGTTGCATGTACATGTACTATTATTTAAATAGAACAAATCAAAATGTAGGCAAACTGTATAGCAGGAGTCAGCAACCTTATGCGTCAATTATACTGGCCGCAGCCAAGCTGGCGCATCCAAATGTGACGTCACGGGATCGCCGTGAGTATTTATACTCGCGCTGGTGGTCGCGGCACTAGTTGCAGTCTTCTCCAGAACAGCGGTGGCGCTAAGGAGCAAAGGCTACCGATGTTTTTCTTTCTACGGACTAGAAGAAGAAGAAAAAGATAAACAACGGCAGAACAGGCAGCAACAGTGCCGTCAATGCTGCGATCTGATTGGATGAGCTACTTGGTGGGATCGGGCCTTTCATTCACCATAAAAGAACTCATCTTAATCCAGTAAGTTTACCAGAGAGACCTGCAGTCACTCGGAGAGTCCTGGCTTCCTGTTTCCGGTTATCTGGTGCGCGACCTGTGCTCGCGCGCTGAAAATCGGACGCGGCGGCCGGAAAATTACGTCATTTTGATGTCACGAATGCGCGCACCACCTCCAACGCGTCAAACATAAATGAGCCATTAAGAACGTGTGCCACCACTGGCACACTAGCAATATATGCACAAGAGCAGAGATATTCAACAGGGGGTCAGTGACCCCTAGGGGGTCCTCAGAGTAAGTGCAGGGGGGCCGCCAAATCCTGTCTAAAATATTTTTTTTTAAAGTTTATTTTTTCTAAAATTCAAATATGTCTGAAAATATACAATAACATGAATCCAACCTATTATTAAGAAAGATAATTTGGCCTTTTTGTAAAAACAACATATAATTTACACATTGAAGATAAGTCAGTCCCTCCAGAAAAACGCGGAGTTTTTTTGTGATTGTTGCGGGCAAAAATCCTTGATTATGCGGCACGTTTTCTTAAAAAATGTGATGGAATATGCGGAATATTTATGCAATTTTATGCGATGAAAATGTGGGAACTTGCAAAAATTGCGGGAACTTGCAAAAACTGCGGTTTGATGAAAGAGAGAAACGAAGTGATTCCCCCCCAACGCCGTGTTCTCAGTAGGTGAAATTACGTCACTTCATAACGTTCCCATGGCAACAGGGGAAAATGGCTGCTCTTGTGTGAAGGAAACGCAACATTTTTCAACTTTCTGCTGAGATATATGTGACTTTTTTGCAACAAAAATGCGGGGATTATGAAATCATGCAAGCCCCGCGTATTTTGCGCGGAAATCGGCAATTTATGCGGCGAAAGTGCGGTGTATTTGAAAAAATGCGGCCCCCGCATAAATATGCGGACTTTGGCTGATTATGCATTGAATTCTGCGATCGCATAATCGCGTTTTTCTGGAGGGACTGATAAGTGTACTATATATAGGTAAAGTAGCTATATTAGCCATAGAGGTAAGCTTAAGGATTTACTGTGCCTTCCACATGCATGTTTAACATTAAAACATGATGTATAAATAATACATATCTATTCATTTTCATCCATCCGGCCCAGTTTAACATGCAACTTAATTTCATACAATATATATATACAGTGTAGGGGGTCCCTGCTCTGTCTCTCCTTCAGCTAAGGGGTCCTTGGCCTAAAAAATGTCGAAGACCCCTGCACAAGAGCGTTTTCCGAAACGTTCAAATGTGCATGTTAAATGGCCTCTTTCACAGCCATTGGCAGGAGAACAGCCAGAAGTCTGATTAACTCACTGCCTTTGTCACAGAATGTGACACAAAGGGGAAAATGGCAGGCGTAATGCTGATACAGCACACTGATTAACATGAACATTTGATATGAGCACTTTATATTAAAAAGGTTGCTGACCCCTGCTCTACAGTTGTGTTTGACTGCTCTACAGAGTCTGTCAGTGTGTTGTCAAAGTCTGTGATTTATTTCTATGGAGTAAACCCACGGAGGTGTTCCCTAGCAACACACCTGCAGCAGCAGCCAGCTGCAGCGGCGTCTCAGCTGAGCTCTGCTGAGCGTCCAGCAGGGCTCCTCCCTCCACATCTGCTCCGGCCTCCAACAGCAGCTGGCAGCAGGACGACACCACACCGTCACACATCAACAACCGTCTTAGCAGCAGCTTCCTCTAAGATTGTAGTCATGGTATGTAAAAAACAACTTAAAGTGTAACTTTGTTTTGCTTTTCAACCTGGACCCTGTTTTCCCATGTTTTTGTGTCTGAGTGACAACATGTTTAAACTGTTCCACTATTAAGTAAAATCCCTGCAGTCCGCACCTCTAATATACGTCTACTAAAAGTTCTGTTGTTGCCACTGACAGACTCAGATTATTATTCTAAGTGTCTGACAACATGATGAAAGGATCCCTACAGAGATAGACCTTTTAGTTAAAGAGTAAGATCCTTTTAGTTTAACATGAAACAGCCCCGAAATCACCATCACCAAACTACACCAGACTCCATGTAAATAATCACTACTTTATCAAAAGTACTTACGATAATAAGTACTACTTATCATTGTAAAACACACTTCATTCAAAGTGGACAGAAACTAAATAAAACTACCAAAAGCCGTCTTGGTTCATCTTTCCACTGTTCCAACAATCACCACTCTGGTCTGGTTGAAATAAACTCTTAATTCACCCATTTACATGTGGAGATATGCTGGATCTATACACGCTAAAAGTAGTGATTATTTACATGGAGTCTGGCTCTATACACGCTAAAAGTAGTGATTATTTACATGGAGTCTGGCTCTATACACGCTAAAAGTAGTGATTATTTACATGGAGTCTGGCTCTATACATGCTTAAAGTAGTGATTATTTACATGGAGTCTGGCTCTATACATGCTAAAAGTAGTGATTATTTACATGGAGTCTGGCTCTATACACGCTAAAAGTAGTGATTATTTACATGGAGTCTGGCTCTATACACGCTAAAAGTCCTGATTATTTACATGGAGTCTGGCTCTATACACGCTAAAAGTCCTGATTATTTACATGGAGTCTGGCTCTATACACGCTAAAAGTAGTGATTATTTACATGGAGTCTGGCTCTATACACGCTAAAAGTAGTGATTATTTACATGGAGTCTGGCTCTATACACGCTAAAAGTCCTGATTATTTACATGGAGTCTGGCTCTATACACGCTAAAAGTCCTGATTATTTACATGGAGTCTGGCTCTATACACGCTAAAAGTAGTGATTATTTACATGGAGTCTGGCTCTATACACGCTAAAAGTCCTGATTATTTACATGGAGTCTGGCTCTATACACGCTAAAAGTAGTGATTATTTACATGGAGTCTGGCTCTATACATGCTAAAAGTAGTGATTATTTACATGGAGTCTGGCTCTATACATGCTAAAAGTAGTGATTATTTACATGGAGTCTGGCTCTATACACGCTAAAAGTAGTGATTATTTACATAGAGTCTGGCTCTATACACACTAAAAGTCCTGATTATTTACATGGAGTCTGGCTCTATACACGATAAAAGTAGTGATTATTTACATGGAGTCTGGCTCTATACACGCTAAAAGTCCTGATTATTTACATGGAGTCTGGCTCTATACACGCTAAAAGTCCTGATTATTTACATGGAGTCTGGCTCTATACACGCTAAAAGTCCTGATTATTTACATGGAGTCTGGCTCTATACACGCTAAAAGTAGTGATTATTTACATGGAGTCTGGCTCTATACATGCTAAAAGTCCTGATTATTTACATGGAGTCTGGCTCTATACACGCTAAAAGTAGTGATTATTTACATGGAGTCTGGCTCTATACACGCTAAAAGTCCTGATTATTTACATGGAGTCTGGCTCTATACACGCTAAAAGTCCTGATTATTTACATGGAGTCTGGCTCTATACACGCTAAAAGTAGTGATTATTTACATGGAGTCTGGCTCTATACATGCTAAAAGTCCTGATTATTTACATGGAGTCTGGCTCTATACATGCTAAAAGTCCTGATTATTTACATTGAGTCTGGCTCTATACACGCTAAAAGTCCTGATTATTTACATGGAGTCTGGCTCTATACACGCTAAAAGTAGTGATTATTTACATGGAGTCTGGCTCTATACATGCTAAAAGTAGTGATTATTTACATGGAGTCTGGCTCTATACATGCTAAAAGTAGTGATTATTTACATGGAGTCTGGCTCTATACACGCTAAAAGTAGTGATTATTTACATGGAGTCTGGCTTTATACACGCTAAAAGTCCTGATTATTTACATGGAGTCTGGCTCTATACACGCTAAAAGTCCTGATTATTTACATGGAGTCTGGCTCTATACACGCTAAAAGTAGTGATTATTTACATGGAGTCTGGCTCTATACATGCTAACAGTCCTGATTATTTACATGGAGTCTGGCTCTATACATGCTAAAAGTCCTGATTATTTACATGGAGTCTGGCTCTATACACGCTAAAAGTCCTGATTATTTACATGGAGTCTGGCTCTATACATGCTAAAAGTAGTGATTATTTACATGAAGTCTGGCTCTATACACGCTAAAAGTAGTGATTATTTACATGGAGTCTGGCTCTATACACGTTAAAAGTCCTGATTATTTACATAGAGTCTGGCTTTATACACGCTAAAAGTCCTGATTATTTACATGGAGTCTGGCTCTATACACGCTAAAAGTCCTGATTATTTACATGGATTCTGACTCTATACATGCTAAAAATAGTGATTATTTACATGGAGTCTGGCTCTATACACGCTAAAAGTAGTGATTATTTACATGGATTCTGACTCTATACATGCTAAAAATAGTGATTATTTACATGGAGTCTGGCTCTATACACGCTAAAAGTCCTGATTATTTACATGGATTCTGACTCTATACATGCTAAAAATAGTGATTATTTACATGAAGTCTGGCTCTATACACGCTAAAAGTAGTGATTATTTACATGGAGTCTGGCTCTATACACGTTAAAAGTCCTGATTATTTACATAGAGTCTGGCTCTATACATGCTAAAAGTCCTGATTATTTACATGGAGTCTGGCTCTATACATGCTAAAAGTCCTGATTATTTACATTGAGTCTGGCTCTATACACGCTAAAAGTCCTGATTATTTACATGGAGTCTGGCTCTATACACGCTAAAAGTAGTGATTATTTACATGGAGTCTGGCTCTATACATGCTAAAAGTAGTGATTATTTACATGGAGTCTGGCTCTATACATGCTAAAAGTAGTGATTATTTACATGGAGTCTGGCTCTATACACGCTAAAAGTAGTGATTATTTACATGGAGTCTGGCTTTATACACGCTAAAAGTCCTGATTATTTACATGGAGTCTGGCTCTATACACGCTAAAAGTCCTGATTATTTACATGGAGTCTGGCTCTATACATGCTAAA
Source organism: Gymnocephalus cernua (assembly GCA_023631565.1). Classification (NCBI taxonomy): domain Eukaryota; kingdom Metazoa; phylum Chordata; class Actinopteri; order Perciformes; family Percidae; genus Gymnocephalus; species Gymnocephalus cernua. Next base: position 42,506,545 of record CM042426.1, on the reverse strand, counting down.
AGTAGTGATTATTTACATGAAGTCTGGCTCTATACACGCTAAAAGTAGTGATTATTTACATGGAGTCTGGCTCTATACACGTTAAAAGTCCTGATTATTTACATAGAGTCTGGCTCTATACACGCTAAAAGTCCTGATTATTTACATGGAGTCTGGCTCTATACACGCTAAAAGTCCTGATTATTTACATGGATTCTGACTCTATACATGCTAAAAATAGTGATTATTTACATGGAGTCTGGCTCTATACACGCTAAAAGTAGTGATTATTTACATGAAGTCTGGCTCTATACACGCTAAAAGTAGTGATTATTTACATGGATTCTGACTCTATACATGCTAAAAATAGTGATTATTTACATGGAGTCTGGCTCTATACACGCTAAAAGTAGTGATTATTTACATGAAGTCTGGCTCTATACACGCTAAAAGTAGTGATTATTTACATGGAGTCTGGCTCTATACACGTTAAAAGTAGTGATTATTTACATGGAGTCTGGCTCTATACACGCTAAAAGTCCTGATTATTTACATGGATTCTGACTCTATACATGCTAAAAATAGTGATTATTTACATGAAGTCTGGCTCTATACACGCTAAAAGTAGTGATTATTTACATGGAGTCTGGCTCTATACACGTTAAAAGTCCTGATTATTTACATAGAGTCTGGCTTTATACACGCTAAAAGTCCTGATTATTTACATGGAGTCTGGCTCTATACACGCTAAAAGTCCTGATTATTTACATGGATTCTGACTCTATACATGCTAAAAATAGTGATTATTTACATGGAGTCTGGCTCTATACACGCTAAAAGTAGTGATTATTTACATGGATTCTGACTCTATACATGCTAAAAATAGTGATTATTTACATGGAGTCTGGCTCTATACACGCTAAAAGTCCTGATTATTTACATGGATTCTGACTCTATACATGCTAAAAATAGTGATTATTTACATGAAGTCTGGCTCTATACACGCTAAAAGTAGTGATTATTTACATGGAGTCTGGCTCTATACACGTTAAAAGTCCTGATTATTTACATAGAGTCTGGCTCTATACATGCTAAAAGTCCTGATTATTTACATGGAGTCTGGCTCTATACATGCTAAAAGTCCTGATTATTTACATTGAGTCTGGCTCTATACACGCTAAAAGTCCTGATTATTTACATGGAGTCTGGCTCTATACACGCTAAAAGTAGTGATTATTTACATGGAGTCTGGCTCTATACATGCTAAAAGTAGTGATTATTTACATGGAGTCTGGCTCTATACATGCTAAAAGTAGTGATTATTTACATGGAGTCTGGCTCTATACACGCTAAAAGTAGTGATTATTTACATGGAGTCTGGCTTTATACACGCTAAAAGTCCTGATTATTTACATGGAGTCTGGCTCTATACACGCTAAAAGTCCTGATTATTTACATGGAGTCTGGCTCTATACACGCTAAAAGTAGTGATTATTTACATGGAGTCTGGCTCTATACATGCTAAAAGTCCTGATTATTTACATGGAGTCTGGCTCTATACATGCTAAAAGTCCTGATTATTTACATGGAGTCTGGCTCTATACACGCTAAAAGTCCTGATTATTTACATGGAGTCTGGCTCTATACATGCTAAAAGTAGTGATTATTTACATGAAGTCTGGCTCTATACACGCTAAAAGTAGTGATTATTTACATGGAGTCTGGCTCTATACACGTTAAAAGTCCTGATTATTTACATAGAGTCTGGCTCTATACACGCTAAAAGTCCTGATTATTTACATGGAGTCTGGCTCTATACACGCTAAAAGTCCTGATTATTTACATGGATTCTGACTCTATACATGCTAAAAATAGTGATTATTTACATGGAGTCTGGCTCTATACACGCTAAAAGTAGTGATTATTTACATGAAGTCTGGCTCTATACACGCTAAAAGTAGTGATTATTTACATGGATTCTGACTCTATACATGCTAAAAATAGTGATTATTTACATGGAGTCTGGCTCTATACACGCTAAAAGTAGTGATTATTTACATGAAGTCTGGCTCTATACACGCTAAAAGTAGTGATTATTTACATGGAGTCTGGCTCTATACACGTTAAAAGTAGTGATTATTTACATGGAGTCTGGCTCTATACACGCTAAAAGTCCTGATTATTTACATGGATTCTGACTCTATACATGCTAAAAATAGTGATTATTTACATGAAGTCTGGCTCTATACACGCTAAAAGTAGTGATTATTTACATGGAGTCTGGCTCTATACACGTTAAAAGTCCTGATTATTTACATAGAGTCTGGCTCTATACATGCTAAAAGTCCTGATTATTTACATGGAGTCTGGCTCTATACATGCTAAAAGTCCTGATTATTTACATTGAGTCTGGCTCTATACACGCTAAAAGTCCTGATTATTTACATGGAGTCTGGCTCTATACACGCTAAAAGTAGTGATTATTTACATGGAGTCTGGCTCTATACATGCTAAAAGTAGTGATTATTTACATGGAGTCTGGCTCTATACATGCTAAAAGTAGTGATTATTTACATGGAGTCTGGCTCTATACACGCTAAAAGTAGTGATTATTTACATGGAGTCTGGCTTTATACACGCTAAAAGTCCTGATTATTTACATGGAGTCTGGCTCTATACACGCTAAAAGTCCTGATTATTTACATGGAGTCTGGCTCTATACACGCTAAAAGTAGTGATTATTTACATGGAGTCTGGCTCTATACATGCTAAAAGTCCTGATTATTTACATGGAGTCTGGCTCTATACATGCTAAAAGTCCTGATTATTTACATGGAGTCTGGCTCTATACACGCTAAAAGTCCTGATTATTTACATGGAGTCTGGCTCTATACATGCTAAAAGTAGTGATTATTTACATGAAGTCTGGCTCTATACACGCTAAAAGTAGTGATTATTTACATGGAGTCTGGCTCTATACACGTTAAAAGTCCTGATTATTTACATAGAGTCTGGCTCTATACACGCTAAAAGTCCTGATTATTTACATGGAGTCTGGCTCTATACACGCTAAAAGTCCTGATTATTTACATGGATTCTGACTCTATACACGCTAAAAATAGTGATTATTTACATGGAGTCTGGCTCTATACACGCTAAAAGTAGTGATTATTTACATGAAGTCTGGCTCTATACACGCTAAAAGTAGTGATTATTTACATGGATTCTGACTCTATACATGCTAAAAATAGTGATTATTTACATGGAGTCTGGCTCTATACACGCTAAAAGTAGTGATTATTTACATGAAGTCTGGCTCTATACACGCTAAAAGTAGTGATTATTTACATGGAGTCTGGCTCTATACACGTTAAAAGTAGTGATTATTTACATGGAGTCTGGCTCTATACACGCTAAAAGTCCTGATTATTTACATGGAGTCTGGCTCTATACACGCTAAAAGTAGTGATTATTTACATGGAGTCTGGCTCTATACACGTTAAAAGTCCTGATTATTTACATGGAGTCTGGCTCTATACATGCTAAAAGTCCTGATTATTTACATGGAGTCTGGCTCTATACACGCTAAAAGTCCTGATTATTTACATGGAGTCTGGCTCTATACATGCTAAAAGTCCTGATTATTTACATGGAGTCTGGCTCTATACACGCTAAAAGTAGTGATTATTTACATGGAGTCTGGCTCTATACATGCTAAAAGTAGTGATTATTTACATGGAGTCTGGCTCTATACATGCTAAAAGTAGTGATTATTTACATGGAGTCTGGCTCTATACACGCTAAAAGTCCTGATTATTTACATGGAGTCTGGCTCTATACACGCTAAAAGTAGTGATTATTTACATGGAGTCTGGCTCTATACATGCTAATAGTCCTGATTATTTACATGGAGTCTGGCTCTATACATGCTAAAAGTCCTGATTATTTACATGGAGTCTGGCTCTATACATGCTAAAAGTAGTGATTATTTACATGGAGTCTGGCTCTATACACGCTAAAAGTCCTGATTATTTACATGGAGTCTGGCTCTATACACGCTAAAAGTAGTGATTATTTACATGGAGTCTGGCTCTATACATGCTAAAAGTAGTGATTATTTACATGGAGTCTGGCTCTATACACGCTAAAAGTAGTGATTATTTACATAAAGTCTGGCTCTATACACGCTAAAAGTAGTGATTATTTACATAAAGTCTGGCTCTATACACGCTAAAAGTAGTGATTATTTACATGGAGTCTGGCTCTATACATGCTAAAAGTCCTGATTATTTACATGGAGTCTGGCTCTATACACGCTAAAAGTAGTGATTATTTACATGGAGTCTGGCTCTATACACGCTAAAAGTAGTGATTATTTACATAAAGTCTGGCTCTATACACGCTAAAAGTAGTGATTATTTACATAAAGTCTGGCTCTATACACGCTAAAAGTAGTGATTATTTACATGGAGTCTGGCTCTATACATGCTAAAAGTCCTGATTATTTACATGGAGTCTGGCTCTATACACGCTAAAAGTAGTGATTATTTACATGGAGTCTGGCTCTATACACGCTAAAAGTCCTGATTATTTACATGGAGTCTGGCTCTATACACGCTAAAAGTCCTGATTATTTACATGGATTCTGACTCTATACATGCTAAAAATAGTGATTATTTACATGAAGTCTGGCTCTATACACGCTAAAAGTAGTGATTATTTACATGGAGTCTGGCTCTATACACGTTAAAAGTCCTGATTATTTACATAGAGTCTGGCTCTATACATGCTAAAAGTCCTGATTATTTACATGGAGTCTGGCTCTATACATGCTAAAAGTCCTGATTATTTACATTGAGTCTGGCTCTATACACGCTAAAAGTCCTGATTATTTACATGGAGTCTGGCTCTATACACGCTAAAAGTAGTGATTATTTACATGGAGTCTGGCTCTATACATGCTAAAAGTAGTGATTATTTACATGGAGTCTGGCTCTATACATGCTAAAAGTAGTGATTATTTACATGGAGTCTGGCTCTATACACGCTAAAAGTAGTGATTATTTACATGGAGTCTGGCTTTATACACGCTAAAAGTCCTGATTATTTACATGGAGTCTGGCTCTATACACGCTAAAAGTCCTGATTATTTACATGGAGTCTGGCTCTATACACGCTAAAAGTAGTGATTATTTACATGGAGTCTGGCTCTATACATGCTAAAAGTCCTGATTATTTACATGGAGTCTGGCTCTATACATGCTAAAAGTCCTGATTATTTACATGGAGTCTGGCTCTATACACGCTAAAAGTCCTGATTATTTACATGGAGTCTGGCTCTATACATGCTAAAAGTAGTGATTATTTAC
>CM042426.1:42476197-42486197 GCA_023631565.1 Gymnocephalus cernua | reverse complement strand
AGCTAACATTACCCTGTGTCTTTAGCTGCATGCTACCAGCCGGTAATCTAACTTTACCCTGTGTCTTTAGCTGCATGTTACCAGTTGCTAAGCTAACATTACCCTGTGTCTTTAGCTGCATGTTACCAGTTGCTAAGCTAACATTACCCTGTGTCTTTAGCTGCATGCTACCAGCCGGTAATCTAACATTACCCTGTGTCTTTAGCTGCATGCTACCAGCCGGTAAGTTAACATTTCCCTGTGTCTTTAGCTGCATGTTACCAGTTGCTAAGCTAATATTACCCTGTGTCTTTAGCTGCATGCTACCAGCCGGTAATCTAACATTACCCTGTGTCTTTAGCTGCATGCTACCAGCCGGTAATCTAACATTACCCTGTGTCTTTAGCTGCATGTTACCAGTTGCTAAGCTAACATTAACCTGTGTCTTTAGCTGCATGCTACCAGCCGGTAATCTAACATTACCCTGTGTCTTTAGCTGCATGTTACCAGTTGCTAAGCTAACATTAACCTGTGTCTTTAGCTGCATGCTACCAGCCGGTAATCTAACATTACCCTGTGTCTTTAGCTGCATGTTACCAGTTGCTAAGCTAATATTATCCTGTGTCTTTAGCTCCATGCTAACAGTGGTCTGTTGTTTTTTTGCTTGAGACGTGCACATGTAGGCAGGAGTGGTGAGAGAACAAATACTGGGGGAATCTCTGATCCTGCTTCTGTTTTCGATAGTTGACATCAAGTTGGTTTTCGATTTAATATCTAATATCTAGTCTATACATTTAGTATCATGCTGCTTGAGAAGTTTATATGGATGCTTTCGGTACTTTTTACCCACTGTAGAACTGGCCAATGGAATCTATTTGCAATGTTGTGAATTCAATCAGCCAAATTGTGAGGTTTTCAGAGGAGAAGTCCTTCAAAAAGGAACATACCAAAGGCAAAATAATCTACAAACAAAGATTTATCACACTGAACACAGTGGATACTTCCCTTACAGAACACACCACAACACAAAAACTTTCTCCGTGTTATACGCATGATAAACCACAGAGACCGCCGTGTGTAACACACACACACACACACACACACACACACACACACACACACACACACACACACACACACACACACACACACACGACCCCCGTCCATTGTGTGCTGTTGGATCGGGTATTTGCTGACTCCTCATCTTCCACACAATGGAAACAGCAGTGACGACAATCTGACCAAAACCAAATCCTTCTGAAGTCTTGATGATAACAGTTCTGGGGGTCCAGGCCTCAATGTTTTCTCAAAAGCCCCAAATATAACTTCAACTTTGTGTCATTTCTCCTCAGTTTCTCTGACTGGACCGGCAAATGATTGGAGCAACCCTCCCCATTAGTCACTCCCTCCAGAAAAATGTGATTATGCGATCACATAATTCAATGCATAATCAGCCAAAGTCCGCATATTTATGCGGGGGGGCCTCATTTTTTCAAATACGCCGCACACTGAGTGCTTGCTCTTGGGGGATTTGTTGTTTTTTTTTGTAAATTATAGAGTGTGGTCTAGACCTACTCTATCTGTAAAGTGTCTTGAGATAACTCTTGTTATGATTTGATACTATAAATAAAATTGAATTGAAAATTGAATTGAACTTTCGCCGCATAAATTGCAGATTTACACGCAAAATATGCGGGGCTTGCACGATTCGTTGCAAAAAAGTCACATATATCTCAGCAGAAAGTTGAAAAATGTTGCGTTTACTTCACACAAGAGCAGCCATTTTCCCCTGTTGCCATGGGAACGTTATGAAGTGACGTCATTTCACCTACTGAGAACACAGTGTTGGGGGGGAATCACTTTGTTTTCTCTTTTTCGTCGAACCGCAATTTTTGCAAGTTCCTGCAATTTCATCGCATAAAACTGCATAAATATCCCGCATATTCTATCACATTTTTTAGGAAATCGTGCCGCATAATCAAGGATTTTTGTCCGCAACAATCACAAAAAAAAGAGCTGTCTGTCTTCCTCTATAATCCTGCTCCAACAGCCCTACTACCTATGTTATGCAACTTCAGAAATAGTAAAATCAGACAGTTGTCGTTTCTCTTTATGCTGCGGGAGTGAAAGTGAGTCATCCTCAACATTTGTTATGTTCTGGTTTCAAAATGATAAAGACAATTGGAAAACTAGAAGATATAAAATAGGATGTAAAAAAGCGGCACAATGCTAAAAAATGTCTTTAAAAAAAAGGTCCAAAAAGGTGTTTTTTAAAAAGCGTTGACAAAAGCTAAAAAAAAAGTGGCAAAAAAGTGGCAAAAAAAGCTTAAAACACGTTGAAGTAACTGTCAAAAACGGCAAAAGAAAGCGGCAAAAAACAAAAATAGGACATGACAACTATCATGTTTTCCCATTGTTTCTATTATGCCGATTATCCCCGCCGACACCTCTGGGACGTTTAACACCTTTGGGATGAGGTGTGTGTGTGTGTGTGTGTGTGTGTGTGTGTGTGTGTGTGTGTGTGTGTGTGTGTGTGTGTGGGACTGGACTGGTTACTGAATGAACAGATCGATCACTCTGACCTGGAAAACACGCCTCAGCTTTTTTACAAAGTCAGGTCTTGTGTGGAACAAAGAAGTGAGTGTAGCGGATAATTGGTGCTGGTTGCTGTGATGTGTTTACAGACAGGAGAGTGTGTGTGTGTGTCTGTGTGTGTGTGTGTGTGTGTGTGTGTGTGTGTGTGTGTGTGTGTGTGTGTGTGTGTGTGTGTGTGTGTGTGTGTGTGTGTGTGTGTGTGTGTGATGTGTTTACAGACAGGAGAGAGTGGACAAGCATCTATTCATGGGACACAACGGGAGACCAGTCTGCAGCGGACAAAGCACAAATCACTCGTTTTCTAATCCCTACCTGTGTAGTCCTGACCCCACTACACACACACCCACCCACCCACCCACACACCCACCCACCCACCCACCCACCCAACCACCCACCTACCCACACACACACACACCCACCCGCACACACCTCAGCTCAACACTGCCCTGCTTACATCCAGAATCATGAGTGATTAAGTCATTTCCCTCGACTCGCATGTGTGTACGTGTGGCTGAATAAAAACAGAAGCCTGCAACCGCATCCTCAGAGTGTGTGTGTGTGTGTGTGTGTGTGTGTGTGTGTGTGTGTGTGTGTGTGTGTGTGTGTGTGTGTCAAATGAAAACAGAGCCATAGTCACCGTGCCTGAAAACAACAGCTCTTTTCTGCTGCGTGATATAATGCTGCAAGTGTTTGGCTGGGACAACAGAACCACAGAGGGGAGAGGTGTGTGTGTGTGTGTGTGTGTGTGTGTGTGTGTGTGTGTGTGTGTGTTGCAGGTCAGGACCACCTCTGTAGAGTCTAAGCTGACTCTGAGAGAGCAAACAGAGTCCTAATCCGCTCAACAAGCCTCAAGTCTGCAGCCACGCTGTCGGCTCGTTAGCACGGCGTAGCTTTGAGCTAAATGCTGGTGACAGCATGCTCACCATGACAATAACAGACTAGTGTTGACCCAATAACTGGATCCCAAAATGGCGCATATTCAGTCCAATGAGAGTTGCTCACCTGCCGCCTACGGCAAAGAGGTTTCTAAGCCTCCGAGTTTACTTCCGTGATCTGCGGCCCGATGGATGTGCGCAGTGTGTTTTGTTTTTTCTCGGCTCGAGGAAAGTTTTTCAAATGTAAAAACTCCATTGATTGAGAGCTGCAACTAGATAAATATATATCTAGATACATGGATTAGTTGTCTGGTCTCTAAAATGTCAGAAAAATGGTGAAACACGTGGATCAGTGTTTCCCAGAAAAGCCCAACATGACGTCCTCAAATGTCTTGTTTTGTCCACAACTCAAAGATATTCAGTTTCCTGTCCCAGAGGAGAGAAGAAACTAGAACAATATTCACATCTAACAAGCTGACATCAGAGAAATTTCACTTGTGTTTTCATAATAAAATGACTCAAACTGATGAATGGATTATCAAAATAGTTGCAGATTAAATGTAACAGACTATCAGGCTACCACGACACCACATGCAATCTATGGAAAACAAGAAGCAGGACTTAAAACTAAACGCTCTTCATCTCACACACCTCTATGTACCTAAAGGGGTTTTTACAGTTCTGCAGAGGCTCCACCAGAGCTTTCTCCGTAGCCTACGCCGTGGCCTCACGTTTATACTTGTTCGCTGGTGTGTGCGTCCAGCGGGCATGTGTGTGTGTGTGTGGAGTGTGTTTTAGAGCGAGGAGGAAGTGAGAGAGTGACGGAGATCATCTTCGGAGCGAGTAGTGACTCTAGAGTCACAGTGAGAGAAACAAAGTGTCTCCTCTGTTCTTTCTGACCACGGTGGGAAACCTGCAGCAGGAGAAGTTAACCCTCTCCTTGATTTGATGTTGTTCATGGAGAACGACAACCAGGAAATGAGTCGGGGGGAAAATGCAACGCTACCGAGCCGCGGCCGGGAGACGTCCTACGCTGTGGATTCTACACGGACACAGGGTGAAGTTAGCTTAGCAACTGGTAACATGCAGCTAAAGACACAGGGTAATGTTAGCTTAGCAACTGGTAACATGCAGCTAAAGACACAGGATGATGTTAGCTTAGCAACTGGTAACATGCAGCTAAAGACACAGGATGATGTTAGCTTAGCAACTGGTAGCATGCAGCTAAAGACACAGGGTAAAGTTAGCTTACTGGCTGGTAGCATGCAGCTAAAGACACAGGGTAATGTTAGCTTAGCAACTGGTAACATGCAGCTAAAGACACAGGGTAATGTTATCTTACTGGCTGGTAGCATGCAGCTAAAGAATCTAAGTCCCCGGGCGCTGCAGAATTGGCTGCCCACTGCTCCCTCAAAAGAAGGAGGGATGGGTTAAATGCAGAGAATGAATTTCGGTACATGTATGTATGTGTATGTGATAAATAAAGTTTAACTGAACTGAACGAGTATAAATTAGGCTTTAGTCGCATACGCACGCAGCGACTGGCAGCGAGAGAGTTGGCGTCCAAATTGTTTGTCTTGTATTCGTCGTAAACACGGCCCGAAATTAGCACCATCTACCAGCCAAATGCTGGTGAAATAGGCAAGTTGCTGGTAGATTTGCTTCACTCACCAGCCAAAAAACACCGGTGATGTATTGAGTGGCTGGTAACATGTGAACATTCACTAGTCACATGGCTGCTGGACAAATAAGTTAATTTTGGACCCGGGTCGTAAAGTGTTACAAAATTTGCCTCTGGCCATCAGTATCCTCAACCAAACTGAGTGACAACATCAAATTGAGCAGCTATCTTAATGTATTTATTCTTTTTTTATCCTGATATCTTTTCATTTTATCCTCCACTTATGTCTGAGACATTGTTTGTATGTTTATTTGTCCTGTAAGCACAACGTCCACCTTTGTGGACAATAAAGATTTATTCTATTCTATTCTTGTCTAAAGTTTGTATAAAGTTTGTCTAAGCCTTCCTACCGCACATCTAGTTTCCTATCAACGATATCAATAAAGAAAATGTAACTTTCTACCTGGTTGTTACATGAATTAGTTTTGTCCCAGCGGCGATCACTCTGTTAAACAAACTGTAAAATGACTGTAAAACGCACAAGCACCGTGGTCGTGTACTAGCTGTAGAATTCCTGCACATATCTGCACAAGTCAGTGTGGTCATGTCCTGTTTTTTTTATCCATGTTCTACTGTCTGTTTTATGTGTTTTAATGTTTCTGTGTGTTGCATGTTTATGTTGTGTGTCAAAAGTGACAAAAAAATTTGAAAAAAGTGACAAACGTCGGGAAAAATGACAAAAACGTCGGGAAAATCTTCAAAAATGCTAGGAAAAGTGACAAATACCTCGAAAAAAGTGACAAAAACGTCAGGAAAAGTGACAAAAACATGGGAAAAGCTTAAAAAAAACGTCAAAAAAGTGATAAAAGTGTTGAACAAGATGATCAAAACGGAATTATTTTTACATTTTGCCCCAGAAAAACAAAAAGTTGCAACATTTGCAGATGTTTTTGTTTGATTTTTTCTGAGCTTTTATTGAAAAAAATTTTGTAACTTTTTGTGTCTACAAAGTTGTAAGGATGTTGTGTCTCTTAGACTGTAAACCTACTTCACCTACGGGTACCAATGAAGTAACCTGATCATTATCTATACTGTGAAGCACCCCAACGGCACGTCAGACACCTCCTACCAAGAGCCTGGGTCTGTCCCAGGTTTCTTCCTAAAAGGGAGTTTTTCCTCGCCACTGTTGCACTGAGTGCTCGCTCTCGGGGGGATTTGTTGTTTTGTTTTTTGTAAATTATAGAGTGTGGTCTAGACCTACTCTATCTGTAAAGTGTCTTGAGATAACTCCTGTTATGATCAAGTTGTTCTGCACTTTCAGTCGTGCTGGAGTACATAACCTCTCGATACGACTCATGTCAAATGTGCAGGCAGAATTGGGCGGGAAGACTTTGTTGTGGTGGTGTAATCCAGCTCATGTCTGGAGCCTGTTGACACAAGGCTTTACAGACGTGAACACAGCGGTGACGAGGCCGTGTTAACAGCTGATTACGTGTCGTTAAAACATCCAAACCGGCCTCCTGAGAGAGACTCGTGTCCCTCGTGTCACAGAGACATCTGGTGTTTGTCCTCGGGTCAAATCTGACCCATTTTCAAAAAGTTATCTCAAATTTGGGTTTCTTTCAACCAAATTTTAAAACAAAATAACGTGGATGGTTCCCTACAACGCTCTTCACAAGTTAAATAAATCATCAGTTCACTACTTTCATTGGGTTAGGGTTTATGTTTTATTTAATTTTATAACATGTAAAGAAAAATTGATAATAGAAGGTTGAAAAACGTAGGAAATAAATGTCAAAAAAGCACCGAAAAAAAGTGACAAAAACGTCAGGAAAAGGGACAAAAACATTGAAAAAAGTGACAAACGTCGAGAAAAGTGACAAAAATGTCAGGAAAATCTTCAAAAATGCTAGGAAGTGACAAATACCTCGAAAAAAGTGACAAAAACATAGGAAAAGCTTAAAAAAACGTCAAAGAAGTGCAGAAAAAAGTGACAAAAATTCAGAAAAGTGACAAAAAAACTTGGAAAAAAGTGACAAAAACATTGGGAAAATCTACAAAAATGCTAGGAAAAGTGACAAATACCTCGAAAAAAGTGACAACACAGCGGTGACGAGGCCGTGTTAACAGCTGATTACGTCTCGTTAAAACATCCAAACCGGCCTCCTGAGAGAGACTCGTGTCCCTCGTGTCACAGAGACATCTGGGGTTTAACTCTCCTGTTCTCCTCGGGTCAAATCTGACCCTTTTTCAAAAAGTTATCTCAAATTTGGGTTCCTTTCAACCAAATTTTAAAACATGATAACGTGGATGGTTTCCTACAACGCTCTTCACAAGTTAAATAAATCATCAGGTCACTACTTTCATTGGGTTAGGATTTATGTTTTATTTAATTTTATAACATGTAAAGAAAAATTGATAATAGAAGGTTGAAAAACGTAGGAAATAAATGTCAAAAAAGCACCGAAAAGTGACAAAAACATCGGGAAAAATTACAAAAAACTTGGAAAAAAGTGACAAAAACATCAGGAAAAATGACAAAAAACTTGGAAAAAAGTGACAAAAACATGGGGAAAAAAGATGTTTTTTCCCGACATTTTTGTAACTTTTTTGCTTGCCATAAAATTGACTAAAAACACCCAAATTCAATGACAGTAGTGAACTGATCATTTATTTTACTAGTGAAGAGCGTCGTAGGAACATCCACGTTATTTCTTTTGACAGTTTGGTTGAAAGAAACTCAAATTATCAGTTCACTACTTTCATTGAAATTGAAATTTAATTTTATAGCATATAAAGAACAATTGATAATAGAAGGTTGAAAAACTTAGGAAAAGAATGTAAAAAAAGCACCGAAAAAAGTGACAAAAAACTTGGAAAAAAGTGACAAAAACGTTGGGAAAAACTTCACAAACATGGGAAAAGTGACAAATACTTAGAAAAAAGTGACAAAAACGTCAGGATAAGTGACAAAAACATGGGAAAAGCTTTAAAAAAAAAAAGATGTTTTTTCCCGACATTTTTGTAACTTCTTTGCTTGCCATAAAATTGACTAAAAACACCCAAATTCAATGAAAGTAGTGAACTGATCATTTATTTTACTAGTGAAGAGCGTCGTTGGAACATCCACGGTATTTCTTTTGACAGTTTGGTTGAAATAAACTCAAATTTGAGACACAGAAACGTTTTGAACACGGGTCAGGTTTGACCCGAGGACGACCTCGTTCCTTCTGTTTTTAGAGCTCTACGTAAAGGCCAGATGGAGATAACATTACTCTCCGGGAACCATCACCTTATCGGGGTGGAGAGGTTTGGGTGTCCCTATGAACCTGAGGGCTGTGTTGTCTGGAGCTTTGTGCTCCTGGTAGGGTCTCCCATGGCAAAGTGGTCTCAGGTGAGGGGCCAGACGAAGAATGGTTCAAAAGACCCTATGAAAAAACGAGGAAGGGATAGAGAGACCCTGCCCGGAGGAAGCCCGGGGCCCCCGTCTGGAGCCAGGCCCAGAGGGAGGGCTCGTCAGCGAGCGTCTGGTGGCCGGGTTTGCCACGGAGCCCGGCCGGGCACAGCCCGAAAAAGCTACGTGGCACCTATCTCTCCAGCCCATGGGCCCACCACCTGTGGGAGGAACCGCTGGGGTCGGGTGCGCTGCCACACGGGTGGCGGTGAAGGTCAGGGTCCTCGACGGACCAGACCCGGGCAGCAGAGGCTGGCTCTGGGGACATGGAATGTCACCTCGCTGTGGGGGAAGGAGCCGGAACTTGTGCGTGAGGTGGAGCGCTACCAGTTGGATCTGGTGGGGCTTACCTCTACGCATAGTCTCGGTTCTGGAACCGTACTCCTGGAGAGTGGTTGGACTCTTTTCTTCTCCGGAGTTGCCCAGGGTGTGAGGCGCCAGGCTGGTGTGGGGATAATCACAAGTCCCCGGCTGAGCGCCGCAACGTTGGAGTTTACCCCGGTCGACAAGAGGGTCGCCTCCCTACGGCTGCGGGTTGTTGGGGGGAAAACTCTGACTGTTGTTTGTGCATATGCACCAAACAAGAGTTCAGAGTATTCGGCCTTCTTGGAGACCTTGAATGGAGTCCTGTATGGGGCTCCGGAGGGGGACTCCATAGTTCTGCTGGGGGACTTCAACGCACATGTGGGCAATGACGGAGACACATGGAGAGGCGTGATTGGGAGGAACGGCCTCCCTGATCTAAACCAGAGTGGTTGTCTGTTATTGGACTTCTGTGCTAGTCATGGGTTGTCTATAACAAACACCATGTTCGAACATAGGGATGCTCATAAGTGTACTTGGTACCAGAGCACCCTAGGCCGAAGGTCAAGGATCGATTTTATAATCGTTTCATCTGATTTGAGGCCGTATGTTTTGGACACGCGGGTGAAGAGAGGGGCGGAGCTGTCAACTGATCACCATCTGGTGGTGAGTTGGGTCAGGGGGTGGGGGAAGACTCTGGACAGACCTGGTAAACCCAAACGGGTGGTGCGGGTAAATTGGGAACGTCTGGAGGAAGCTCCTGTCCGACAGACCTTCAACTCACACCTCCGGCAGAGCTTTTCGTGCATCCCTGTGGAGGCTGGGGGCATTGAACCTGAGTGGACAATGTTCAAAGTTTCCATTGCTGAAGCTGCGGCAGGGAGCTGTGGTCTTAGGGTCTTAGGTGCCTCAAGGGGCGGTAACCCTCGAACACCGTGGTGGACACCGGTGGTCAGGGAAGCCGTCCGACTGAAGAAGGAGTCTTTCCGGGATATGTTATCCCAGAGGACTCCGGAGGCAGTTGCAAGGTACCGAAGGGCCCGAAGGACTGCAGCCTCTGCCGTGAAAGAGGCAAAGCAGCGGGTGTGGGAGAAGTTCGGAGAAGACATGGAGAAGGACTTTCGGTCGGCACCAAGGCGCTTCTGGAAAACCGTCCGCCACCTCAGAAAGGGG